>QJPP01000726.1:0-353542 GCA_003996215.1 Jaltomata sinuosa | reverse complement strand
AATACAAGGAAAAAAGCCAGGGGTTTTCCAGACTTGGATTGACGTAACAGATAGTATAAAAGATTTTCAGACCCCGTTATTTAAAGGTTTTAATAATTTAAATGAAGCATTAGATTATGCTAGGGGACATTTAGGACCCAATTTTTTTATTTCCCCTTCTCGTAAACAAACTACTACTACTCCACAATATAAAATCAATAGAGACACAGACAAAGTGGTTTTTTGTGATCACTGTGAAACTATGACACATGGGTTTAAAAGACTAAATAGTAGAAATGAAGAATTGACAAGGGAAAAAGACAAAGCATTAGAACATGTTAACATATTACAAGAAAGAATTAGAATACTCCATTTTGAAATTAGTCAGACTCAACAAATATTTTCAAATATACCAAAGAGGTCTCCAACTCAGAAAATGGATAAGATGGGTGTACATTCCCCAATGAATGTAGAAAGATCTATTATACCAGATATGGGTATAGCTAGTCCAGTTCAAACGGTAACTGGTAAAGACAAATCAAATCCGTTAATGGCTGGCACTTTGCAAAAAAGTGTAAGAATACTGCCAGACAGTTTTAACATAGCAGGACCCTCTTCAACTGAGACAAAAAATAGAACAAGAGGAAAAGGTATAAGTTTAAAGAAAAATAAAGGTAAAAAAATAGAGGAAATTCTCAATAAGACAGTGAAAAAATTTCTGGAAGAAAAGACTAAAAGAGTGATTGTTGAAAAGCCAAGACCAGAGTCACCGAAATCAGAAACCAGTAGCTATAATTCGGTTATGGATCCTACTATGGAACAGTTCGCACAAGACCCTAACGAAGACGAAGACTCAGGCATGAGTTTCGACACCATAGCGGAGCACAACCTGGATACCTGAAAAACAATATCAAGTTCAAAAGACATGAGGTATAATCAAAGAAGACGAAGACAGAATAATGCAAGAAAGAAGAAGACAAGGACAAAAGTCGTAAGCAATGACGTACAATGGAAAGAAAACAAAAAGCAATATGTAAGCCATGACATAAGAAAGCATTAAAGTGGAAAGATCAGATATCAACAAAGAGACAAAGAATCAATCAAGCATGTGACGATGGGGCCCACAGCGCACCCGGCTGCTAGAGATAAGATTCCTCAACTCAATTGAAATCTAAGTTGAAATTCGATCCACCCTTTCAGCTATAAATATTCTCTCATTCAGAGAAATAAGGAGAACGAAAAATAGAGAGAAAAGAAGTAAGTGCAAGAGTAAGAGTGTAATAGTTTGTGAGTTTTTAAGTTGTTCTTCAGTTTTTCATCAAGTAAGTTTGTAATTTATAAAAAAAAAAAAAAAAAGAGTGTGAGAATAAGTTAGAAAGTGTGAGTGACCGTCTCTCCGACGTAGCTTGTCAGTTTCCGGGGACTCCCGAAAGGGAAACCTCTCTCCGTCTACAGACATGTAAGTATTTTATTGTAAATTATTATTGTCTATGTATCTCTCCCAGTTATGTATTGTTTAAAGTTTTAATGTAAATGTTTATGTGAATTATGTGATGTTAATATTGTTATGATTTATTGTTTATACCTTAGTATGTTTTATTGTTTTATCCTTAGTATATGGTTAAGCTCTTAGCTTCTTATTCAGCACCCATGGATTAACCTGTAAAGTCCTAGGGATTGATGTCCGCCATGGCCAAGAGTGCCGAAGGACCTGGTGCTCCCAAGGTAAGGTTAAAGAAACTGCTGGTAAGAACATAGGCTAAGAGAGAGAGATGAACAGGGTAAAATAATAAATCGAAAAACGGTAATGAACAGTAAAAAATGAACAGTATGAACAGTAAAAACTAGATAATTGACTATGGCGGATTACCGCCCGGTCTCCGATCCGAAAAAAAAAAAAAAAAAAAAAAAAAAAAAAAAAAAAAAAAAAAAAAAAAAAAAAAAAAAAAAAAAAAAAAATAATAATAATAATTTTTCGGGATTTAAACGCATATTATATTGGTATCAGAGCCCTTAATCCTAAGACCTTATTTTATGAAACATCCACCTAGTTATTATCAGAATTTTTTTGGACAACCAATTCTTTTTATTTTACTTAAAATAGTTAATTTAAATCCAGATTTTAATCAAGACGTACAACAGATTATACTAGAAAGACTTGTTAATTCTATTGAAGACTTTTGGCCTTACGAGAAATATAAGTAGATAGACTATAGGTATATGGAAAGTTTGCAAATATTTTTTGACCATCAAAGTATTACTGACGACACCCATAAGAGATTAGCTATTAAAAGATTTCGAAGACCATACGAAAAAGAAGTAGTTTTACCAAACGAAATATATTGGAATTTTAGACAAATAAAAGACTTATATTCAGATTATTATCATATTTCAGTAGAGAGGAAACAACCTATTTTAGAACAGTTAAGTAAAAAGAATCTAAATAAGAAAGATATAAAAAGACTTTAAAAAGCCATCTAAAAAGACTAAATTTAACATCATCTATAATTCATAATATTAAACAATCTTTACTTTTTCTTAGGGAAGATATTAGACAATCTCAAGAACAAACAAAGGATAAACTAATTCAGGTAAATCTTAACATAGAAGACGTAATAAGAAGAATTAAGATTATTAAGAATAGCCCTCATTATTACAATCCAGTAGGTTAACATATGAGAAGACCTTATAAGAATACAAGAGATTTTAAAAAAGTTAAAACAGAATTACTAGCATTATATTTAAAGGCAGATAGACTATTAACAAATTTAGATCGTATACTATTAAGAGACTTAGATCTAGAAACAGAAAGAGCTAAAAAAGAAATAAAAAATACATTTTTCTTAGTTGAAATAATAGAACAAAAACTACTAAGACACGCGACATCTAGAAATATTTCAATTAAAAACGTTCTATGAGAAATCTCCCATTTGTTAAAAAGATAAGACGAAATTATTTTATATTACACAGAGATCTTAAAGAAAAAAGAAAACTACAAAAAGCAAGAAAAGTTATAAAAGCATATATAGATATATACAAAGACGAATTTTTCAGACCACAAAATTTTTATTTAGAAAGAAATAACAAAGAAATTATAAACTCCTTAAAAAGAGAAGTAATAGGAATTAGTAGTGATATACAAGCATATAATACAAGAATACAAAATTTTAATAGATACAAAAAACCCACTACTCTAGGATAAGAATATTTAGATAAGGAAATCATAGATACTAGGACACCATAGATACTTTCAAGAAATTAGAATATTTAGATTTAAAGTTAACCCCAGAAAAGAAATATAGAAGACTAAAAGACAATTCTCTGATAAGGTGTAACTTCAACTACGGAGAACACTTGTTACACGGAGAAGATCAACAGCTAAATACTATTACAGACTTAATAATAAATCTAGGAGAAACAGTTCAGAAAGATATCTCAGAAATAATAAAAACTATACAAGTTATAAAACAGCTACAAGAAAATAGTAACAAACTACTAGAAAGATTAGACTCTAACTTAGAATTCATAAAAAACCAACAAGCGGAAACAGAAAAGAGAGTAAAGACTTTAACTCCTAAAGAAAGTAATCTAGGGAAAGATATAAAAGAATTAAAAGACGAAATACACCAACTAAGGACATTAACACTGTCTTAATTCATGAACAATCCTCTATACCAAAAAATTATAAAAGAATCAGAACTAATACAACCCAGTCCAGAAGGACTATCAGACTATTCACCCCCATCAAAGACAGATCAGATAGTGATAAAACAGAATAATACAATCATACTTCTTTTATTAGAACTTAACAATAAGCTAGAAAAACTTTTAAAAGAAAAACAACCTATTAAAGATAAGAATATAGACGATTTAGTAGACCAATTAAAAAAGATAGAATTAACTCCTCAAACAGAAAGAATAAAAATTAAAAAGAAACAACCATGGAATTTTTCTCAGGTAAGACTAGATCCATCACAGCAAGACCAAGTTTCTCCCAAGACAGCTTAGGAAATAACCTCTTAACCAAAATTATGAATGCTCCTAGACGAGATACTAAGCAACAGTTAGACGAAGTAATAGACGTAGATAAAGATATACAAATTTTCCAGAACAATAGACTAAATTTGTTAAGCCCAAAAATACTTTACAATACAGGAATGTTTTCAAGCCAAGCTCAGTTATACAGACATTATAGGGAAGAGCAATTATGTGTCATAGGAAAAAATACCAATAGTATAAATTTAATAAGTAAAGAATCTTTAAAAGAAATAAATAAATCTAACATGAATCTCATGCACATGGGATTGATCATAATAGGATTAAAAGGACTAACTAGGAAAAATCTAGGAACAAAAGTCTTAATAACTTTATACGATGATAGATGGACAGACTCTAAGAAATCAATAATAGGACTCACAGAAGTAGACATGTCCAAAAATGGAGGAATTTTTTATTGTAGTCCAGACTATTTAATAAACTCATCAGAATTTGGTAAACACATAAAGATAGGAATTCAAACTAAAGGATATGAAGATATGAGTAACGGAAATAATCTGTTAATATGTGTAGGGTTTATAGGAAAGATAGCTACCAACAGTAGTACTAAGTTTAAACTAAAAGTTGAAGACGTAGTAAGTTTAATGGGAAATAAGGGAATAAAATTAATGATGCCGTTAAAAGTAGATCCAGAAGAATATGCAGGATTAGAATGGAACTTAGAAAATTCTAATAAAAAGGAAACTTTAAAACCTAATGATCTCATAATGTATACAAATAACAAAGGACAGACCTCTGTTAGATTTACAGATTATAAATACACAGACCAAAAAGAAGTTGAAGAAGAAGTAGAAGATAATGAATTTATGAATATAGAATTAATCCTAGAAGAAGAATTTGAAGTAGATAAGGTAATCTTAAAGGCAGAAGAACTCTACAAAAAGAATACTGATCAGACTTTCAGATGCAAAGCATGTCAAACTAGAGGTTTAGACATAATAAAAATGAAAGAACATTTTAAGAATTGTGAATTAAGAACAGACAATAATGGATATAAAAATTCCATTTGGTCAAAGAACAAATTCCAAAGACAATATGACGAAGAAAGTGAAAACGAGACAGTAATTAGTCTAAAAGAATTAATGGAAAGTTCATCAAGTAGTGCGAGCCCTTTCCAAAGAACAATAAACATGGATAGAATAAATAACTATCCTTCAGGAAATTTACCAAGACATAGAGTATTTAGAATGAACCCAACTGAAAATACAGAAAGGGTAAGACCAATAGGAAGAAGAATGCCAATAGAAGAACCAATTAGACTTCAAGAAGGAGGTAACAAAGGAAAAATATTAAATATAGCAGCACACGATCCACAAAGATGGAATTCAGTACTAGACATATGGAAAGGAATAATAGTAGCAGACTACATACAATCTAATCAAGAGGCAGATGCAGAAGCCATGTATAGATATTTAGAAACCTTTTTAGGAGAATCCACAAAAGGAGTTTGGGAAGCTTATAAATTAGAATTCCCAAGTTTGGGAAGCTTATAAATTAGAATTCCCAGAAGAATTCCAAGGATTAGTAGACTTGGGAGCAAACCCATACAATTTTGCAAATAAAATACATGTTTTACTAACAGGAGAAGATCCGAATAGCGGATTAATAACATTACAAAGAAACGCTTTAATAAAACTAGAACAATTAAGTATAAGTAGTTGGTTCCAGATAAAAGAATTCCTGACAGAATACTATTATTACTGTACAATTAGTGGAAATACGTTCGATCAAAATTTAGGAAAAAAACTATTTAATAAACTTCCAGGAGCTTTAGGCAGGGAAATAGAAGAAAGATGGAATAGACAAGATGGAATAATACAGAATCCAACCACAAAATGGACCATAGGTCAAAGGACTCAACATGTAATGAATATACTAACAGAGAAATGCACTAATATACAAATACAGAAGCAATTAAAACAAAATGAGACAAGTTTTTGTAAAAGTATATACACTACACAGAATTATGACAAAAATCCACAACAGAAAAGACACAAAAAGAATAAGAAAGGTTCTTATTCTTATTTCCCAAAGAAATACTATTTAAGAAAATCAGTAGCAAGAAAACCATATCTAGACAAAAACAGACATATAAGAAAATTTGATGGAAAAAGAAATTATAAAAATAGACTAGAATGCTTTACATGTGGAAGCATAGATCACTTAGCAAATACATGTCCTACAAGAAATAATAGTAGAACAAAAAATGCTCAGTTAATAGAAGACTTTAACGAAACACTAATAAATGTAGATGAATACATGTCAGATAGTGAAAGTATATACTCAGTAGTTAGTATAGACACAAATGAAGAACAAAGACATAATTCTTCTGACTCAGAAGAAGAAGAGCTAATAAATGAAATAGGATTAGAAAAATTAGACCTAGGAGAGTTAAAAAAATTAGACACCTATAATCTAGTCAACTTAGCCATAGAATGTAATCATAATTTTGAAAAAGGTAAGGGATTGGATAGTAACCAATGTTACATATGTCATTGGTATCCAAGTAAAGATAAAAGATTAAAATGTAAAAAATGCTACATAGTAGGATGTATTAATTGCATAGGAAAGACTTTAGAAATAAAAACTGAAAATGAACAACTAGACATCAAAGAACCTATTAGATCTATGATACCCATAACAGAAATAAAAATATTAAATCTAGAAGACAGAATTGAGAAGATAGAAATTAGACTTAAAAAGTTAGAAAAAGGTAAAGAAAAGATAATAGAAGAAGAAGAATTGATGAATACAACTCAAAACAACAAGAATCTTGAAGGTTTAATATGTAATGAAGATAAAAAGATGAGTACCATAAAAGTACTAGCAAGAATAAAAATACAAAACTACGAAATAGAGACATTAGCACTAATAGACTCAGGATGTACCAAAAGTATTATAAATGAAAATATAATACCAAGAGAACTAATAAAAAATTTACCAGAACCCCAAATATCTATGCAAATGGATGGATCATATAATACATACTCACATTACGTGGGAAAAGCAACTATAAGCTTTAAAAATGCGTGTGATAATTTTTACAAACCATCCTACAAGATAGATAAAATATGGACAAGACATTTAAACATTAGAGTAGATTTTGTACTAGGACTAGACTTTTTATTAAGTAATAACGGAAGTTGTCTCCTAACTAGAGACGGAATAATTTTAGCCAAAAATATATCTCAAACATCTGTAACTACTATACCTAGACCCACCAGGATCAGAAACAATGAAAAAGAAGAGATACCAAAAAAATGTGAAAAAGGAAAAGACTGTCAATGCGATCATTGTGAGACAATAAATATACAAGAAGAAATACATGAAATAATAAATATGGAAGAAATAGAAAAAGATTATTCTTTAATAGAAATAAATACAGAGTTATACAATTTCAGTAAAGGAAAAAAACAAATAGGAGTAATTAATGATCAAAAAGACTTAGATAAAATAATACAAATCTTGGATGAACTAGAAATAATTGGAGAAAAACCCTTGAAACATTGGGAATCCAATAAGATAACCTGCAAATTAGACATAATTAATCCAGAGTACATAGTAAAAACAGCCTCAATAGAAGCCACAAACCAAGATATACTAGACTTTGAAATACAAATTAAAGAATTATTAGATTTAGGAGTAATAAGAAGATCTAGATCGAAACATAGATCAGCAGCCTTCATGGTAAGAAATCAAGCAGAAATAATAAGAGGAAAAGCAAGAATGGTAATTAATTATAAAAGATTAAATGACAATACTAGAATGGATGGATATAAATTACCAGACAAAACAGAATTAATTAATAGAATACAAGGAAGAACTTGTTTTAGTAAACTAGATTGTAAATCAGGATACTGGCAGGTAAAAATGCATGAAGACAGTATAGACTGGACTGCATTCACTTGTCCTGAAGGACATTTCGAATGGTTAGTAATGCCATTTGGATTAAAGACAGCACCTCCTATTTTAAAAAGAAAAATGGATAATATTTTCAGAGAATTTAAGAATTTTGTAATAGTATACGTAGATGATATTTTAATTTTTAGTAATACTATGAAAGAACATTTAGGACATTTACAAATTGTGTTAGACTATTAGTAGATAATGGAATTATAATAAGTAAAAAGAAAATGGATTTATGTAAGACACACATTAATTTTTTAGGAATAATAATAGGAGAAGGAAAGATAAAACTACAACCACATATTTCAAAGAAAATATTGGATATGCCCGACAAATTAGACAAGACTAAAGAATTACAAAAATTTCTAGGAATATTAAACTATGCAAGAAATTTCATAAAAGACTTAGGAAAAGTAGCAGGACCACTATATTCCAAAACGGGATCAACAGGTCAAAAGACTTTTAATACAGAAGATATAAAACTAGTTCAGACTTTAAAACAAATGGTTAAAGATATTCCAGATTTAGTTATGCCTTTAGAAACAGACTATTTGATAGTAGAAACAGACGGAAGTTTTGAAGGATGGGGAGCTGTCCTTAAAACTCGGAAAAACAAATACAGCGATAAGAAGGAAGAAAGAATTTGTGCATACCAAAGTGGTAAGTACAAAGAAAAAGGTAATATGACTAGTATAGATGCAGAAATCCTAGCTGTTATATATGGATTAAATGTTTTTAGAATATACATTTTAAATAAACCAGAAGTTTTAGTAAGAACAGACTGTGAAGCAATAGTAAAATTTTATCAAAAAATAAACGGAAAAACAAGTAGCAAGAGAAGATGGTTAAATTTTTTAGATGCCACTTCAGTATACACTATAGTATTAGAACACATTAAAGGAAAAGAGAATGACTTAGCAGATCAGTTAAGTAGACTTATGATTAACTAACTTTCTATTTGTTTAGTATGTATGCAGGAAAAGACAAAGGAAAGGAGGAAGCTTCCCCTTCCGCAGACAAATATCTCCAGACTTTGCTAAGAAATACCCAGTTCAGGCCTCAGACCCGAATGGAGACACAAAAATTAGAAAGACTTTATTTTGGAAAACAGAATTTAATATGTTATCCAGAATGTAACTTGAATTTTAGATTGCAGGGAGGAACAATCATAGACAAACCCCAGAGGTGTCTGATAGACAATCTATGGATAGCATACGGAAAGAGTCCCAAAGACCATGGATATTTTATTTCTGTTTTAAATGCTTTATGTGCATATTTCACAAGCAAAAATCAAGACAACAAATTTAAATTTTATGCAGTAATACAAGGAAAAAAGCCAGGGGTTTTCCAGACTTGGAGTGACGTAACAGATAGTATAAAAGATTTTCAGACCCCGTTATTTAAAGGTTTTAATAATTTAAATGAAGCATTAGATTATGCTAGGGGACATTTAGGACCCAATTTTTTTATTTCCCCTTCTATTAAACAAATTACTACTACTCCACAATATAAAATCAATAGAGACACAGACAAAGTGGTTTTTTGTGATCACTGTGAAACTATGACACATGGTTTTAAAAGACTAAATAGTAGAAATGAAGAATTGACAAGGGAAAAAGACAAAGCATTAGAACATGTTAACATATTACAAGAAAGAATTAGAATACTCCATTTTGAAATTAGTCAGACTCAACAAATATTTTCAAATATACCAACGAGTTCTCCAACTCAGAAAATGGATAAGATGGGTGTACATTCCCCAATGAATGTAGAAAGATCTATTATACCAGATATGGGTATAGCTAGTCCCGTTCAAACGGTAACTGGTAAAGACAAATCAAATCCGTTAATGGCTGGCACTTTGCCAAAAAGTGTAAGAATACTGCCAGACAGTTTTAACATAGCAGGACCCTCTTCAACTGAGACAAAAAATAGAACAAGAGGAAAAGGTATAAGTTTAAAGAAAAATAAAGGTAAAAAAATAGAGGAAATTCTCAATAAGACAGTGAAAAAAATTCTGGAAGAAAAGACTAAAAGAGTGATTGTTGAAAATCCAAGACCAGAGTCACCGAAATCAGAAACCAGTAGCTATAATTCGGTTATGGATCCTACTATGGAACAGTTCGCACAAGACCCTAACGAAGACGAAGACTCAGGCATGAGTTTCGACACCATAGCGGAGCACAACCTGGATACCTGAAAAACAATATCAAGTTCAAAAGACATGAGGTATAATCAAAGAAGACGAAGACAGAATAATGCAAGAAAGAAGAAGACAAAGACAAAAGTCGTAAGCAATGACGCACAATGGAAAGAAAACAAAAATAAATATGTAAGCCATGACATAAGAAAGCATTAAAGTGGAAAGATCAGATATCAACAAAGAGACAAAGAATCAATCAAGCATGTGACGATGGGGCCCACAGCGCACCCGGCTGCTAGAGATAAGATTCCTCAACTCAATTGAAATCTAAGTTGAAATCCGATCCACCCTTTCAGCTATAAATATTCTCTCATTCAGAGAAATAAGTAGAACGAAAAATAGAGAGAAAAGAAGTAAGTGCAAGAGTAAGAGTGGAATAGTTTGTGAGTTCTTAAGTTGTTCTTCATCAAGTAAGTTTGTAATTTATAAAAATAAAAAAAAAAGAGTGTGAGAATAAGTTAGAAAGTGTGAGTGACCGTCTCTCCGACGTAGCTTGTCAGTTTTCGGGGACTCCCGAAAGGGAAACCTCTCTCCGTCTACAGACATGTAAGTATTTTATTGTAAATATTATTGTCTATGTATCTCTCCCAGTTATGTATTAAAGTTTAAATGTTTATGTGACTTATGTGATGAACATATTGTTATTTACTGTTTTGTTTATGTGAATTATGTGAGGAACATATTGTTATTTACTGTTTATACCTTAGTAAGACTTATTGTTTTATCCTTAGTATATGGTTAAGCTCTTAGCTTCTTATTCAGCACCCATGGATTAACCTGTAAAGTCCTAGGGATTGTTGTCCGCCATGGCCAAAAGTGCCGAAGGACCTGGTTCTCCCGGGGTGAGGTTAAAGAAACTGCTGGTAAGAACATAGGCGAAGAGAGAGAGATGAACAGGATAAAATAATAAATCAAAAAACGGTAATGAACAGTAAAAAATGAACAGTATGAACAGTAAAAACTAGATCATTGACTATGGCGGACTACCGCCCGGTCTCCGATCCGGTAAAAAAAAAAAAAATAAAAAAAAAATAATAATAATAATAATTTTTCGGGAGAATATACTTAGATAATGATATTTGCATAATACGAACATGGAAATAGACTAAGGAGGAGGGAGTACTGAGTAGGATTTTACAACCAAAGCCTACAAACGCTTTAATATTTGATTGCCTATTTCTGCAACTGTTTACAACTACTTAACATTCATACTACTGCCACTCTTTTTGGTCTGTGTATTTATAACCTCTAGTTTGACATGCTTTGCATCTGAAAGTCTGATCAGTATTCTTTTTGTAGAGTTCTTCTGCTTTGAAGATTACCTTATCTACTTCAAATTCTTCTTCTAGGATTAATTCTATATTCATAAATTCATTATCTTCTACTTCTTCTTCAACTTCTTTTTGGTCTGTGTATTTATGGTTTCTAAATATCTATACATGGCTTCTGCATCTGCCAATGTTGTGCGAGCCCTTTCCAAAGAACAATAAACATGGATAGAATAAATAACTATCCATGTTTAACATATGGATAGTAAGAGGGCGTGGGTTCAAATCCCACTTCTGACACCAGGAGATATATATATATAATCTGAATATATATATATATATATATATATATATATATATATATATATATATATCTATACTATATTAAAAGTGTGAGGGACCTTATAATGTGATTTGAACTTTTTACCCTTCATTAAAAGTTATTCTTTAGACAAAATCGTCTTTTTACATGTCTCCGTCTACAGACATGTAAGTATTTTATTGTAAAATATTATTGTCTATGTATCTCTCCCAGTTATGTATTAAAGTTTAATTAAATGTTTATGTGAATTATGTGATGAACATATTGTTATTACTGTTTTGTTTATGTGAATTATGTGAGGAACATATTGTTATTTACTGTTTATACCTTAGTAAGACTTATTGTTTTATCCTTAGTATATGGTTAAGCTCTTAGCTTCTTATTCAGCACCCATGGATTAACCTGTAAAGTCCTAGGGATTGTTGTCCGCCATGGCCAAAAGTGCCGAAGGACCTGGTTCTCCCGGGGTGAGGTTAAAGAAACTGCTGGTAAGAACATAGGCTAAGAGAGAGAGATGAACAGGATAAAATAATAAATCAAAAAACGGTAATGAACAGTAAAAAATGAACAGTATGAACAGTAAAAACTAGATCATTGACTATGGCGGACTACCGCCCGGTCTCCGATCCGGTAAAAAAAAAAAAAATAAAAAAAAAATAATAATAATAATAATTTTTCGGGAGAATATACTTAGATAATGATATTTGCATAATACGAACATGGAAATAGACTAAGGAGGAGGGAGTACTGAGTAGGATTTTACAACCAAAGCCTACAAACGCTTTAATATTTGATTGCCTATTTCTGCAACTGTTTACAACTACTTAACATTCATACTACTGCCACTGCTTAGTTTCATTGTATTTAACTTTTCAGAGTTATTTAAGATTATTTTTATTTAAACGCATTTATTTAAACGCATATTATATTGGTATCAGAGCCAGGTAATATTTGTTTATTTAAACGCATCAGACATGTAAGTAATATTTGTGGCTTTATTTAAACGTTTGTTACTCTTGCACTTACTTACTAAGGTATAAACAGTTTACCTGGCATACCTGGCATATATGCTTGTATATCCATAACCGAATTATAGCTACTGGTTTTGCGTTTAAATAAATGCGTTTAAATAAAAATAATCTTAAATAACTCTGAAAAGTTAAATACAATGAAACTAAGCAGTGGCAGTAGTATGAATGTTAAGTAGTTGTAAACAGTTGCAGAAATAGGCAATCAAATATTAAAGCGTTTGTAGGCTTTGGTTGTAAAATCCTACTCAGTACTCCCTCCTCCTTAGTCTATTTCCATGTTTGTATTATGCAAATATCATTATCTAAGTATATTCTCCCGAAAAAATTAATTTTTTTTTTTTTTTTTTTTTTTTTTATTTTTTTACCGGATCGGAGACCGGGCGGTAGTCCGCCATAGTCAATGATCTAGTTTTTACTGTTCATACTGTTCATTTTTTACTGTTCATTACCGTTTTTTGATTTATTATTTTATCCTGTTCATCTCTCTCTCTTAGCCTATGTTCTTACCAGCAGTTTCTTTAACCTCACCCCGGGAGAACCAGGTCCTTCGGCACTTTTGGCCATGGCGGACAACAATCCCTAGGACTTTACAGGTTAATCCATGGGTGCTGAATAAGAAGCTAAGAGCTTAACCATATACTAAGGATAAAACAATAAGTCTTACTAAGGTATAAACAGTAAATAACAATATGTTCCTCACATAATTCACATAAACAAAATAGTAAATAACAATATGTTCATCACATAATTCACATAAACATTTAAACTTTAATACATAACTGGGAGAGATACATAGACAATAATATTTACAATAAAATACTTACATGTCTGTAGACGGAGAGAGGTTTCCCTTTCGGGAGTCCCCGAAAACTGACAAGCTACGTCGGAGAGACGGTCACTCACACTTTCTAACTTATTCTCACACTCTTTTTTTTTTTTTTTTATAAATTACAAACTTACTTGATGAAGAACAACTTAAGAACTCACAAACTATTCCACTCTTACTCTTGCACTTACTTCTTTTCTCTCTATTTTTCGTTCTACTTATTTCTCTGAATGAGAGAATATTTATAGCTGAAAGGGTGGATCGGATTTCAACTTAGATTTCAATTGAGTTGAGGAATCTTATCTCTAGCAGCCGGGTGATATATATATATATATATATATATATATAAATGAGGATTCTCTCATATTCCCTGCAGAGAACCAAAATCGGAACATAAATGAATCTCTTTTTCATGATAAAACGGTGATGATAAATTTCTACTGTATCGGAAAAAAAAAAAGGCAGGTCGATGCATTAAAGCTCCCGTTATGCACAGGAGTGGCTGATCACATAGCAGTAACTTTACCAATTATTCCAACGCTCCCCTTCCCACTGTATCTTTATCTGAAACTGCAAAATTCCTAATCATCAACTCATCTGATATGAAATGAACTCAGTAGAGATAGCGGAAATATTTTGGTTTATATCCATAATTACCTGAAACCCAAATTTTACCCGTCTAAAATATCACTCATCCAACCCACAAAAATATGAGGGGATTGGATGGGTTAACAAAATGTGGACTGATTTTGTCAGAACTAAACATAACTTATATAAGTTAATATTCTACTAGATCTTAAATTAGCAAAACACACGTAACAATCGTATAGTTAAATACAAAACATCTGCAACACTGACAATACAGTTAACACAAAGTAGGCTAACTAATGTGAGGCTGGAGAGTAGTCGTCATCAGAAACTGATGCATGAACCTCATCAATGTTAGCAGTAGTAAGAGCAGCAGGAACTGTAGGTGCCTCAACTGATGGGTGATTGGTAAGAGTATTTAACTGATGCGAACGTGAAGAAATTAATCCTCGTACCCGCTCAATCAATATAGGTAGCATCTGATCTGTCAGTGCGGGAATCACTCGCATCACTAACTCATCCAGATTCCATGTCGGTGTTGATTGAACATTCAAAGGTGTTACAGGCGATGTAGCATCGGATCCAGAAGAGGTACAAAGATTCGGCCCGTAGTAGTATTTTGCTTGAGATCCATGACCATATACTCTTCTCTTCTTTCCCCCTTCCGCAGCTTGGTAAGTCTTTGTTTGCTGGTGTAATATTTCTTGAGATCGTTCCTGTAAAAGAGTTTAATAATTAGTGAAACTGAAAGCGTAAAAGAATATTGAGCACTCAGTTTACAAAATAAAAGAAGACATGAAAGTCATATATAAAGTCAATATAATTGTAAAAAATTGGACTTACATGTACAATTTGGGATTGCTCACCAACAAAAGATTTTCCAGCATGACCATGTGTATGGACGTGCAAATGTTTCTCACTTGGTGTTGGATCTCGACCCTTTTCAACGACCTATACAAAACACATTTTCAAACTGAGGAAAAATTGCAAAGTTGTTAAATTGTGAGAAAGCCTAGATCCAATAGTGACGACGAAGCTCATATACCAGTTAGGAGAAAACAGAAGGCATGTCATAGAAATTTTCAGCTAAATGAAGTTAACAGAAGCCATTAGCCCATCCTCTCAGTGATAGTGTTTTGGGCATACTTTAACGGCTTTACCAAATATTTGAAAGGCACATATAACTGTTCTAAAAATTTTACTCTTTTGTAACATATTTCAGATATTGCTTGTTGAAAGTCAATTTAACAAATGTAATTGTCATTTTTAGTTAGAGTTACAAGTTAAAAGCCAAACAAGACAAAAACAAATTACAATGTTAAAGAACTTAGAGGAGGTATCCAGCTTGACAGCCCAAGCTTCATTCCTCTTGGCAATACTACAGTCTACCTTCTTCTCCTTTAACTATACCTTCTTCTCCTTGTTGTATCAAAATAGAAAAATAAGTTCTTCCTCAAGTATTTCAATTCAGTCCCAACATCATCCATTTGGGCTAATACGATCTAACTGTTTGTCAAGATTTTCAGCTAAAAGAACTATGAGAGCTCCAAGGCTGCACTGGACCAAAACAGGATAAAACTTGTTTCCTCTTTTGGCCAGCAAACATTATTTTTCTAATACAGAGCCTTCTCTTCAAAGTTGGATTCCAAGTACAAACATTCTTAGCAGTATAAAACAATCTTTCCACAATTGAGCATCAGAACATGCTCACAAGCCTCTTGCAATATAGACATTAACTTACAAAAGGCTAAAGCTATATCATGTAACTTTCTGTTGATGTGCTTCCAGTTTATTAAATGTGTACGCACAATTTTAAAAGGAGCATTCATGCTAACTTTTTTTGGTTGACAGCAGGCATGGTAAGCTTATTAAAATCATTAAAAATGTATAACTACATAAAGGATCATGTAACTCCCAGGAATAATTAAAGATACTGGAATTCTTTGTTCATGTGACCTGTGCAAGGGAACTAGAGTGAGTATTTAATATTTTCTATTTCTCTTGCTTCCCTTTGTTCAGACTCTACTACTTTAGTTGTTAACTGACTGTACTATCACATTCTGTATCTTTTTTATAATCCTTCCACTAAAACAGTAGCACTGATCAGTAAGAGTATTTGACTGACGCGAAGGTGAAGAAATTAATCCACGTACCCGCTCAATCAATATAGGAAGCATGTGATCTGTCAGTACGGGAATCAATCGCATCACTAACTCATCCAGATTCCCCATCGGTGTTGATTGAACATTCAAAGGTGTTGCTGGCGATGTAGCATCGGATCCAGAAGAGGCACGAAGATTCGGCCCATAGTGGCATTTTGCTTGAGATCCAAGATCATTTACTCTTCTCTTCTTTACCCCTCCCGCAGCTTGGTAATATGCTTGACACTGATCATTATCAGACTGAGTCTGTGGTTGCTGGTGTAATATTTCTTGAGATCGTTCCTGTAAAAGAGTTTAATAAATTAGTGAAATTGAAACAGTAAAGAATATTGAGCACCCAGTTTACAAAATAAAAGGAGACATGAAAGTCATATATATAAAAATATAATTATAGTAATTGGACTTGCATGTACAATTCGGGATTGCTCATCAACAAATGATTTTTCAACATGACCATGTGTATGGGCGTGCAAATGTTTCTCACTTGGTGTTGGATCTCGACCCTTTTCAGCAGCCTATACAAAACACATTTTCAAACTGAGGATAAATTGTAAAGAAGTTAAATTGTGAGTAAGCCTAGATCCGATAGTGACGACGGAGCTCATATACCAGTCTGGAGAAAACAGAAGGCATGTCATAGAAATAATAGAAAATTTTCAGCTAAATGAAGTTTAACAGAAGCCATTAGCAATAAACAGTTGACAGCCCAAGCTTCACTCCTCTTGGCAATACTACAGTCTACAGCTTCTTTAACTATACCTTCTTCTCTTTGTTATATCAAAATAGATAAACAAGTTCTCTCAAGTATTTTTTTTTTTTTTTTGATAAGGTAAAGGTTTATTGACCAAGTACCAAGAAGGTACCAAAAGCAAAAGTTACAAAAGACTGCTGGGAATATCCATACAGTCAATTACAACATCTCCTTAACAACTCCAAAAAGTCCATATATTGGGCTAATACGATCTAGCTGTTTGTCAAGATTTTCGGCTAAAAGAACTATGAGCTCCGCGTCTGCCCTGGACCAAAAAAGGATAAAGCTTGTTTCCCCTTGTGGCCAGCAAACATTATTTTTCTAATACAGAGCCTTCTCTTCAAAGTTGGATTCCAAGTACAAACATTCTTAGCAGTATAAAACAATCTTTCCACAATTGACCTTCAGAACATGTTCACAAATCTCTGGCAATTTAGATATTAACTTACAAAAGGCTAAAGCTATATCATGTAACTTTCTGTTGATGTGCTTCCAGTTTATTACATGTGTGCCATAATTCTAAAAGCAGCATTCATGCTAATTTTTTTTTTGGTTGACAGCATGCATGCTAAACTTATTAAAATCATTAAAAGTGTATAACTATATAAAGGCTCATGTAAATCCCAGGAAAAATTAAAGATACCGGAATTCTTTGTTCATGTGACCTGTGCAAGGGAACTAATTTCTCTTGCTACCCTTTTTTCACACTCTACTACTTTAGTCGTCTTAATAAACAGTTGTATTAACTCTTAACTGACTGTACTATCACATTCTGAATCACTTTTATAATCTTTCCACTAAATCAGTAGCACCGATGTAGACGTAAAGCGATATACTTACAAGTATCTTGCGGTGCCTGACTGAGGATTTGCCTGCACGACCTGTGCCAGCTCGACCTCTATCTCGAGTCATATCTACACAAAAAAAAAATACAGGAGGATATGAAACAATGCATAGGAAGAAAACATTCAACAGCGAAAAAGAACTGTGAAGATCTCATTTGTGCCTAACTTTATTGACCAGCTCTCTAAAGATCTCAATATTAAAATGCATTTAACTGCTCTCATCATAATATTACCACTGTCTGTTGAAGAACTAAGATGGACTCTGGTCTCGCGAAGATTTCAGAATTAACCAACACATATGCTGCTATTTACAGGATTGGTAAAAGAGATGCAGCAAGGATTCAAGAATTCTGACTTGGGAAATCAATGTCACCATAGAGAAATCCAACCAAACTTCATTATCATCCATTTATAATAATATAAGTAATCTTAATACCAATCTACCAATTGAAGATTTCTCCCCTGTTTCCTGTTCTTGACTCTACCTATTTTGTTCTCTCCAATCACACAAACTTAAGATAATTGATTTTGAAGGATCTGCATGGTCTATTAGTGAGAAGTATATTCTTGCCTGTGACTCAGTTTCTTACTAGTAACACCTCACTACTAGCACTAAGTTTGCAGTTGATTGGGGCAATAGACACAAGAAAAAGGTAACTAAATGAAAAGGCAAAGGCGAAAAAGGAAAGGAGAGATGAAAATGGTCTGAAAAGGGAACACAGTTGCTTCAGAAGTTCATTCATGCACTCCCTGTGACATGGTATCAAAGGGGATCTGGCTATAATGTGACTGCTGAACGGTACAACAATAATGTCAATATGTAACCAAGTAGAGAGCAAACCGTTGTAGTCTTAAGTTAGAGTTGCACGGAGGGTAGGCTAAGAAAATAGAGATGAATAGCATTCATCAGTAATGGGATAAGGAACTGGAAAGCGGGACACATAGCTATCTTATAAAATTTTAGAGTAATATGAGCTACATGCTTTGTATTACTCATCCATTGAGTAGTGACAGCTGATATATTTATTTTATCAACAGATATTATTCACTGTATGGGCATGTAGAGAAACTAGCAGAAGTGAATCAGAGATAAAGAAAGGGGCAGCATCTGTTGAAAGGAGTTGAAGCTAAATTTTGGCAAGTAGGTGCCACTTTATCTTTTCATTTTTTTTCAACTATAAAAAGAAAATGAAAATAAATGAAAAGATAAAGTAGCACCTATTTTCATTTGGAATAGAAGATTTATGCTATGCTATTCTCAAGGGAAGAACAAATTGACTTTAAGACCATATTTAGAAGAAAATGTCAAACTAAAGTCTTACTTACAGTGGTGGTGACAAGTAACTATATCAAAGATTTTCAAGACTTTTTATAATCTCAAACCGATTATCATCTTGCACCTTCGGCTCCAACCTCAAATTGGATTTATTCAACTTGCACCCTCACTTTACAAGAGAGTAACTCAATGGATCATAATAAACATGCAATTAATAGTTGCAGGTAGTAACATTGAGATTGCAATGTCTGAAAGATAGAGAATAAAAAAATCTAATAAGTGTAATAAGCAAAATATATACATATTTTCAGAATGTGAAACCTATAACTGCAACATGCAAAGCGTATATTAAAGTTGTTTTTCTCCTAATAAATAAACTACTCTTTCCTAGATCAATAAGCTCTAAGGCAAAATCTGAGTGACAGTCATAGCATTGCAAGGCAGCAAAAGATTTGAAAACATATTTGGGAAAATGGAGTAATTTCCAGCTGCAGAATGGTAACAGATAATACACCCATTCACAGAAAAAAGGCAATTTACACTAATCCTTCATAAACTAGAGACTTAAAGACAACCTAAGCTTCTGAAATTTAGTCCTACTAATTAGAGAAAATTAGATAGGCCACCTACTTAAAGGCAGTAAACAAGCAGTCTACATACTTTGCACCTGGTGATATAAAATTTAAAATCCACCTTTAGCTCTACTAATTGCTAATTAACGGAACTTAATTAGATGCGAGCTAAGAACGAACAAATGTTAAGATGAACTGAAAAAGGATTACATCAAATTTAATTAAGAAGTTTCAAAAGGCATAATACATAAATAGACACTCAAACTTGGCCTCAACTGGCAAGTTAACACTCCAACTTTGAGAGTGCACATCTAGTCACTTCAACTTGGCCTCAACTAGCAACTAAACACTCCAACTCATCCCCACCGTGTCTCATGGATAGCCGATGCTGACGTAGCACATAAATTTTGGAAGTGTCTAGATGATCATTTTGTAAGTTGGAGTGTTCAACTAACACAGTGGAGACGAGTTGAGGTGTCTAGATGTGTATACTCAAAGTTAGAGTGTTTACTTGCCCGCTAAGACCAAGTTTGAGTGTGTGTTTATGTATTATGCCGTTTCAAAAAAATTTTAAAAATCCCTTTGTACATGTTGATAGGTATAACATGCTTAGGCTAAAGAAAGGATAAAGTCATGAGTCCAACTTTTTTTGTTCCCAATCCTAACAAATTAGTGCACTAGTTTGTCGTTTCAACTTGTCATAGCATAAGCTGTGCATCTTCATAGTTCATTATGCTTCTTTTCATTCTTGTCCATTAGTTTTTGTTTTCCTCGGATGGGAAAATGGGGATCTAGCCCATTACAAAAACAATTAGTTTTATGACCTTTTTACAAGAGATCTTCATTTTTTACACATAAGAGATTTTATTTTAACATATAAGAGATCTGAAAAGACCACTTACTTAATTTCAAATTGTAAGTGGTTTTTTTTACCACATTTTCTCGAATTAATGAGGTAATACAATGTCATTTTGTGATCAATACCAACTTTTTGTCTGCAAAAACTGCTTTTTTATTTCACTTCGAAGAGGCACATGTAGCTGCTCAAATAAAATTAACGGTCCAATTATAAGATTAAAAAATTCAACATTTTCCTAGCGAAAATTCAATGAATCTGAGTAATCAAAGCAAATTGAAAAGTAAAATACTGCTCCAGAAAACTTACGGAGAGCGAGATGGACAGCAAAGAATTCACTTCAAAGTGGAATCCGTCTCTTCCACCAAATGATCTTGAAGAAGGTATAGAAACAACCAAAAATCACTGTAAAGAAGCTAAATTGAAAAAAAAAACAATAAATTATCAAAAAAATAGAAATATACATTACCTGTAGCAAACCCTAAATAGCAACATTTCACCGGCGAACGACAAGAGGTATTTAAATCATAACCGGCGACGGAAAGAATTGCTACTGACATTTTCATTTTTAAACAATTAACTGGTGTTTCCATAGCAACTGATCTCACAATAGTTTGATAAATAAAATATATAGTACCCATATTCTATTGTTAATTACGTCCCTACATAATACAGTAATTAATTTTAGGGTCAAATATATACTATTAGAAATTATTTAAATATATCATTCGTTATAATTTGAATCCAAATATATTTTTTTCATTATATTTTGAGTTTAAATATACTCTTGTATTATTATATATAGTTTAAATATATTCATCATTATACTTTCAGTCCAAATATACCGCTCCAAATATATTTTGGATCCAAATATACCTCTCTCGTTATATTTTCGATTAAAATATACCCCTCATTATACTTTTATGTTGATTTAACCCTCCTCTTCTCCCCCCTCTTTTTTAGAAAGGCAATTTACCCTTATTTTCTTACAAACGGACACCTGATGAGCTTCAAAATAAAAATAACTCATTACCAAATGTAAATATTTGCATGATTCACTTTACAAACTCACATATTTGATCCATCTCCGGCCCACTCCCTTTATTCATACAAAAATAATACACATATTCACAATTTATATCCCTGTCATCTAAACTTTTCCTTGGTGTCACAACGAATAAACTTCTTTATGGGGAATTTTTGAAGTTTCAATATATAAGAAAAATCATTTTCTTTCTGTCATCATCTTTTGGTCTAATATCAAATGTTAAAACTTATACTTGAAATAATCAGCTAAGCAAGATTATCATATATAAATGCAGAAAAAAAAATTATATATCTGATAAACGGAGCATTAATATCAATGGAAAAGTACTCAAAAATAGGTGGAGCAAAGATTTTAAAGAGATTGGATTCATAGAAGCGGGTCATTAAAAAGAGAAAAAAAAAAGATCTTATAGTAAGGGAAATTGAGATGGTTTAAATGGGTGGGTGTCAAAAATAAGGGTAAATCAACATAATTTTTTTGGAGAAGGGTCAAATATACCCATGTACTATTGAAAATAGTTTAAATATACCTTTCATTATACTTTGGGTTCAAATATACTCTTTTTGTTATACTTTGGGTCCAAATATACCCTCATACTATTAGAAATAGTCTAAATATACCTTTCATTATACTTTTAGTCCAAATATACCCTCCCGAAATACTTTGGGTCCAAATATACCCCTCCCATTAAATTTTTTTGTTGATTTACCCTTAATTTTTACACTCACCCATTTAAACAATCTCAATTCCCTTCACTTTAAGTTCTTTTCTTTTTTTGTAGTCTTTTATTTTTTTTTTCTTCTATTTTTTAGCGATCCGCTTCTCATGAACTTAATCTCTTTAAAGTCTTTGCTCCACCTATTTTTGAATACTTTTTCATTGACATTAATGATCAGTTTATCAGATATAATTTTTTTTCTGCATTTATATATGGTAATCTTGCTTAACTAATTATTTCAAGTATAAGTTTTAACATCTGATATTAGACCAAAAGATGATGACAGAAAGAAAATATTTTTTTATATATATCGAAACTTCAAAAATTCCATGTAAAGAAGTTTGTTCGCTGAAAGGCCAAGGAAAGGTTTAGATAACAAGAGTATAAATTGTAAATATGTGTATTATTTTTATATGAATCAAAGGAGTGTGCCAGAGATGGATTAAATAAGTGAGTTTATAAAGTGAATCGCGCAAATATTTACATTTGGTGATGAGTTATTTTTATTTTGAAACTCATCACATGTCCATTTGCAAGAAAATAAGGGTAAATCGTCTTTATAAAAAAAAAGGAGGGGGAGGGTTAAATCAACATAAATGTATAATGAGGGGTATATTTGAATCGAAAATATAATGGTAGGGATATATTTGGATCCAAAATATATCTGGAGGGGTATATTTGGACTGAAAGTATAACAAGGGGTATATTTAAATTATTTTTAATAGTACAAGGATATATTTGGACCCAAGGTATAACGAGGGGTATATTTAAATTATTTCTAATAGTGCAAGGATATATTTGGACCCAAAGTATAACAGAAAGGGTATAGTTGGACTCAAAATATAATAGAAAGGGTATAGTTGGACCCAAAGTATAACGAAGGGTATATTTAAACTATTTTTAATAGTACATGGTTATATTTGGCCCTTCTCCGTAAAAATTTAATGGGAGGTGTATATTTGGACCCAAAGTATTTTGGGAGAGGTATATTTGGACTATTTTTAATAATACGGAGATATATTTGAACCCAAAGTATAACGAAAAGGGTATATTTAAACCCAAAGTATAACGAAGGATATATTTAAACTATTTTCAATAGTACAGGGGTATATTTAACCCTTCTCCATTAATTTTATAGCTGGACTTTTATGTTAATTCTTTTTGAGTTTTTTAATTTATGAAAAAATCACTTTTTGATCGTATTAACTTCTTTTTTCTATCTGTAGTAAAATTCTTTTCTAATGCACATAAAGAAGAGAAAATAAGTAACTTGTTATTTCTCCTATTTTAAATAATTTGTTATTTTACCTTTTACATATATACATGTTTTGTTTCATTTGTTTAATTTTTTCCATCGTTTTCAATTAACTTATCATAAAATCATTTATATACCTATAAAATTAATTATGAACAATACTTAATAAAGATAAATGGTGAGAGGTGTTTACCCGTAAAAGTACGATTAAATTTCTAAATATGATTTAAGGGCTCACCTATTAAATTGACCTTATGATGATGTAACGTCCCACATCTCGTGCCTTAGTTATATCGTTTTGTGAGTACGTTAAAGTCTAGGGACCACATGGTTAGCATCGAGGAGCATCTAGTAATCAAAGGAGATAAGTTTCGGATCCTATATTAAGTTCTAGATGAATTATATCGATGGGGAACTGACTGGCACGGGGAACCAGTCCCAAAAATTCAAAACAGGGGAAAAATAAGGCTTGTGGCACGGTGCCCCAGGCCCTGACCATCAGAGCCCTAGAAGTTGGCGCTCTGAGTGGCGTCGCACCCAAGGCCCTGACCATCAGAGCCCTGGCAGTTGGCGCTCTGGCTGGCGCGACGCCCCAGGATTTGTCCGGCGAAATTTTTTCTTATTTTTCTTTTTTTTTTCTTGGTCTTGGAGGGGTGTTTTGGTCATTTCTAAATCCCTAACCCCAACCCACGACTTTTAACCTCCCCTATAGCCTTGTACGCCAGATTCCCTCAGAAAGAATTCAGTTCATCTCCTCTCTATTTCCCCATTACTTCAAAGAGTGATTCTTTTCAAGAAATTCTAGGTATTTCAAGTGAGGGATTTCCAAATCCCTTTTCTCTAAGGTATGTTGAACAATCTCTTTTCAAACAAAAACTATAAATTGCTAGTTTCTGTAACACCCCGGAACTCGGATCAACTATCAAACTCAAAATGCAAAAAGTTGGCTGCAACGGTTGGTCATCACGGGCTGCCGCCACGGGAGTCGGAGCTTCGACAGGCCGTGGGACGCATCGTGGAAATCATCCAGTGGCTCTGAGCCACAAAACTCTCCAGTCCGACAGGCATTCGCGATGGGCGTCGTAGTAGCAACCGGCCATGGGAATCCACCGTCAAAACCTTCCAGTGATTTTTCCCCATGCCTTATTTTGCTCTGACGAGCGTCATCACGGGCGTCGCGGTGGTGATGGGCCGTGGAAACGCGATGTCAGAATCTTCCAGAAGTCCCAGACCTCCGGTAGCCTTGCCCGACACCTTGGTCTGATAGGCCATCGTGGGTGCGACGCCCGTCGAGCAGCCCGTGAGGCGACAAAATTCTGCAGCTTTTCATTTTTAAGTCAGGGGTAATTTAGTCTTTTTCCCTATTCGTTAACTCTTAAGTGAGGTCGTTTTTGCCATTTTTTGTAGGGTTTTATCCCCTATAGCCTAAGCTCTTCTCATTCTAAGTCATTTTATTCCAAAAAAAGAAAGAGTTTCCCTTTTCCAAGTCTCAAGCTCCAAGCAAGAAGCTCCAGGTTCAAGCCTCCATTTCTTTTCATCTTAGATCAAGCAGGCTTCAATAAGGTATGTGGGTATTCAATAAGAGATTTCTTTCACCCTTATCCCCAAAACCCATAAATTTTACTTTGATTTATAGATTTGTGAAATTAGGGTTCTTACCCAATTTGGGAAAAACTTATGGGTTCAGTTTTAAGCATCAAATCATGATTTCTCATTACTTATCTATGATTTATTTGAAGCTCCTTAATTGATTTCGAAAACCCATACATTAAAGATGATTTTTAGCATGATTCCATAGAATTGCATGATTTCAAGTGAAAATTTGGCATGTTTAGATGACATGGCCTTATGTATTTATGAAAGTGCATGTCTAATTCTTCAAGTTATGAATTTAGAAAGAAAAGTATGTTTTGAATTATGGCTATGCTAAGTTTTAAGGATTTTAAAGTATGAATTGCATTACATTAGATATGTCGCTATGTTTTATGAAAGGTTTGGCATCCAGATATGTCTACCTAAGCTATGTGAATTGCATGGTATTAGATATACCCTTATGCTCTTGAAATAGATTTGGCATTAGATATGTCACAAGTATATGTGAGCTATATGTATATGTTTTGGGAGTAGTATTTAGCACCGAGTTGGACAGGGTGAGAGTACCCTTAGTTCTAAAACTACATGCCACCGTAGGTGCCCTCTGTAGCTTATGACAAGATTCTGGTAGATAAGGTTCTAACCTTGGCCGGTTAGAACAACTTATTTTGGTTTGGGTGTATGACATTAGACTCCATGTAGCTCATCATGGTTTATGTCGGTTAAGAAAAACTCCCGTATGAAGGTTTTTAAGTATTAAGCCATTCTATCTCACGCTTTAAGTTCAGCTTTTGATATTTACTCATGATACCTCTTTTATGCATGAACTCAATTTTTAATTATGTTTCAAGTATGCTTTTACCATTTTTATGCATATCTCACATATTCAGTACATTTCTATAGTACTGACGCATATCTTGCGCTGCATCCTTTTGATGATGCAGATTCAGGTTTTCCTCCTCAGACTCGTGGCTAGAGATTTCATAGAATTGCATGATTTCAAGTGAAAATTTGGCATGTTTAGATGACATGGCCTTATGTATTTATGAAAGTGCATGTCTAATTCTTCAAGTTATGAATTTAGAAAGAAAAGTATGTTTTGAATTATGGCTATGCTAAGTTTTAAGGATTTTAAAGTATGAATTGCATTACATTAGATATGTCCCTATGTTTTATGAAAGGTTTGGCATCCAGATATGTCTACCTAAGCTATGTGAATTGCATGGTATTAGATATACCCTTATGCTCTTGAAATAGATTTGGCATTAGATATGTCACAAGTATATGTGAGCTATATGTATATGTTTTGGGAGTAGTATTTAGCACCGAGTTGGACAGGGTGAGAGTACCCTTAGTTCTAAAACTACATGCCACCGTAGGTGCCCTCTGTAGCTTATGACAAGATTCTGGTAGATAAGGTTCTAACCTTGGCCGGTTAGAACAACTTATTTTGGTTTGGGTGTATGACATTAGACTCCATGTAGCTCATCATGGTTTATGTCGGTTAAGAAAAACTCCCGTATGAAGGTTTTTAAGTATTAAGCCATTCTATCTCACGCTTTAAGTTCAGCTTTTGATATTTACTCATGATACCTCTTTTATGCATGAACTCAGTTTTTAATTATGTTTCAAGTATGCTTTTACCATTTTTATGCATATCTCACATATTCAGTACATTTCTATAGTACTGACGCATATCTTGCGCTGCATCCTTTTGATGATGCAGATTCAGGTTTTCCTCCTCAAACTCGTGGCTAGAGATTTCAGGCCATCCAGCTAGTTGTTGGTGAGTCCTCATCTTCAGAGGACCAGTTCTTGAGTTTAGTTTATTATCGTCCTTTCAGTATGTAGAGTTAGCTGGGGTTTTGTCCCAGCAACTCCTTATGTAGCATGTAGAGGCTTTTAAGACATAGACAGTATTCGAGTCTCTCTTTCGGATTATGTTTCATCTTGACTTTATCATTTATGGTTTTGGTTGCCTAGTTTTCTATTTATGCTTCCGCTATATTTTCTTATGATTATCTGAGTTATGCTATGACCAAGGGTTAACTTAGGATATTTGTGATCCCAGGTCCTGTGTTTACGTCTAGGGGGTATGTAATATCCCAGAATTTGAACCAGCTTTCTAAGTTTGAAACTCTGGAAAAAAATTCATGTTCTCAGGAATTACGGGTCCAAACCACGAGCCATGGTTTGAACCGCGGGTCGTAAGATGGAACCGTGATTGCCTTCTGCTGGTTCAGCCTCTAGTCTGAGGACCACGAATTGGTTCTATGGACCGTGGTTCTGACTATGGTCAGCTCGTGGAATCAGATCATAGGGTTGACAAGTTCCCCGGGTTTCACGACTGGGTTCTACGGCCCGTGGTTCAATGACAGACCATCCTGTTAATTCGTAGAAATGGATTAGAGGACTGCCAAATTTCCCAGGGACGACGACTCAAGTCTACAAACCGTAATTCAAATGACGAGTTGTCCTGTTGACCCGTGGTTTGCCTTCTGCAGCCTGGTCGGATGTCCAGGAACCACGAGTGGAAACCATAATCGTGGTTCAGTCTACGGTCCGTGATCTTCATCCGTGGTCCCTGAAAGCCAACTTTTTCCAGCTTTTTCCTAATTACGTCCCAGGGGTATTTTAGTTATTATGCACCCTTTTAACTCCTAAATGATGTCGTTTTGACTATTTCTAAAAGGGTTTTCACCCTCATTAGCTTAAGTCCCTCAAATCTTCATTCATCTCCCAAAAAGGGAAAAGAACTCTCTCAAGCTCAAGGTCTCAAGCTCCAAGTTCAAGTCTCCTAGTCTTTTCAATTTCAAGTGGGTTAGCTTCAATCAAGGTATGTGGGTATTCAACAATGGGTTCCTTTCACCCTTGTGGCCAAAACCCCCAATTCTTATTTTGAATTAGGAACTTGTGAAATTAGAGTTTTGGTCTGAAATTGGGAAAAACTTATGAAATCAGTTTCTATGCATCAATTCATGGTTTCTTATGATTTATTTATGATTTGAATAAGATTCCTTAATTGGTTTCAAAAGCTCATGCATTAAAGTTTATTCTTAGCATGATTTCATTGAATTGCATAATTTCAAGTATAAATTGACTTGGTTAGATCACATGGTCTCATGATTTATGAAATTGCATGCATAATTCTTTAAGTCATGATTTTAGGAAGGAAAGGGTATCTTGAAATATGAACATGCACAACTTTATGGACTTATGACATGAATTTGCATGACATAAGATATGTATCTATGCTTCATGAATAGAATTGACATTAGATATGTCCCGATATTTTATGAAAGGTTTGGCATCCAGATATGTCTACCTAAATTATTAACAGTTTTAACATCAGATATGTCACAGTATTATGAGCTATATGTATATATTTTGGGAGTAGTATTAGCACTGAGTTAGACAGGGTGAGAGTACCCTTGGTCCCAGAACTACGTGACCCTCTAGGTTCTAAGTCCCCTCAGTTGGGCATCAGATTTAGTGATCACGCCACAGTCATTCCTCTATACCCTGGCAAGGTATATTGGGTCCTTTCAATGGGGCGTATACATTGTATTTCATGTAGCTTACATGGTCTATGTCGGTTAGAGAACCTCCCACATAAATAGTATCAGGTTTTAAAATGCATTGACTCTTTGCTTTTAGACCTCAGGATTATTATGATTACTTATGATATTTTGTATACCTTGCTTTAGGATTGCATCGAGTCTCTTGCATTACAGTTTTACACTTATAGCATGATTTCAGTTTTACAAGTGTTATTAGCATGCTCATCTCAGATTCCTGTTTAACTCACATATTCGGTACATCCTTGTCACGCCCCAAACCATGGGAGGCATGACCGACATCCGGAGCCCCAAAAGGCCGAGGGTGTCAAAATAGAGTGTATCTCTATTGAACCTGCTGGGGGTCTGAGACCGAAAAGGTCTCTAAGAATAGCAATTTAAAACACTGAAAGCTCAATAGTAGGTAAACAACTCAAGGCCGACAAGGCTATTATCATAGTAGATAGCTAATAACAAGGCCGACAAGGCCATACCCAACATTGATGTACATATACACGTCTACAAGCCTCTAGGAGTAAGTAAAATATCTCATATCCAGGACAGGGCCCTGGACTACCCATAAGCTGTACATATACATAACCTGGTCAAAATATAAGCTAGACCTCTGACTTGTCAGCTCTAGGAAGAATGGAGCTTACCAAAATGGCTGAACTCTGCAACTCCTACTGAAGAGGTCTATCTGGGTTTCTCTCTAGACCTGCAGGCATGAATGCAACGCCCCCAGGCAATAGGGACGTCAGTACGATAATAATGTATTGGCATGTAAGGTAGAAGCATAAAAGCAAGTCGCAAGTAGTAAATTTGAACAAGATATAATATGAAACTTGTAAACTGTAATTGGTAAGACTCGTTAAGCTCTTTCTCCTTTATTCTTTTTAGAATACAACACATGCATTAACTCACACCACAACTCACTCTTTATAACCCACGTTGAACCACAATAGCGCCTCGGTGCACCCTATATATAATAGCCTCAATATGGCAGTAGCGCCTCGGCGCACACTATGTATATAATGGCCTCAATATGGCAGTAGCACCTCGGTGCACACTATGTATATAATGGCCTCAATATGGCAGTAGCACCTCGGTGCACACTATGTATATAATAGCCTCAATATGGCAGTAGCACCTCGGTGCACACTAACACGCAAACCACGCATAATAAGTGTATTACTAGATTGACCTTCAAAGCTATTCTTGTTATTTATGAAGGTTCATTTAGATAACTTCTTTAGCCTTGGCTTACTAGGTGTTGGCCTCAACATACCAAACACATATAAATGGGGATTTGACTTGCTAACTTTCCTTGTATACTTTCTAAAGCTTGATTAGGGATCACAATACAAAGAAGAAACTTGACAAAAGGATAACTTATGTTTCGTGCAAAAAGAATCAGATTTTTATAAGAAGGCGACTTGAATCACCATAATGTATAACTTAGTTCCTTAAGACTTTTTGAGTTACCAAATCATCTCTCTTACAACAGAATACTCAAATTCCTTCTTTCGGAGATTTAGAGTTCTATTTCTAGATTCATGCCGATAAGGAATAAAGAAGCCTTAACATACCTCGTTCCTTCCGAAGATTGTGCTTACCAGAACTTGAAATTTCCTTTATTAAGTTAATCTACAACACAAGGGTATAATGAAGCTAATATTAGCTCTTAAACCTGATGCAACCTTTCCAAAACATTAGCTAAACATTTCCCGGGCAGATTTACGTATTTTGCATTAATTAAAGGTGTATCATCACACCTTTCTCCCCTGTCCAATACACATCACACACATACCAACCTACTGCCTCCAATAATACAAAACACATCAAACAGCCCCTACACAACTCACCATGCCGAAATACAATAGCAACATATTGAACCCACGGCTTCTGATCGCCGTCCCGTGAGTTTTTAACAACAATTCAACAACAATTGTCCATCCAAACTTCAATCCAAAAATATGATTATGGGCAGAGTACTTACAACACTTGAAGGTGTGTTTTTATCCTCTTTTTATTGATGCCTTGAAAAGCTTAAGTACCCCGTACACATACACCAACAAGAGAAGAAGAAATCTCTTAATTGTTACACAATTTCTATGTGTTAAATCTTAAGAAAGGGGATGCCATAGTTCATGTCTTTCTTACCATAGGATATCCTAGCTATATGTTGTAGATTAATATCAAGATAACAAGTTGTTTAACTCACCTTAAGCTTGAATGAATCTTGATCTTCTTAGAACCCTAAAGGGAGAGAAGGGCTGCCAAAAGGAAAGGAGATAAGAGAGAATTTTTCCAGCTTTTTGTGATCAATATTGATCAACAAAAGGTCTGTATAAAGGGACCTTTTTGGCCGACTTTTTTGAGTATATTTGGGCCAAAATGGGTCAAGAAACTTGGGCCAAAATTACCCTTTGCTTGGGCCTCAAAAGGGTTAAGTTTTGTGGCTGATTTTGGGCTTCTCTTGGGTCAAAATGTGGTCAATATTGGTGGCTACCTTTTGTAGTTGTTTGGGCCAGATTTGGTTGTGATTTGATGGGCCAACTTTAAGCTTAATTTGGGCTACCATTAGGTCTAATAATCCATGGTGTTGCTGCCCATAATCGGCCCTCAGAACTTAGTTTGTTAGCGTAGGTAGGTGATGCACCTACTTGTCACCTAAGAGCTTAGATAAGTCGAGCAAGTACCTCACTTGTTTTATTTCATTTTCAAAATCCTCATCCTTATAATTTAATTTAACACTTATATACATTTGACCATTTCAAATCCTAGGCCAAAGTACCCCTTCACAATCTCAAGCTCAAATACCTTCGTCGATATTTACTTAGTCACATAGGTTTTGAAAGGTACGGGGTGTTACATCCTTCCCCCCTTAGAATCATTCGTCCTTGAATGAGGGTAATGCATATAGAGCAATAGTCCCTTAGGATTTTTTTGAAATTTTGGCAGAGTTTCCTTTATAATTGGGACTATCCAAAAACCTAAAACTCAGCAAAAGTCCAGCACGATGCCTCACAGGGTGATACATCTATATACAATTAAATGTAATCATTTTCACATGTTCAAACCTGATCATATTTGCATAGTAGGAAGAGTATCAAGAACATAAGAATATGACTTACCTCTATACTATCTTCAAGTCATAAATAACTGGGGATGCTTTTTCCTCATTTCTTTCTCGGCTTCCCACGTCATTTCCTCGATATTATTATTTCTCCACAACACCTTTACTGAGGCTACTTCTTTGGTTCTGAGCTTCCTAACTTGACGATCTAGGATAGAAATTGGTACTTTCTTATAGGATAAGTCTTCAAAAAGTTGAACATCTTTGATAGGCATAATACGTGAAGGATCTCCTATGCACCTTCGTAGCATCGATACATGAAATACAGGATGGACTATCTCCAATTCTGTGGGTAAATCTAGCTCATATGCCACTTTTCCTACCCTCCGAATGATCCTGTATGGTCCAATATATCTTGGACTAAGCTTTTCCTTTTTACCAAATAGCATAACGTCTTTCATGGGCGAAACCTTTAGGAAAACCCAATCACTAATATTAAATTCCAAATCCCGACGTCGCACATCTGCATATGATTTCTGCCTACTCTGGGCTGTTAGTAATATTTCTCGGATTAGCTTCACCTTCTCCATTGCCTGATTAACTAGGTCTGACCCTAATAATTCTGCTTCTCCAATTTTAAACCATCCAATCGGTGATCTACACTTTCGTCCGTATAAAGCCTCATAAGGAGCCATTTGAATGCTTGCATGGAAGCTATTATTATAGGAAAACTCAATTAGTGGCAAATGGTCATCCCAACTCCCTTTAAAATCTAGTACACAAGCTCGTAGCATATCTTCGAGTGTTTGAATAGTGCGTTCAGCTTGTCCATATGTCTGTGGATGAAAAGCTGTACTGAGACTTATTTGAGTACCTAAGCCTCTCTGGAAAAACCTCCAGAAATTTGTCGTAAACTGAGCACCCCTATCTGAAATAATGGAAATTAGGACACCATGAAGTCAAACTATTTCACTAATATACAACTTGGCATAATCTTCAGCAGTATAAGTTGTCCTGACTAGCAAAAAGTGAGCTGATTTTGTAAGTCTATCTACAATCACCCATATGGAATCATACTTTTGATAAGTACAGGGTAAGCCTATAATAAAGTCCATGTTGATCACCTCCCATTTCCAGGTAGGTATCACTATACTTTGAGTTAGACCTCCGGGTCTCTGGTGTTCAATTTTTACCTGTTGACAATTCGGGCATTGGGCTACAAACTCTGCAATATTTCTCTTCATATTATTCCACCAATAAATCTGTCAAAGATCATGATACATCTTTGTCACTCCGGGATGGATTGAATAGTGGGAATAGTGAACTTCTGCCAAAATTTTCTCCCGAAGCTCCCCGACGTTAGGTACACATAGACGACCTTGATATCTCAGAACCCCATCTTTCTTAAGCTCTATTAGTGGTTGCTTCTGTTGTGGAATTTCCTCCCTCAATCTTACTAATTCTGGATCATCATATTGTCTTTCCTTTACCTCTGTCATAAGTGAGGATTCCGCTGTGCTTTGAATAATAACTCCCCCATTACCTTGGTCTAGTAATCGAACCTGCAAATAGCTAACTGATGTAGTTCTCTTGTCATCTCAATCTTTCTATTTTCCACGTGGCTCAAGCTTCTCATGGATTTGCGGCTAAGTGCATCGGCCACTACATTGGCCTTCCCTGGATGGTACAAAATATCTACGTCATAATCCTTTAGTAACTCTAGCCACCTTCTTTGCCTTAGGTTTAAATCCTTCTGTTTGAATAAATACTGTACACTTTTGTGGTCCGTAAACACGTCTACATGGACTCCAAACAAGTAATGGCGCCAAATTTTCAAGGCAAATATAACTACTGCCAATTCAAGATCGTGAGTAGGGTGATTTTGTTCGTGCTTTCTTAGTTGTCTCGAGGCATAGGCAATAACTTTACCATGTTGCATTAAAACGCAGCCTAACCCAATCCTTGAAGCATCACAATAAACAACATAACCTTCCGTGCCCTCTGGCAGAGTTAAGACAGGTGCTGAAGTAAGCCTGTCCTTCAACTCCTGAAAACTCTGCTCACATGCATTAGACAACTGGAACTTGGCAGCTTTATGAGTCAACTTTGTCAATGGTGCAGATATAGAAGAAACTCCTTCCACAAACCTCCGGTAATAACCTGCTAAGCCCAAAAAACTACGGATCTCTGTAGCATTCAAAGGCCTCGACCAATTCTTTACTGCTTCAATCTTTTGGCCGTCAACTCTAATACCTTTGTCTGTAATTATATGGCCAAGAAAAGCCACTGAAGTCAACCAAAACTCACATTTGGAGAACTTCGCATATAATTTATGATTCTGAAGTGTTTGCAATACTGCACGTAAATGATCAGCATGTTCGGCTTTGGACCGTGAGTAAATCAGGATATCGTCAATAAATACGATCACGAATACATCTAGGAATGGCTTGAAGACCCGATTCATTAGGTCCATAAAAGTTGTTGGGGCATTAGTAAGCCCAAAAGACATTACTAGAAATTCAAAGTGGCCATACCTTGTCCTAAAGGCTATTTTTGGAACATCTACCCCTTTAACACATAACTGGTGATACCCCGACCCCAAGTCAATCTTTGAAAAACATTTGGCACCTTGCAACTGATCAAAAAGGTCATCAATCCTTGGAAGCGGACACTTATTCTTGATTGTAACTTTGTTCAGTTGTCGGTAATCGATACACATTCTCAAGGACCCATCCTTCTTACGAACAAACAAAACTGGTGCGCCCCATGGCGATGTACTAGGCCTAATAAAACCTTTTTCGAGTAGATCCTTTAACTGTTCCTTTAACTCTCTTAATTCTGCAGGAGCCATCCTGTAAGGGGGAATTGATATTGGCTGAGTATCTGGGAGTAGATCAATGGCAAACTCAATTTCCCTTTCTGGAGGGATTCCTGGAAGCTCATCCGGGAATACATCTAGAAACTGACTCACCACGGGAACCGATTGAAGAGTCGCTGGTCCATCCTCTGTGTTTCTTACTTGGACTAAATGATAAATATAGCCTTTAGAAATCATTTTCTGGGCCTTAAGGTAGGAAATAAACCTACCCTTTAGCGTGGCAGCATTACCTTTCCACTCTAGGATTGTCTCTTTTGGAAAATGGAATTTGACAACCTTATTTCTACAATCGATATTAGCATAACATGCAGCTAACCAGTCCATGCCCATAATGACATCGAAGTCAATCATATCTAATTCGATTAGATCAGCTGAAGTGAGGCGGTCATAAATCCACACTGTACAATCTCGATAAACTCATCTAGCTATAATAGATTCACCAACCGGCGTAGATACAACAAAGAGTCTAGGCAACAACTCAGGGCCTGCCCCCAACTTACCAGCAACGAGCGGGGTAACATATGAAAGAGTAGAGCCAGGATCTATAAGTGCATAAACAGCATGAGTAAAAATAGTTAATGTACCTGTAACAACATCAGGTGATGATTCCAAGTCCTGGCAACCGGCTAGAGCATAAGTGCAATTCTGACCACTACCTGAACTGGATGCTCCTACTCCTCCTCTACCTCTACCACGACCTGATGTAGCCTATTGGCCTGTCTTAGGGGGACGAATAGTAGATGAAGAAGCTGCCATCGACCCTATAGGCTGGGACATCTCACCCCTACCTCTACTCGGACAGTCTAGCATAAAGTGACCAGGATGCCCACATGAATAACAAGTATCTGAACCCAGGCGACATATCCCAGGATGCTTCCTACCGTACTGAACACAAGGTGGCAAAGGTGGACTCATATGACCTGAATGCCCCTGGCGATAGGAACTGAATGCACCTGAACTGTGGCCTGGTCCAGTCTGAGAAAAACGATCATACCTCTGCCTTTGCAACTGATATGGGGCACCACTAGTAGGGTGGGGTGATCGCCTATTAAAATGTGCCCTAACATTACCTCGTGACTCTACATAGGACCCAATAGATCTAGACCTCTTATTCTGATCCCTTTCTCGGCTTTGGTTATCTCCAATTTGTACTTCAAGATCCTCTGCAGTCTGAGCAATAGCATGTATCTTAGAAATATTCATATCCTCTTGTGTGGCTGCTATTGTTAATCCCTTAATCAATTCATCCTTAAGGCCACACATATATCGATGAACTCTAGCTCGCATCGTACTCACAATATCGGGGGCGTACTTGGCTAATGAATTAAACCTGAGGCTGTACTGTCGAACATTCATATTGCCCTGCCTAAGGGCTAGAAATTGATCAAGTCTGGCCTCTCGAACCTCCTATGGAAGATAGTGAGCTAGGAAGGCCTCTGAAAATTCCTCCCATTCAGCTGGGGGAGCATTTGATCCCCTAGACCGATCCCAAGCCTCGAACCATAAAATGGCCACATCTCGTAACCTGAAAGATGCAAACTCCACTGCCTCCACTACTGTTACATGCATGACTCAAAGTACTCGATAAGTCTGATCAATAAACTCTTGAGGATTCTCATGTGGGTCAGAGCTTGTAAATATAGGAGAACTTAGGCTGATAAACTCTCGAGCCCTAGAACTTTCTGAGCCACCTGACCTAGCACTCGCTGATGCCCCAATTTGTTGTTGTTGTGTGGCTACCATCTGGGTCAATAATCGAACAGCACTCCTGATGTCCTGGTCCTCTGCTTCAGGTGGAGGAGCTACAGGTGTTGGTTCATCTCTAGCTATCTCAGATGCCATTGGAGCAGGTGGGGTCAGGGGTAATGGATCCCCTCTAGTCTTATCAGGTACTTGATTAACTGGGATCTCAGGTGTCGGTGATTCACTTTGACCCTCAAATCTATCCAATCGGATAGGCGGGGAACGACTAGTACCTTCCCCTGTATCCGTGCCAACCCGTCAACTACTCATTTGTCTGGTCACAGGCATTTCTGTAAACAAGGAATAGAAAAACATGAATTAGACTTCAAACATCTTATGACCTCGCTCTATTGCACGATCTAGCAAATGAAAGAAGGATAACAATTCCTAAATGTCCCGTAGCCTCTTGATTATAGGTATGGTGCAAAACACACCCATAAGCAAGACTCTTCTAGACACGTCTTGTAGACTCCCTGGGACTCGACGTGCTCTGATACCAAGTTTGTCACGCCCCAAACCATGGGAGGCATGACCGACACCCGGAGCCCCAAAAGGCCGAGGGTGTCAAAATAGAGTGTATCTCTATTGAACCTGCTGGGGGTCTGAGACTGACAAGGTCTCTAAGAATAGCAATTTGAAACACTGAAATCTCAATAGTAGGTAAACAACTCAAGGCCTACAAGGCTATTATCATAGTAGATAGCTAATAACAAGGCCGACAAGGCCATACCCAACATTGATGTACATATACACGTCTACAAGCCTCTAGGAGTAAGTAAAATATCTCATATCCAGGACAGGGCCCTGGACTACCTATAAGTTGTACATATACATAACTTGGTCAAAATATAAGCTAGACTTCTGACTCGTCAGCTCCAGGAAGAATGGAGCTTACCAAAATGGCTGAACTCTGCAACTCCTACTGAAGAGGTCTATCTAGGTTTCTGTCTGGACCTGAGGGCATGAATGCAGCGCCCCCAGGCAATGGGGACGTCAGTACGACAATAATGTACTGGCACGTAAGGTAGAAGCATAAAAGCAAGTCGCAAGTAGTAAATCTGAACAAGATATAATATGAAACTTATAAACTGTAATTGGTAAGACTCGTTAAGCTCTTTCTCCTTTATTCTTTTTAGAATACAACACATGCATTAACTCACACCACAACTCACTATTTATAACCCACGCTGAATCACAATAGCGCCTCGGTGCACCCTATATATAATAGCCTCAATATGGCAATAGTGCCTCGGCGCACACTATGTATATAATGGCCTCAATATGGCAGTAGCACCTCGGTGCACACTATGTATATAATGGCCTCAATATGATAGTAGCACCTCAGTGCACACTATGTATATAATAGCCTCAATATGGCAGTAGCACCTCGGTGCACACTAACACGTAAACCACGCATAATAAGTGTATTACTAGATTGACCTTCAAAGTTATTCTTGTTTTTTATGAAGGTTCATTTAGATAACTTCTTTAGCCTTGGCTTACTAGGTGTTGGACTCAACATACCAAACACATATAAATGGGGATTTGACTTGATAACTTTCCTTGTATACTTTCTAAAGCTTGATTAGGGATCACAATACAAAGAAGAAACTCGACAAAAGGATAACTTACGTTTCGTGCAAAAAGAATCAGATTTTTATAAGAAGGCGACTTGAATCACCATAATGTATAACTTAGTTCCTTAAGACTTGTTGAGTTACCAAATCAACTCTCTTACAACAGAATACTCAAATTCCTTCTTTCGAAGATTTAGAGTTCTATTTCTAGATTCATGCCGATAAGGAATAAAGAAGCCTTAACATACCTCGTTCCTTCCGAAGATTGTGCTTACCAGAACTTGGAATTTCCTTTATTAAGTTAATCTAAAACACAAGGGTATAATGAAGCTAATATTAGCTCTTAAACCTGATGCAACCTTTCCAAAACATTAGCTAAATATTTCCCGGGCAGATTTACGTATTTTGCATTAATTAAAGGTGTATCGTCACACATTTCTCCCCTGTCCAATACACATCACACACACACCAACCTACTGCCTCCAATAATATAAAACACATCAAACAACCTCTACACAACTCACCATGCCGAAATACAATAGCAACACATTGAACCCACGGCTTCCGATCGCCGTCCCGTGAGTTCTTAACAACAATTCAACAATAATTGTCCATACGAACTTCAATCCAAAAATATGATTATGGGTAGAGTATTTACCACACTTGAAGGTGTGTTTTTATCCTCTTTTTATTGATGCCTTGAAAAGCTTAAGTACCCCCTACACATACACCAACAAGAGAAGAAGAAATTTCTTAATTGTTACACAATTTCTATGTGTTAAATCTTAAGAAAGGGGCTGGCATAGTTCATGTCTTTATTACCATAGGATATCCTAGCTATATGTAGTAGATTAATACCAATATAACAAGTTGTTTAACTCACCTTAAGCTTGAATGAATCTTGATCTTCTTAGAACCCTAAAGGGAGAGAATGGCTGCCAAAAGGAAAGGAGATAAGAGAGAATTTTTCCAGCTTTTTGTGATCAATATTGATCAACAAAAGGTCTGTATAAAGGGACCTTTTTGGCCGACTTTTTTGAGTATATTTGGGCTAAAATGGGTCAAGAAACTTGGCCAAAATTACCCTTTGCTTGGGCCTCAAAAGGGTTAAGTTTTGTGGCTGATTTTGAGCTTCTCTTGGGTCAAAATGTGGTCAATATTGGTGGCTACCTTTTGTAGTTGTTTTGGCCAGATTTTGTTGTGCTTTAATGGGCCAACTTTAAGCTTCATTTGGTCTACCATTAGGTCTAATAATCCATGGTGTTGCTGCCCGTAATCGGCCCTCGAAACTTAGTTCGTTAGCGGAGGTAGGTGATGCACCTACTTGTCACCTAAGAGCTTAGATAAGTCGAGCAAGTACCTCACTTGTTTTATCTTATTTTCAAAACCCTCATCCTTATAATTTAACTCAACACTTATATACATTTGACCATTTCAAATTCTAGTCCAAAGTACCCTTTCACAATCTCGAGCTCAAATACCTTCGTCGACTTTTACTTAGTCACATAGGTTTTAAAAGGTACGGGGTGTTACAATCCTATAGTACTAACGCATTTTGTTTTGTATCCTTTGATGATGCAGATTCAGGTTAGTTCCCTCACACTCGTGGCTAGATCTTGCCGGAGTCCTAGTTTCCAGTGGTGAGACCTCATTATCCGAGGGCCAGTATTAGACTTATTTTTCTTATGTGGTTTCCTTTAGATTTCTCGAGCTAGTTGGGGTCTTGTCCCATCAGCTCTTATAATAGTTTAGAGGCTTCAGATATAGCTAGACTTGTTTTCCCTTGTATGAAGTTGATACTTCTTGAGTGTTGTCCTTATTTAAGTTATGAATGCCTATGGTATCTAGTATGCTTCCGTTATGTTTTCTTGAATTGATTTCTGAGTATGCTATGACCAAGGGTTAATATGGATCAGTTGTGTTCTAGATCCCGTGTTACGTCTAGAGGGTAGCCTCGGGGTATGACAAACTTGGTATCAGAGCCTCAGTTTTAAGAGTTCTAGGGTGTCTGAAGTCGCATCGAGTAGAATCTCGTTCATGTGTGTGAAGCGCGCCACACATATGAGGAAGAGGCTATGAGATGTCTTAGGAAAAGTTCACTTCTTTCATGATCATGTCGTGCGATAGAGTTCAACTCTAGTGTTCCTCTAATCCTTACCTTGTATATTATAGATTATGCCTTAATGTGTTATGCCTCATCGAGCCGCTTGGAATGCTGCCCCTCCAGTTCCGGCCCCTGAGGTCACAAATCAGGAGTTAAGGAACGCCATCCATTTTCTAGCCCAGACCATGGCCGCTCAGGCCAACCAGCCAGCTCTTATCCCCGTCCACTCTCAAGGTGGGGTAGCGTCTCGAGATCGTGATTTTGTCCGAATGAACCCACCTGAATTTTGGGGTTTGAAAGTGAGTGAGCACCCACTTAGCTTTATTGATGGAGTGAAGAAGATCTTTGATATTATGCAAGTGATTAGTGTTGATTGTGTGGAGCTCACATCCTATCAACTCAAGGATGTGGCTCATCTCTGGTTCACACAATGGAAGGGAGCTAGGGCTAGGGACGAGGTCCCTATGACTTGGGAGTATTTCGAGAGGGCTTTCCTTGATCGATTCTTCCCGAGAGAGTTGAGGCAAGCGAAGGCTGAGGAGTTTGTGAACTTGATACAAGGATCCATGACAGTCCATGAGTACAGTTTGAGGTTCACTCAGTTGTCTAGGTATTCCCCCTCTATGGTAGCAGACCCACAGGATCAGATGAACAAGTTTATCTATGGGATTTCAGATATGGTGAAGAAGTAGTGTAGGTATGCTATGCTATTGAGTGATATGAATATTTCCAGACTCATGACTCTACCAGATCGAGGGAGACAAGCGTAGGGAGATGGCTAGGGAGAACAAAAGAGTCATATCTGAGGGTTCGGGGTTTAGCCATCAGAAGTCCGGAGGAAGACATCGCTCTTCCTTTCAGAAAAGGGCGTCAGGACCCGCGCATTCTTCAGCTAATGCCCCTTCTCAGGCCTCTAGGCCCCGTCATGATCAGTCCGGTAGAGGTGCAGGCTCTTATTCACAGGGGAGTGGTGCAAAGGGGTCTTCTTTCCCTGTTTGCACCAAGTGTGGAAAGAATCATCCTGGCGAGTGTCTAGATGGTATAGAGGGTTGCTATGGATGTGGTCAGGTTGGTCACAGGATTTGAGATTTCTCTTCAGCTAAGAAGGGGCAGGGTGGTAGTAGGGCTCAGTCTGCTCCAGCATCCCCAAAAGGTCGACCAGCCCAGCAGGGCACAACTTCTAGTTTTGGTGGTCAGCGCCAGAATTGCCTTTATACTATGTCCTCTCGTCAGGACCAGGAGAGTTCTCCTGATATTATCACTGGTATGTTGAAAGTCTTTTCTCTTGATGTGTATGCTTTGTTGGACCCTGGAGCCTCCTTATCTTTTGTGACCCCTTATGTAGCATGCAAATTCAAAATTGGTCCTGAATTACATTTAGAACCCTTTTGTGTGTCTACTCCTGTTGGTGAGTCAGTCCTAGCCAAAAGAATCTACTGAAATTGCCCTATCTCAGTCCTTCATAGAGTCACTTCAGCGTATTTAGTAGAGTTGGAGATGACCGATTTTGATGTTATTCTTGGTATGGATTGGTTGTATGCTTGTTATGCCTCGGTTGATTATCGTACTTGGGTTGTCAGTTTTAAGTTTCCAAATGAACACGTCATAGAATGGCAAGGTAGTCCTCCTTCCGCGAAAGGTCATTTCATATCGTATCTTAAGGCTAGGAAGATGATTTCTAAGGGTTATGTTTATCATATAGTTCGGGTGGTGGACACGGAGTCTGGAACCCCATCCCTTCAGTTTGTTCCTGTTGTGAATGAGTTCCCAGAAATGTTTCTCGAGGATTTTCCCGGAGTCCCTCCCGAGCGGGAAATTAACTTTGGGATAGATCTTCTTCCAGATACGAATCCTATCTCTATTCCTCCCTATAGAATGGCTCCCCCAAAACTTAAAGAGTTAAAGGATCAGTTGAAGGATTTTCTTGATAAGGGTTTCATCAGGCCTAGCATTTCTCCATGAGGTGCCCCGATTTTATTTGTTCGGATGAAAGATGGTTCTCTTAAAATGTGTATCGACTACCGTTAGTTAAGCAAGGTCACAGTCAAGAATAAATATCCCATTCCTAGGATTGATGACTTGTTCGATCAGCTTCAGGGTGCTAGTTTTTTCTCCAAAATCGACCTTAGATCCGGTTATCATCAGCTTCGTGTTAGAGAGTGTGATATTCTGAAGACAGCCTTCCAGACTCGGTATGGTCATTATGAATTTATTGTGATGTCTTTTGGTCTAACAAATGCTCCTGCAGCTTTTATGGATTTGATGAACCATGTGTTCAAGCAGTATTTGGATATGTTTGTGATTGTGTTCATTGATGATATCCTTATCTATTTTCGGAGTGAGGAGAAGCATGCGAACCATTTGAGAGTAGTGTTGCAAACTCTCAAGGACTAGAAGTTATTTGCTAAGTTTAGCAAGTGTGAGTTCTGGATGCAGTCTGTTGCTTTTATGGGTCACATTGTGACTAGAGATGGTATTCGAGTTGATTCTCAAAAGATAGAAGCAGTAAAGAACTAGTCTAGACCCATTTCCCCGTCTAATATTAAGAGTTTTTTGAGTTTGGTTGATTACTACAGGAGATTTGTGGAAGGATTTTCTTCCATTATGGCCCCTTTGACTCGGTTGACTCAGAAGAAGGTTAAATTTCAGTGGTCTGATTTATGTGAGAAGAACTTTCAGGAATTAAAGACTAGATTGACCACAACTCCAGTGTTGGCTCTACCCGAGGGCCTAGATGACTTTGTTGTATATTGTGATGCTTCTAGAATTGGTTTGGGTTGTGTTTTGATACAGCATGGTAAAGTTATTGCTTATGCTTCTAGACAGCTTAAGACTCATGAGAAGAACTACCCTACTCATGATCTTAAGTTCGCAGTCGTGGTATTTGCTTTGAAGATTTGGAGACATTACTTGTATGGTGTGCATGTGGATGTTTTCACCGATCATAAGAGTATTCAGTATGTGTCACTCAAAAGGAATTGAATCTACGTCAAAAGAGATGGCTTGAGCTTCTTAATGATTATGATATTAGTGTGCTTTACCATCGAATAAGGCAGATATTGTAGCGGATGCACTTAGTAGGTTGTCCATGGGTCATGTAACACCCCAGAAACATATCCAGCTATTTAAGTTAAGAACTCCAGAAATTTTTCATGTTCCAGGGTTTACGGGTCCAACCACAGATCGAGGTTCGAACCACGACTCGTAGAAGGAACTCGTGGAATCAAAATGCAGACTGCTAGTGTTCCCAGGAACCATGAGTCAAATGACTACTCGTCGTTTGAATGACACGTCCGTCCTGTTGACTCGTGGATTGCCTTCAGAGGATTGATTTTTTGCCCAAGTTCCTCCCAGAGATTACGAGTCAAGTCTATGACTCATCGTTTGAATGACAGATCATAGTTTGACTCGTGGTTTAACCAGAGTCAACTGAGTCTCCTGAGAACTACGACTGCAATTGACGACTTGTGATTCATTCTACGGGTCCATCCTGTTGACCCATAGAAATGACTCTGCAACATGAATTTCCCAGTCAGAGTCAATGACTCAGAAGCACGATCCGTCATTCAGACCACGACTCGTAGACTGAGTCGTGGTCGCTGAAAGTTGACTGATTTTCTAGCTTTTCTCTATTTAATTTCCAGGGGCATTTTGGTCATTTACCACCCTATTATTTACTAAGTGAAGTTGTTTTGACTACTTTTAGAAGGTTTTCACCCATATTATCCTAAGTCTATCTTAAGCTCCTTATTCTTCACTCAAAGAGGAAATTCTCCGTCAAGATTCAAGTCTCCAAGCTCCAAGTCAAATCTCCTAATCTTTTCCAAATCAAGTGGGTAATCTTCCACCAAGGTATGTGGGTCTTTAACAATGGGTTCTTTTCACCTTTGTGCCTAAAATCTCCAATCCTTATGTTGAATTATGAACTTATGAAATTATGGTTTTGATCAAAATTGGGGAAAGTTTATGAAATCAGTTTCTATGTTAAATTCATGGTTTCTTATTGATTATTCATGGTTTGATTATGATTCTCTTATTGGTTTTAAAAACCCAAGCATGAAAGTTGATTTTTAGCATGAATCCATGAATTTCCATGTTTTCAAGAGAAAGATGGCATGATTAGATATCATGGCCTTTATGTATTTATGAAAATGTATGCCTAATTCTTCAAGTATGAATTTAGAAAGGAGAGCATGTTTTGAATTATGGCTAAGATAAGCCTTCAGATTTATGAATTTGAATTGCATGGCATCAAATATGTCTTATTGCTTTTCAAACAGTTTTGACATCAGATATGTCACCAGTTATGAACAGTTTTGACATCAGATATGTCATCAGTATGAACAGTTTGGCATCAGATATGCCCAGTATTATATGAGTTATATGTATGTTTTGGGAGTAGTATTAGCACCGAGTTTGACAGGGTGAGAGTACCCAAAAAGGTCCCAGAACTACGTGCCCCCGTAGGTTTTAAGTCCCCTCTGTTGGGCATCAGTATTTAGTGATCACGCCACAGTAATGCCTTTATACCCTGGCAAGGTATATTGGGTCCTCTTGATGGGGCGGATACATCAAATTCCATGTAGCTCACATGGTCTATGTCGGTTAGAGAACCTTCCACAGAAAACAGTTTATGCTTTTAAAACTTGCATTTGACTCTTATTCAGATTTCAAACTTATTACTTATGATTATGTTTCAGCTTATAGAAATTATTAGAGTCATTGTGCTCAATTTATCTTTAAAAGCATATTTTTAGTTATTTAAGTATACTTAGCATATTTTCATCATATTCATGCACTCCTCATATACTTAGTACATTTCATAGTACTAACGCATATTGCGCTGCATCTTTTGATGATGCAGATTCAGGTATCCCTTCATAGATTCATGGATAGAGATCCCGGCCACTCTCAGTCATCTTGGTGAGTCCTCATAGTTCGAGTACTAGACTCTACTTTAGCTTTATGTTCCCGTTTCTTCGAAATTGTCGAGTTAGTTGGGGTATTGTCTCATCAACTCCTTATGCTAGTTGTAGAGGCTTTTTAGACATAGATGTTATGGGATTATCTTCGAGTTGTATTTCCTATTCGACTCTTTATTTATGATATGTCTTCCTGTTTTGGATTTCCTTATGATGCTTTCACTATGCTTTCCTTTACGTTACTTAAGAATGCTATGACCAAGGGTTAGCTTGGGATCCTTGTGGTTCTAAGTCCCGTGTTACGTCTAGGGGGTAATCTAGGGGCGTGACAAACTTGGTATCAGAGCCTCAAGTTCAAGAGTCCTAGGATGTCTGAAAGCCACATCGAGTAGAGTCTTTTTCATGTGTGTGAAGCGCGCTACACATATGAGAGGGAAGCTATGAGATTTCTTAGGAAAACTTCATTTCTTTCATGATCACGTCATGTGATAGAGCTTAACTTTAATGTTCCTCTAATCCTTATCTTATGCGTTTCAGACCATGCCTCTTTGACGTGATATGCCTCTCCGAGCCGCTCGAAATGCTGCTCCTCAAGTTCCGGTTCCCGATGTCACGAATGATGAGTTTAGGAATGCTATTACCTTGCTAGCCCAGACTTTGGCTACTCAGGCCAATTAGCCGGCTCCTGCCCCCATCCATCCTCAAGGAGGGGTAGAGGCCCGAATTCGTGACTTTATCCGTATGAACCCGCCAGAGTTTTGGGGTTTGAAAGTGAGTGAGGACCCGCTCAACTTTATTGATGAAATGAAGAAGATCTTTGAGGTTATGCAAGTGGTTGGGGTTGATTATGTTGACCTTGCATCCTATCAACTCAAGGATGTGGCTCATATTTGGTTCACGCAATGGAAGGAGACTAGGGTGAGGGATGTGATCCCCACGACTTGGGAGTGTTTTGTGAGAGCCTTTCTTGATAGGTTCTTTCCCTGTGAGTTGAGACAAGTGAAGGTGGAGGAATTCGTGAACTTGAGGCAGGGTTCGATATCGGTTCAAGAGTATAGTTTGAAGTTCACTCAGTTGTCTAGATATGCTCCTCCATGGTAGCGAACCCGCACGATCAAATGAGCAAGTTCATATATGGGGTTTCTGATATGGTGAAGAAAGAGTGTAGGTCTGCTTTGTTGTTGAGTGATATAAACATCTCCCGACTCATGACTCATGCCCATCAGATTGAGGGTGACAAGCTTAGGGAGATGGCAAGAGAGAACAAGAGAGTTAGATCCGAGGGATCAGGTTTTGGTCATCACAAGTCCTTCTTTCCAGAAAAAGTCATCAGGATCAGTTCATTCTTCTGCTAGTGCTCCTATTCAGGCTTAGAGGCCTCGTTATGATCAGGGTGGTAGAGGATCTGGTTCCTATTCCTAGTCTCAAGGTAGTGTTGCTAAGGGATCTTCCTACCCATCTTGTGTTAAGTATGGGAAGACTCACTCTGGTGAGTGTTTGGCTGGTAGAGAGGGTTGTTTTGGGTGCGTTCAGACTGGGCACCGTATCAGAGATTGCCTTTTGGCCAAGAAGAGGCAAAGAGGTGGTAGGACTCAGTCTACCCCAGCAGCTTCAGGTGGTAGACCAGCCCCGCAGGGCACAGCTTCTAGTTCTGGTGGTCAGCACCAGAACCGTCTTTATGCTATGTACTCCCGCCAGGATTAGGAGAGTTCTCCAGATGTGGTTACCAGTATGTTGAAAGTCTTTTCTCATGATGTGTACGCTTTGTTAGACCCCGGTGCCTCTTTGTCTTTTGTAACTCCTTATGTGGCTTGTAAGTTTGAGGTTCGTCCTGAATTGCTTTTAGAACCCTTCCATGTTTCTACTCTAGTTAGTGAGTCAGTCCTAGCTGAAAGAGTCTATCGAAATTTCCCTATCTCAGTCCTTCATAGAGTCACTTCAGAGGATCTAGTAGAGTTGGAGATATTATTCTTGGTTATTCTTGGTATGGACTGATTTTGATATTATTCTTGGTATGGACTGATTTTGATATTATTGTTGGTATGGACTGGTTGTAGCACTCGTGTGGTTAGTTTCAAGTTTCCTAATAAACTTGTCCTAGAATGGCAAGGTAGTTCCTCATCTTCGAAAGGTCATTTCATATCTTATCTTAAGGCTATGAAGATGATTTCTAAAGATTATTTCTATCATATAGTTCGGGTTGTGGACACGGAGTCCGAGACCCTGACTATTCAGTCTATTTTTATTATGAACGAATTCCCAAAAGTGTTTCCTGGTGATTTGCCTGGAGTCCCTCTCGAGCGGAAAATTAACTTTGGGATAGATCTTCTTCCGGATACGAATCCTATCTCTATTCCTTCCTATAGAATGGCCCTCGCGAAACTCAAGGAGTTGAAAGATCAGTTGAAGGACTTGCTTGATAAAGGTTTCATCAGGCCCAGTATCTCTCCTTGGGGTGCCCCAGTTTTGTTTGTTCGGAAGAAGGATGGATCTCTTAGAATGTGTATTGATTACCACCAATTGAACAAGGTCACAATCAAGAATAAGTATCCTATTCCTAGGATTGATGACTTGTTCGATCAACTTCAGGGTGCTAGTTTCTTCTCCAAAATTGACCTTAGATCCGGTTATCATCAGCTTCGAGTTCGGGAGTGTGATATCCCTGAGACAACCTTCAGGACTCGGTATGGTCATTATGAATTTATTGTGATGTCTTTTGGTCTAACAAATGCTCTTGCAACCTTTATGGATTTGATGAATCGTGTGTTCAAACAGTATTTGGATATGTTTGTGATTGTTTTCATTGATGATATTCTCATCTACTCTCGGAATGAGGAGGAGCATGCAGATCACTTGAGGGTTGTGTTGCAAACTCTCAAGGATAGACAATTGTTTGCTAAGTTTAGCAAGTGTGAGTTTTAGATGCAGACTGTTGCTTTTCTGGGTCATATTGTGACTAAAGATGGTATTCAGGTTGATTCTCAAAAGATAGAGGCAGTAAAGAACTGGCCTAGACCTACTTCTCCGTCTGATATTATGAGCTTTTTGGGTTTGGCTGATTACTATAGGAGGTTTGTGGAAGGTTTTTCTTCCATTGCTGCCCCTTTGACCCGATTAACTCAGAAAAAGGTCAAGTTTCAGTGGTCTAATTCGTGTGAGAAGAGTTTTCAGAAGTTGAAGACTAGATTGACCACCGCTCCAGTGTTAGCTCTACCCGAGGGTTTAGATGATTTTGTTGTGTATTGTGATGCTTCTAGGATTGGCTTGGGTTGTGTTTTGATGCAGCATGGTAAGGTGATTGCTTATGCTTCTAGACAACTTAAGACTCATGAGAAGAACTATCCTTCTCATGATCTTGAGTTAGCAGCCGTGATCTTTGCTTTGAAGATTTGGAGATATTACTTGTATGGTGTGCATGTGGATGTTTTCACCGATCACAAAAGTCTTCAATATGTGTTCACTCAAAAGAAATTGAATTTGCGACAAAGGAGGCGACTTGAACTCCTTAAGGATTATGATATGAGTGTGCTTTATCATCCGGGTAAGGCCAATATTGTGATGGATGCTTTGAGTAGGTTGTCCATGGGAAGTGTAACTTCTATTGAAGATGAAAAGAAGGAATTGGTTAAAGAAGCTCATAGGCTTACTCGGTTGGGAGTTAGCCTTATGGACTCGATCGAAGGTGGTGTGATTATGACAAATGGTGCCGAATCATCCTTGGTGACTGAGGTGAAAGCCAAGCAAGACCAACATCCCGTTCTACTTCAGCTTAAGGGTGCAGTTCGTCAGCAAAGGGTCAAGGTTTTCTCCTAAGGGGGAGATGGTGTGCTTCGTTATCAGGGTCACTTATATGTGCCAGACATTAATGGGTTAAGAAAGCAGATTTTGTTCGAGGCCCACAGTTCTAGGTACTCTATTCATCCGGGTGCCACTAAGATGTACCGTGATTTATGGGAAGTCTTTTGGTGGAATGGTATGAAGAAGGACATAGCCTGGTTTGTGGCTAAGTATCCCAACTGTCAACAGGTAAAGGTGGAGTATCAAAGGCCAGGTGGTATGCTTCAAGATATTGACCTTCCCACTTGGAAATGGGAAGTTATCAATATGGACTTTATTACAGGTTTGCCACTTACTCGAAGGCAGCATGACTCCATTTGGGTGATCGTTGACCGGATGACCAAGTCATCCCATTTCTTGGCTGTTAAGACTACGGATACAATGGATGATTATGCCAGACTCTACATTTGGGAGATAGTCCGATTGCATGGTGTTCCTTTGTCTATCATTTCTGATAGAGGTCCTCAGTTTACATCTTTATTTTGGAAATCGTTTCATAAAGGTCTTGGTACCAAGGTGAAGCTTAGCACAACTTTTCATCCTCAGATAGACGGCCATGCAGAGCATACTATTTAGACCTTGGAGGATATGTTGAGAGCGTGTGTGATTAATTTCAAAGGAAATTGAGATGATCACTTACCTCTTATCGAGTTTGCCTACAACAACAACTTTCACTCTAGCATCCAGATGGCTTCGTATGAGGCACTTTATGGCCAGAGGTGTAGATCTCCTATTGGTTAGTTCGAGGTTGGTGAGGCAGCCTTGATTGTACCAGATTCATTTCATGAGACTATGGAGAAGGTTCAACTTATTAGGGAAAGGTTGAAGACCGCTCAGAGTCGACAAAAATCTTATGCGGATGTGAGAGAAGGGAGTTTGAATTTGAAGTTGATGATTGGGTTTTCCTTAAAGTGTCACCCATGAAGGGTGTAATGAGATTTGGCAAGAAAGGAAAGCTTAGTCCCTATTTTATAGGTCCTTATCGTATTTCGAGGAGAGTTGGTAGTGTTGCCTATGAGCTGGAGTTGCCAACAGAGTTGGAAGCGGTTCATCTAGTTTTCCATATTTCTTTATTGAAGAAGTGTGTTGGTGATCCGACCTTGATTGTCCCTTTGGAAGATGTGGGGGTGAAAGATAGTCTCACCTACGAGGAGGTTCTCGTGGAGATCCTTGATCGTCAGATTCAGAGGTTGAGGAACAAAGAAGTCTCTTCGGTAAAAGTCCTTTGGAGGAATCAGCTTGTAGAAGGTACTACTTGGGAAGCGGAAGAGGTCATGAAGGCCAAATACCCTCATCTCTTTCCTTCTTATTCAGTTCCAGCTTGAGGTACTAGTTTTCTCCTTAGTATGTCCCTCCGATTCTATTCCACCAATTTCTCTTATGATCCTAGCATGCATCCATGTTTTATGAAGTTAGTTTATCATGTTTTCAAGTTGAGAAGTTCAGTTTTCATGGTGTTCCCTTGATTTCTATGTTTTGATGTTTGGTTGGGCTATTTTCCCCTTAGTTTCCCTTAGTTTCCCTTGTTTAGCCTTCATTTGAGGATGAATGATCCTAAGGGGGAGATATTGTAACACCCTGGAAACGTATCCATCTATTTAAGTTAAGAACTCCAGAAATTTTTCATGTTCCAGGGTTTACGGGTCCAACCACGGATCGTGGTTCGAACCACAACTCATGGAAGGAACTCGTGGAATCAAAATGCAGACTGCCAGTGTTCCCAAGAACCACGAGTCAAACGATGGCTCATCGTTTGAATGACAGGTCCATCCTGTTGACTCGTGGATTGCCTTCAGAGGATTGATATTTTTGCCCAAGTTCCTCCTAGAGATTATGAGTCAAGTCTACGACTCGTCGTTTGAACGACGGATCGTAGTTTGACTCGTGGTTTGATCGAAGTCAACTGAGTCTCCTGAGAACTACGACTGCAATTGACGACTTGTGATTCATTCTACGGGTCCATCCTGTTGACCCATAGAAATGACTCTGCAACATGAATTTCCCAGTCAGAGTCAATGACTCAGAAGCACGATCCGTCATTCAGACCACGACTCGTAGACTGAGTCGTGGTCACTGAAAGTTGACTGATTTTCTAGCTTTTCTCTATTTAATTCCCAGGGGCATTTTGTTATATCCTACCTTATTGTCTACTAAGTGAAGTCATGTTGACTACTTTTAGAAGGGTTTTCACCCATATTATCCTAAGTCTATCTTAAGCTCCTCATTCTTCACTCAAAGAGGAAATTCTCCGTCAAGATTCAAGTCTCCAAGCTCCAAGTCAAATCTCCTAATCTTTTCCAAATCAAGTGGGTAATCTTCCACCAAGGTATGTGGGTCTTTAACAATGGGTTCTTTTCACCTTTGTGCCTAAAATCTCCAATCCTTATGTTGAATTATGAACTTATGAAATTATGGTTTTGATCAAAATTGGGGAAAGTTTATGAAATCAGTTTCTATGTTAAATTCCTGGTTTCTTATTGATTATTAATGGTTTGATTATGATTCTCTTATTGGTTTTAAAAACCCAAGCATGAAAGTTGATATTTAGCATGAATCCATGAATTTCCATGTTTTCAAGAGAAAGATGGCATGATTAGATATCATGGCCTTTATGTATTTATGAAAATATATGCCTAATTCTTCAAGTATGAATTTAGAAAGGAGAGCATGTTCTGAATTATGGCTAAGATAAGCCTTCAGATTTATGAATTTGAATTGCATGGCATCAGATATGTCTTATTGCTTTTCAAACAGTTTTGACATCAGATATGTCACCAGTTATGAACAGTTTTGACATCAAATATGTCATCAGTATGAACAGTTTGGCATCAGATATGCCCAATATTATATGAGTTATATGTATGTTTTGGGAGTAGTATTAGCACCGAGTTTGACAGGGTGAGAGTACCCAAAAAGGTCCCAGAACTACGTGCCCCCGTAGGTTTTAAGTCCCCTCTGTTGGGCATTAGTATTTAGTGATCACGCCACAGTAATGCCTTTATACCCTGGCAAGGTATATTGAGTCCTCTTGATGGGGCGGATATATCGAATTCCATGTAGCTCACATGATCTATGTTGGTTAGAGAACCTCCCACATAAAACAGTTTATGCTTTTAAACTTGGATTTGACTCTTATTCAGATTTCACACTTATTACTTATGATTTTGTTTCAGCTTATAGAGATCCTTGATTGTCAAAGTCAAAGGTTGAGGAACAAAGAAGTCGCTTCGGTAAAAGTTCTTTGGAGGAATCAGCTAGTTGAGGGAGCCACTTGGGAAGAAGAATCAGCCATGAAAGCCAAGTACCCTCATCTCTTTCCTTCCGATTCTGTTTGAACTGGAGGTAATAGTTCCTCCTTAGTATACCCCTCCGATTCTATTCCATCGGTTCCTCTCATGATCCTAGCATGCATTTAAGTTTTCAAAGTTGATTTAGTCATGTTTTAAGTTGAAGAGTTAAGTTTTCATGTTTATTCCTTGATTTCCATGTTTTATTGCTGGTTGGGCTATTTTCTCTTCAGTTTTCCTTGTTTAGTCTTCATTCGAGGACGAATAATCCCAAGGGGGAGATATTGTAACACCCCAGAATTTGAACCAGCTTTCTAAGTTTGAAACTCTGAAAAACATTTCATGTTCCCAGGAATTAAGGGTCCAAACCACGAGCCGTGGTTTAAACCACGGGTCGTAAAATGGAATCCTGATTGCCTTCTATTGGTTTAGACTATGGTCTGAGGACCACGAATTGGTCCTACGAACCGTGATTCTGACTATGGTCTATCCTGTCAGCTCGTGGAATCAGATCAGAGGGGTTGACAAGTTCCCTAGGTTTCACGACTGGGTTTTACGTCCCGTCGTTTCAATGACGGACTGTCCTGTTAATTCATAGAAATGGATCAGAGGACTGCCAAACTTCCCAGGGACGATGACTCAACTCAACGAACTATAATTCAAATGACGAGTCATCCTATTGACCCATGGTTTGCCTTCTGCAGCTTGGTCGGATGGCCAAGAACCACGAATGGAAACCACGAACCATGGTTCAATCTACGATCCGTGATTTTCATCCGTGGTCCCTGAAAGTCAATTTTTCCAGCTTTTTTCTAATTATGTCACAGGGGTATGTTAGTCATTACTCACCTTTTTAACTCCTAAATGGTGTTATTTTGACTATTTCTAGAAGGGTTTTCACCCTCATTAGCTTAAGTCCCTCCTCAAATCTTCATTCATCTCCCAAAAAGGAAAAAGAACTCTCTCAAGCTCAAGGTCTCAAGCTCCAAGTTCAAGTCTCCTAGTCTTTTTAATTTCAAGTGGGTTAGCTTCAATCAAGGTATGTGAGTATTCAACAATGGGTTTCTTTCACTCTTGTGCCCAAAACCCCCAATTCTTATTTTGAATTAGGAACTTGTGAAATTAGGATTTTGATCTGAAATTGGGAAAAACTTATGAAATCAGTTTCTATGCATCAATTCATGGTTTCTTATGGTTTATTAATGATTTGAATAAGATTTCTTAATTGGTTTTAAAAGCTCATGCATTAAAGTTGATTCTTAGCATAATTCCATTGAATTGCATAATTTCAAGTACAAATTGACTTGGTTAGATCACTTGGTCTCATGATTTATGAAATTGCATGCATAATTCTTCAAGTCATGATTTTAAGAAGGAAAGGGTATCTTGAAGAACATGCACAGCTTTACAGACTTATGACATGAATTTGCATGACATCAGATATGTCTCTATGCTTCATGAATAAAATTGACATTAGATATGTCCCTATGTTTTATGAAAGGTTTGGCATCCAGATATATCTACCTAAATTATGAACAGTTTTGACATCAGATATGTCACAGTATTATGAGCTATATGTATATATTTTGGGAGTAGTATTAGCACCGAGTTGGACAGGGTGAGAGTACCTTTAGTCTCAGAATTACGTGCCCCGGTAAGTTCTAAGTCCTCTCAGTTGGGTATCAGATTTAGTGATCACGCCACAGTCATGCCTCTATACCCTGGCAAGGTATATTGGGTCCTTTTGATGGGGCATATACATCGGATTCCATATAGCTCACATGGTCTATGTCAGTTAGAGAACCTCCCACAGAAATAGTATCAGGTTTTAAAATGCATTGACTCTTTGCTTTCAGACCTCAGAATTATTATGATTACTTATGATATTTTGTATACCTTGCTTTAGTATTGCATCGAGTCTCTTGCATTTCAGTTTTACACTTATAGCATGATTTTAATTTTACAAGTGTTATTAGCATGCTCATCTCAGATTCCTGTTTAGCTCACATATTCGGTACATCCTATAGTACTGACGTATTTTGCGTTGTATCTTTTGATGATGTAGATTCAGGTTCGTTCCCTCACACTCATGGCTAGATCTTTCCAGAGTCCCAGTTTCCAATGGTGAGACCTCATTATTCGAGGGCCAGTATTAGACCTATTTCTCTTATGTTGCTTTCTTTGGATTTCTCGAGCTAGTTGGGGTCTTGTCCCATCAGCTCTTATGATAGTTTAGAGGCTTCAGACATAGCTAGACTTGTTTTCCGCTGTATGAAGCTGATACTTCTTGAGTCTTGTCCTTATTTAAGTTATGAATGCCTATAGTATCTAGTATGCTTCCGCTATGTTTTCTTGAATTGATTTCTGAGTATGCTATGATCAAGGGTTAATTTGGAGCACTTGTGTTTTGGATCCCGTGTTACGTCTAATGGGTAGTCTAGGGGAGCGATAGGGTAACCTCAGGGCGTGACAGTTTCTTACTATGTACGTATATATGTATATGAATTAGGATCTAGGGTTAAGATTGGTTTTTCGAAAGAAAACTAAAGACTTACTTTTGTGATTCCTTTTCTATGAAGTTATTTTTATTTATCGTTTGAACTTAGATTTAGAATTGTCACTTGATTTATGAAACCTCTGTATTATTAAATTATAAGTTAGGATATGTTGGAGATCAAGAATTCATGTTTTCTTTTACAACTCAGTTTGATTTTCTAAACGTTTTGGTGAAAGGAGGGAACTATCTCCATTCCTTATTTTTGTAAAATCATTGAGCTTATTGTGACTCTTAAACTTTTAATGGATTCCAAATGTATTTGTAATCAATCTTCATAATGATGGGGCTAACGAGTTAACAAGTTGTATGATAATGTCATGGCATGATATATTCGGTTTGCAAGTCTTGGTATGGCGATACCAAATTAACGATTGCCCTTATGAAAGATCTACTTGATTTATAAAGAATGGTTAAGTGTTCATGAAAATGTAATAATATGGGCTTAAAGAGAATTAGATAGTTCACCGAGAAGGTGTAAGTCTTCCTGACTCAACGCTCGAAACCTATATTTTATTGACATAGGGATGGTTCGCTCCTTAATTGGACGACCTTATGATTTTCCTCTATATGATGTTTATCCTAGTTCATGCGATAAGCATGGATTGGAGCTCTGCCGGTCGGGTGAAAGATCAGACCCACATAGCCCATGATGCAAATGATCAATGATATTACCTAGTTCAGAACTGAAATACATAAATATTTATGTCTTGATTTTGAGTCATTATTTACGTTTCATTCTCATGTTTCATGATTCAGTTATATGTTTTGCTTTATGAAATGTATTGTCCCTTCCTTTGAGTTGCATATCAGTACTCGTCGTACTGTCCATCCCCATACATGACATCATTTCATGATGTAGGTCCGGAGATGCATTCTCATGGTTCTGTGCAATATTAGGATTGTTTGGGACAGCTTCAGCAAGTGGTGAACCCTCCATCTTTCGAAAGGCAATTAAATTCTTATTTAGACTTTTGATTTTCAATTTTATGGTATTGTCAGGGTCATGTCCCGTCATAAATTTTTATTCTTATGTTAGAGGCTTTGTAGACTTACGTAGATGTTGTTTAAGTATTTTGTTCTAATCACTTGATTAATTTTTAACTATGTTATAGATGGATTTCTCTAATGAATTTTTCTTCGGCAAATGCTTATTGAAATACTCGTGATGATATACTAAGAGATTCTCTCAGGAATTTATTGGGTTCGAGTGTCTGACTGTCTGTTACATCCAGGGCCTAGTCTTGGATCGTGACAGATGAAATAACAAGAACATAAATAGCGGTAATTGAATGAAAGATGAATTAAAGAACAGTAATCAAATGAAGCAATGTATTAGATCTGAGCAATGAACATGCATCATAGCCTTGGAACAAAATAATCTCATAAAACTTGAGAACAAGAAGCTTTTGAAGTTAAGCTTTAACAATAGTAAATATAAGGTATTAATCAAAAATTCGTGAACTCCTCATTATAAATGACTAGATGACTATTTGTAGAGAAATTCTAAGGAGCAGTAGGGATGTTCATGGTTTGGTTAAAAGTCGAATCACACCGATTAAATAAATTGATAATTTTTTGGGTTCGATATGATTTGGTTTTAAATTTTAAAAAATCAACAATATTTGATTTGATTTTGATTTTATTAAAAATTAAAAAAACTGAATCAAATCGACAAATTATATATATAATTTTTATATTTATAATTTTATATATATACATAATATATTAATTTCTATGTCTAATTTTAAATATCTTATATAATTTTTCATCAAGAACTTAATTATAATACAATAATATTTAAGTAAAGAAATAACAAAAAAGAGTTGTTCCCAAAAAGTTAATTTTTTTGTAGTTGATTTGTGTTATTTGTACCAATGAATATTCTAATATTCTTGAATCAATGCAAGTTTCATTACCATGAAATTCACGAAGTTCAGTCATATCTTTTTTTCATAAGGATTAGCCAATCTTTCTTGTGTCATGAGAAAAATAAAATTTCAAGAATATTTAGCTTTTGAGTATTCTAGCTTACTTGTAATATATACACTCAGTATATTCATATTAAAAGCCTCCAGTTTTAATTACGACACTGCATAGTTAAATATATTTGACTTACTTTGAACATATTTTACCAAAATAATATTATATTTACCTAATAAAAATTTATTACTTGTTTGTTTTATGTCAAGAAACAATAGTAGAAAAAAGAGAGTATATATTTATATATGGTTAACTGAACAATCGAATCAAAACCGACAACAACCAAATCGATAATTGTATATGATATTTGATTTGGTTTGATTTTATTAATTTTAAAACTGACTAAATTGATTTGATTTTGATTTTGACAAAAAATCAATCCTAGCTGAACCATGAACACCCATGGGGAGCAACCTCCGTTAAACTAGCTTCTCTAAGAACTTCTACTAGATCACGACGTCTTCAGTTGTATACCGAGCGACAAAAATCTCATCCTCTTCCATGATATACAGATATGTAAGCTTATCTCATTCTTATCTTGTTCGATCATAGTTCAACATTTATTCTCGTGTCCTCAGAGTTGGACTGGACTTTCCGATATGAAACCGATCCTAGCATTATCAACCCCAGATACTTTCTAAAATGAGTTGTCGTTACTAGTCTTATTTCGGAGATATTATTCAATGATCTTTAGGATTTTTTGGACGATCACTCTTGTCACGTTCCACTTCATCATTTGTCCGCCTACTCACGATTATTTTCACATCATACAGATAGTTCACCCACTTTTCGATTACTCATTAATTTGAGATGGGAAAGTGAAAGAATTTTTTAGTTTATTGATGGGAAAGCAAGCGAAACATCTTTCAACCCTGATGAAACACGCATCCTTTCACGTTTAATGCATCAGCCACGTGTCCTTTTGTCATTGATCAAAAATGTGCCCGACCCTAGGCAGTAATGGGTGCTTACTTTTTCATAATGTATTTATACTACTCGTCGCTATTGCCCTCTTTTATTTCTTTCAAAGTTCAAATTGCATTCTCTTCTCTTAAAGCCCTTGTTTTCTAATCTCTTGTCGAAAGCTCATCGGAAAACACTCATTTTCTCTCTTCTCCTTCTTATTTTCTTTTTAATAACATCTCATTATGTCTACTCTACATTCACTCCTATCAAGATATGCTTTCCATTAGTCAGGAGAAATCATTAATGTTATTTGGCCCCGCCGACAGTCAGTCCCTCATAGCCGAAGGTCCCAATAGATCTAATTAGAAGAGGGCCAGTAAAAATAGCAACCGGATCAAACCCACCATCGATACGATTTTGCAACTCCACTAGTCATATAGCAAGGACTTATAAGCTCGAACCATAAGCAGATCGACGATCAAAATAAGTTTACCGATGAGTATATATTCGCGATCAAGACTTTCCATCTCCCGATATTTTGGATGGATTGTAATAGAAAGAACGCATCTGAATTAGGGTTCCCCAATCATTTGAGAAGGTGATGTTCACAAAACTTGACTACTTGTACTTATACACATATCTTTTCACACTTGGATTTAGTGACTCAAAAATTAATTATGTCGTTCTCAAGATTCGCAGATCTATCGGGTTTGCTTAGCCTAAGTCGGTCCTTCCATATGGAGATCCATCACATGCCTCTGGTACCTGGCTAGTAAGGCGAAATTATAGTTTACTCTTGTGCACCTAATCCTGTTCTACTCTCCGTGACTTTTTGAGTGGGTCCAAACAATCCTAAATATTTTTACAGCAAAGAAAAGAACTTGGAAAGAAATTTTCAAGGATGAATATTGAAAGGTCAAGAACCACGGTAACATCGCTTCAATATGTCAGATTTTTTTTATTCTCTTGATTCCTGCTTATACTTAACCTCTGTTCTAGGTCTTCCAAAAGGCTCTGCTCCCAATCTCAACATCGAGGTGTGAACTAACCCTATAGTGATTGAAGGATAGTAGATTAGTCCCTCAAGCTCAAGAGGCTTCATGAGGATGCCATTATCACGAGAAAACTTTTAGGCTTCCGAGCCCCCAACACTAAGCAAAAAAGTGAGGTAGAATGCTCTTGACAACACTAGGGAGGAAACTAGTGAGCCTTCTCTTGAAGCCCGATTCCTACCACTGACGATCGTAAACTTCGACAACAACAAGAGTGATGAAGAGGAGGTTCCACTTTGGGTGGTAGACTTCGAGGGTTCGTGCAAAAATGCCAATGAAGCTTCGTATTTTTCATGCAGTCTGATATTGACTGATTCACTCCACCGACCCTCTTTTATAGTCTGATATTATCAGCTGGCAAGATAATTTCGCAAAATCTTTCTCTATAAACCTATAAAAAGATGTGCACACATCTTACTTCAATTTTCTCTTATACTATATATTTTTTTATGTATTTTTTTCATACATTTGATTTATAATTTTTTTCATTTGCATGTCTCATATTACATATTTGTTTTTAATTTTTAATTTTGGTGTTATAATTTTTTATATTAACTAAGTTTAGAAAAGATATGTCAGTTAACTAGCACTGTAAAAATATTCCTTGTGTCTTGTTATGAAATATGTTTTGGGAAAAGTACACCTAATAAACTATTAATGAAAGTAATTATCCGAAATTACCTTCTCCCGAATTAATTTCAACAAATGATATTCGCTTGAAAATATTTAATTAAAACATCCCCTTAGTTTGCACGTGGAAGTGCTCCTTTTTTCTCCTTTTTTTTGTCCTTTTTTTTTTTTTTGTTTGTTCATTTATTGCTTTTGTTCTTTTCTCATTTATTATTTATATATGTTTGTTTCTTTTTATACTTTATTAAAGATGTCATTTAGTAACTTTTTTTTTTTCTCTTAATTCCTTTTTCTCATTTTTTTTGCCTCTTTCTATATTTTTGCCTCTTAAGAAAAAATACAAAAATAAAAATATTAACTAACTATTTTTAGATTAATAAAAATAAAAATATTAATAATTAGAATACAATAAAAAATAATTAAGAAAAATACTAAAGTCCACTAGCTTGTCTATTAAAATCTAAATTAATAATAAAAAAATAGTTTTATAGTTTTTTTGGCTTTTGAAAATGAAAATAAAATATATATACTCCCTCCATTTAATTTGTTTGTCATGTTCTGACTTGACACGGAGTTTAAGAAAGTAAAAAAGATATTTAATTCTTGTAGTCTATTGAAGGACTGAAGCATACCTCAACAATATCATGTCAGTATATAGATATATTGTAATGGTATAATGAAGAACTGAGGAGTCTCGTTAAAAGATTGGAGTAGACCTCAATGATACCATGACAATATATAAATATATAGTGATGGTATCATGGAGGACTGAGGAGTGTCTCATTGAAGGACTGAAGCAGACCTAAATGATATCATGCCATTATATAGTATATTGTGAGGGTATCATAAATAATTGAAGAGTGTCTCACTGAAAGACTGAAGCAGACATGTCAATGATACCATGACACTATACTAATATATTGCGGTCGTATCATTGAGGCCTAAAGCAAACCTCAATGATACCATGACATTATATAGATATACTATAATGGTATCATGGAGGAATAAGAAGTGTCTCATTGAAGGACTGGAACAGTCCACCATGATACTCTGCTAGTATATAGATATACTGTGATGGTAATACGGAGGACTGATGATTGTCTCATTAAAGGATTGAAGCAGGCATTAATGATACCATTGACAATATATAGATATACTGTGATGATATCATTGAGGACTGAACTAAATCTAATGACACCAAGACAATATATAGATATACTTGGATGGTATCATGGAGGAATGAAGAGTGTTTTATTGAAGGGCTGAAACAGACCTTCATGATATCATGTCAGTATATAACTATATTATGATTGCATCATAAAAGACTAAGGAGTGTCTCATTAAAAGACTGAAGCAGTATTCCATGATACCATATCAATATATAAATATAATGTGATGATACCACAAAGGACTGAAGAGTGTTTCACTGAAGGACGGAAACAAACCTTAATGAAAATCACCAAAAATTAATAAAGAAGAACACAAAAAAGCAAACAAAGTGAATGAAATTATAGTACGGAGAAAAGAATAAAAGAGAAAAGAATTAAATAAAATTAAAAAAATATGAAATAAATAAAATTAAAAAGAAAAAAATTAAAAAAGATCCAAAATTGAATATGAAATTAGATTATGGTGAAAAAATAATATAATTTGAGAAAAAAAATAAATGAACATAAAAGGAGAAAAAATAATGAATAAAGAAAAAATGAGAAAAAAGAAAAGGAGAAAAAAGAAAGTAGAGAAAAAAAAGAAAAAAGAAAAAAGAAAAAAGGAAAAAGAAAAAAGAAAAAAGAAAAAGAAGAACTAGAGAAATAAAAAATAAAAAAACAAAAAAAAGGAGAAAACAAGAGAGCCAAAATTGAGTATAGTGAAAAGAATTGAGAAAAAATAAATAAATGAACAAAGAAGTATATAAAAGAAGAGAAATAAAAGAAGTGGAGAAATAAAAAATAAAAATATAAAAAAGAGATAATTAACTATAAAAACTCTAATGGAGCATATATATAATTAATTTAGGGAGCATCAATGTAAAGGTGTATTAATGTGCAATTAGTTTGCTTGGATAACTATGTTATTTTCCCAATTTTTTGATAGGGAGCGAATTTTTTAAATAAATTTTACGGGATAAAATTTGAATTAGTCGAAATTTAATACACATATCCAACACTCAGAAATCAAAAAAATAAAGAAAGGACCTGTTTAATCATGAAAATTCACGTTTTGTCAGATTTTTTTCCACTTTATTTAAAAATTAGCATTTGACCATGAAAGTTCCAAATACAACTTCAAGTTGTATTTGAAATTTGGAAAACAATCAAAATCTTATTGTCACTTTTTAATTCTAATTTTTTAATTTTCATAAAATAACCTCATTTAAATTATATTTCATGTTTAAATTATATTTTATATTTTTTTAAAATATATATTTAAATTTTAAATATTTATTACAAGAACTTTAACCAAACACAATTTCAACTCCAACTTTAAAAATTCAAAATAAAATATTTTTTTTTTATTTTCATGGCCAAACCTCCCACCCCCGTAAAATATCCCTTGTGTGCAAATCGGTGTAAGACAAACTCATGCTATTTCGCAAAAATTTCTCAAACCACTAACCCGGGGTCCAGTCCAAGCTGCATATCGTGGCGCGTACACGCTATTCCAAATCCTCTTCCCTGCGCTCCTTCCTTTCTCTGTCGCCATCTCAACAAACTTAACTTCCCTTCCACTCCACCATTTCACCTTCTTCTTCCTCTGTTTTCACCATTTCTTCAACCGATTAATATCCGTCTAAGTCCTCCTCTTCTCCAGACATGCATAACGGCGACGTTGGTTCTTCCTATTACCAATATTACTTGCAAAACCAAAACCCTAACTCTACTCCGCCCGATCATCCCTACAATACCGCTGCCGTTCCCGTCCAGTACGCCTCCGCTCCTCCTGAGCCGTCCGGTCATCCTTATTCGAATCATTTCCCAAATCCTAACTCTCAAACCTCAAATCAACAACAACCTTACACTTTCCCTCACCTTGATGCTCCGCCGACGAATTATTATTACCCGTATGATCAAAATCAAACCCCTCTCAGTTACGATTATACTACACAAAATCCTCCTCCTAATTATGCTTCATCATATTCCTCTGCAATAAAAAATAATGGTGACCAAGGTTCTTATGATTCGGGTGTTTATAAATATAATGGTAGGAAAGATGACACTCGATCCGAGTCGAATATGGGGGTGATGTTTGATGATTATGGTAGGACTATCAATATTCAACAAAATGAGGGGGAGAACCAAGTATATGAGACTAGTCGTAAAATTGTGAAAGCAACCCCAAAGATGAAGGAACAACAGGATGTTACAGCTGGTGTGTTCAAGTTCCGCGTCAAACTTCTATCAGAAGGGATTGGTCAGAGCGACATGGATGTTCTTTGTCAGGTTAGAAAGTAGCATTATTGGTGTTTCCACAACTTTCATAAGCTTGAAAGGGAAAATAATTGCAGTTTCAAGTTACAATTTGGCCTGCTTCAATCAATCAATCAACTAGGCCACAATTTTATGTTAACTATCAGCTTATTACTTCTCCATTATTTTTTGGGACTGGCTATGCTTTTGCCTGCTTATCACTGTTAATTTATTTATCGACCAGTTCGCCAATTATAAATTCTAAGTTCTGCATTGAAATTCAAATACAGATTGGTCTAGATGGAATTCACATACTTGATCCTGCTACGAGCCAAACTCTGAGAATATATTTACTGGAGAATGTGACAAGATGCGAGGTAAGTTTGTCTTTTTGATTGTATTACTTCTGGTATACGTATTTTCATTAGAAGACAAGATTCCTGTTTAATAAGTTCATTTAATATCCTTTCTCTGTCAGGTGTTGGATTCATATATATTTGCATTTTGGGCTAAAAACTCGGTGGACATGGAACCTAGACGTATCAGGCTGAAATCAAATAGCTATACCGTGAACAATATCCTGGACACTGTGACAGCCGCAAGTATTCAGGTTAAAAGATCTCTTTCTCTTCAAAATTTGATCTCATCTCTCTGTATGTCGTGTTTGATAAATTTCTTCCTTGGGGTCGCTACATATAACTTTAAGCCCAGCAGTTGTGGGATGTGTTGAGTTACACAATCTGTAGTATCTGACTTAATATCCTTCTTTTGTTTGGCGTGATCATAATCCTACTATGGGATATCTGACCTGTTGTCTTACTTGTGTTAGACTTTATATGTTGCTCTCAAGGCGTGTAGTTCATGCCAGAAAACTAACACAAAATGCATAGGCATTTGCTGATTTTTTCACACATAACTTTGGAGGTAAGGCATGAAGTGTCTATTTAATAATTGATGAATTTGGAACTTCCTTTAATTTCTTTTTCCCGTCATAGAAGATTTATATTATTTGGTGTTATCCACCATTTGTGCTACAAGAAGTCTTAGTCTTTATCAGTGACAGAGCTTTTAAATCTGGGAGATGTCTGGGTTTAGCTACTTATTTGGACATAAAGAATTCTGGAGGATAGAGGCAACTAGGTTCTAATTGGTTTGTGGAACAGATGGGGAGGTTGTGCCGTGTTGAGGTGAAGTGAGGGAGGGGTACAAGAGAGTGTTAGAATACCTAAGTAGAGGACAGGACTAGAAAGGAGGGAATTATAGGGGGATGAAAAAAGAATTGATGGTTAAGCTTTTTGCCTGTTAGTATTTGGCAGCTTGCAGCATGAAGATACTCAACAGATAGCTAATTCAATTGGAGAGCAAGACGGGGAACAGGTTATTTGATTGGTTCGGGATTAAAATGTTCCTGATTTGAGGCTTCGATTATTAAAGTTTAGGCTTGCCAAGTAGGCTCTTGAGTGGTTTATTTGATTGGTTGGATTGTTGTATGGCCATTAATGGAATGAAATCATTTTTAGGGGGAGAGCGCAAGACAATTTATTCAATAGAGAAGATTGGGAAAGTATGACCGAGGAGGAGAAACGGACGAATAGGGAGGAGTATAAGATGGCTAGGAAGGAGGCTAAGTTAGCGGTTACGGGGACTAAAACAGTGGCGCTCGAAAGCTTATACGCAGAGCTAGAGGATAAAGGCAGGGATAAGAAGTTATACAGGCTAGCCAAGGCCAGAGAGCGGAGGGCCCGCGACCTTGACCAAGTGAAGTGCATCAAGGGTGACGATGGAAAAGTGTTGGTGGAGGAGGTACACATTAGGAGGAGATGACAGTCATACTTTCATATGCTCTTGAACGAGGCGGGGGACAAAGACATTGTGCTGGGGACTTGGAGCACTCAGAGAGGCAGCGCGATTATGGTTATTGTTGGCGTATTAAGGTTGAGGAGGTTAAAGGTGCTATTCGTAGGATGCGTAGGGGTAGAGTGACTTGGCCAGATGAGATTTTGGTGGAGTTTTGGAAGAGCACAGGCGGGGTAGGTATGGAGTGGCTGACCGAGTTGTTTAATGTCATTTTCAGGACGACGAGGATGCCAAAGCTTAAAGATGGAGTACAATGATTCCATTGTACAAGAAAAGGGTGACATTCAGAGTTGCAACAACTATAAGGGTATCAAGTTTTAAGTCACACAATGAAGGTTTGGAAAAGGGTAGTGGAGTTGAGGTTGAGGAGGATCGTGGCTATTTTCGAGAATCAATTCGGATTCATGCGAGGACGCTCGACTGCAGAAGCCATTCATCTCGTAAGGAGACTGGTGGAGCAGTATAGGGAGAGGAAGAAGGACCTACACATGGTGTTCATCGATCTAGAGAAGGCTTACGACAAAGTCCCCAGAGAGGTTCTATGGAGGTGCTTGGAGGCTAGAGGTGTTCTTGTGGCGTACACTAGGTCGATTAAGGACATGTACGAGAGAGCCAAGACTCGGGTAAGAACTGTGTGAGGAGACTCGGAGCACTTTCCCGTATTCATGGGGTTGCACCAGGGATCGACCCTTAGCCCGTTTTTATTTGCCTTAGTGATGGATGTATTGACGCGGCAAATTCAAGGTGAGATGCCATGTTGTATGTTATTTGCGGATGACGTAGTTTTGATTAGCGAGACCCGCAGAGGAGTTAATGCTAAGTTGGAGGTTTGGAGACAGACCCTAGAGTCGAAAGGGTTTAGGTTGAGCAGGACCAAGTCAGAATATTTGGAGTGCAAGTTCAGTGCGGTGACGCATGAGGCTGACGTAGTAGTGAAGCCTGATACTCAAGCTATTCAGAAGAGAGATAGTTTCAAGTATCTTGGGTCTATGATCCAGGGAAATGGAGCGATTGATGAGGATGTCACTCACCATATCTGTGCAGGGTGGATGAAATGGAGGCTCACTTCCGGAGTATTGTGTGATAAGAAGGTGCCTCCTAAACTTAAAGGCAAGTTCTACAAAGTGGCGGTTAGACCAGCTATGTTGTATGGGCGGAGTGTTGGCCAGTCAAGAACTCCCACATCCAAAAGATGAAGGTGACGGAGATAAGGATGCTGTGATGGATGTGTGGGTTTACTAGGAGAGATAGAATTAGAAATGAGGTTATTCGAGACAAGGTGGGAGTGACGTCAATGGATGTCAAGATGCGGAAAACGAGGTTGAGATAGTTTGGGCATGTGATGCGGATGTCCCAGTGCGGAGGTGTGAGAGATTGACTATGGATGGATTCAGACGAGGTAGAGGTAGACCGAAGAAGTATTGGAGGGTGGTGATTAGATATGACATGGCGCAGTTACAACTTACTGAGGACATGACCCTAGATAGGAAGGTGTGGAGGACGCTAATTAGGGTAGAAGATTAGAATGTAGAGATGCGTCCATACTAGTAGGTAGATGTGCTTTGTTTTGGGGCCCGTGCTAGTATTCGTAGTGCTACGCTTGTAGAATCTGGTTCTTGGAGTTTTGGTGATGTTCTGTGTTCCGAGTAGATGGATTGTAGTATTATTTTGTGGTAGTCTTGTTTCTGTTACTATCTATTGTTTTGTTACTACCTTTTGTTTCTTGTTCTTACATTATTGTCCTTTTCTAGCCTGTTTGTCTTGAGTCGGGGGTCTATCAAAAATAGCCTCTCTACCTCTCTTTTGAGGTAGTGGTACGGACTGCGTACACTCTACCCTCCCCAGACCCCACTTTTGTGGGAATATACTGGGTATGATGTTGTTATTGTTGTTGTAAAAGACTGGCTAAATGAGCCCAACATGAGTTAGCACAAATATGTTAGGAGATCTGAAATCAGGACTCGGTAATGGGGCTGCTGGAAACAATAAAGAGTAAATGTAACTGGGATTTTGATGATTACTTTATGGCAATAGTTAAAGCCTAGAATCTAAATTTGATCCAGAGGATTGAAAGTATTTGAATTTTCTATCATCTTTATGGAAAAATTGCTAGGCCTTTAAGCTTGGCCAGTAACATGGCATTGAAAAGCACAAGAGATTTGGTCCTATCAACAAAAAGGAGGTTGTGATTGACTACAGAGTGGTTCTCTAACTCGCCATGGACATGCGAATTTGGTGTAGTAGGGATGACAAAATTTATTAACCCATAACTTTCAGCCTCCTTCCTATTACCTAGTGGTGGATGGGGATCGATTAAGTGACCACCTGGTCCATCCCTCCATATCTTACTTTGAAGTTTATTCAATTTCATGTTCACTTGAAATGGATATTAATTCACTTTCTACCTGGTACTCTCTGATTTATTTGGATATGTATTTATTTGGAGTTAATTGGAAGACTTAGGTATGTCTTAATGGGTGATGGGTAACAGTAGAGGGCCGTAGTGATGCCAGTGACTTTGGGTCGAGAAAATCCACCCATAGAGGATGCAAATAGGTCCCCCCCCCCCCCCCCAAACCAAGCAAAACAAAAAGCCACAGCCATCACCATCTTGGATTTTTCTTGGATGGGTGTAGAAATTGTGCTTTTCATGTTATACTTGGGTCGATTCGACATGTCAAAATAGGTCAAAGTGGAGGTTATAATTTTAGCTGGTTTGGTTAGCTGTATTAGGTTTTATCCTGTATACACAGCAGTAGACAGAGGACTTCAAGTTGCATTTGGTTGTTCCTCCTATTGATGCTTGCTTTTCCACTATATTGGCATTTCCATTAGATTTGTAGCCGAAGCAACTACTATAAGGGGTCGTTTGGTGTGAGGGATAAGAACAAATAGTCCTGGGATAAAATAAATAGTCCAGGGATAAATTTTGTTTTCTTGTTTGGTTGCCAAGTTTGGGATAACTTATCCCACCATTTATACCATAGTGAAGGGATAAGTTATCCCATATACATGGTGGGATAACTTATCCCGGAATAACTAATTCCGGGATAATTAATCCCGGGATAACTTGTTTCCAACCAAACGACCCCTAAGTAACTGTGAGCTTAATGGATTAATTGTTCTCCCTGTTTCGTGCATATCAAGTTCAGCTGGTGTTCCTACTCTTCTTCAGATATCGTTTCACTTAAACTATTGGATACAATTGAAATTGTTGTTTTTTTCATCTATTACCTTTGCTCTCAACAAGATATCTAGATACAATGTCCTCTAAATAGTTGACTAGTCATAACCATGTACACATGCTTCTATTATGGAATTCAGATCAAGGAGATGGGTGAGAGTAATAAACCTTCAGATTCTATCAAGGGATCTGAGCAAGCTGCTGAGAAGAAGAAAGGTTTCGCTGATTTGATGAAGTTGATGAGGCCACTCAATGAAGAGAAAGATTTCTGGGTTAGATTTATGATCAACAATTGCATTTATTTAGTGCTCGTGCTTTTCATCTCTTTCTGTTGAATTGTCTTCTGAAAGTAACTCTTAACAAATCTCTTTTGCCTAATTACTCTCGAACAGGTTCCTGATGAAGCAGTTCGAAAGTGCACTGCTTGTGCCACAGATTTTAGTGCTTTCAATAGAAAGGTGCATTTATTTTGAACAGTGGTGTAAATATCACATTTCCGTATTTCCTGTTTTAATTTTCTTTTCTCATGTTTTCTTTAAATCTGTATCAGCACCACTGCAGGAATTGTGGGGATATTTTCTGTGACAAGTGCACGCAAGGTAGAGTAGCCCTCACTGCAGATGAAGATGCACAGCCAGTTCGAGTTTGTGACCGATGCATGGTATGCCCGCGTAAAATAACTGGTTAATTGCAGGTTTATGGTTTACTTTTATAAAGATATGCTAAATATGACTTCTTTTTTTCATTTAGTGGGATATTAAATAGTGTGTAATTATTCTGAATAGAAAGCTGCTGTTGCTTATTAAAGATACTACCACATGGGAACTTTCATTGGTGACATATGATCACATGTTACCCTAGGAGTAGTGATTATTTTCTTTTTCATTATTGCATATTCTATCATCTGGCTGAAGAATATGACTATTTCATTTTAAAAGGAGGGCGTTAAACCTATCAACATTTTTTTTTGGATAAGAACCTTTCAACTATCTAATGAAGCTATGGACTCTTAATATCTGATGGTTATTGTATTCTAAAGCTTTTTCAGTCTTTCATTACAGTGTTTTTCAATGTTTTACATTCTTTAATCTGTTACTCCCACCGTTTCAATATATTTGTCTTACTTTCCTTTTTAGTCCGTTTCAAAAAGAATGTCACTTCCCTTTTTTGGCAACTCTTTAATCTCAACTTTCCACATGGCATATTTAAGACCACAAGGTTAAAGGACATTTTGGTACATTCTACCTATCTTTAATTTAAGACCACAAGATTCAAAAGTCTTTTTTACTTTCTTAAACTCCATACCAGACAAACAAATTGAAACGGACGGAGTATTTTGTTCAACATATTGATCTTCCGTATTTTGCATTCCTGTTATGATCTTATAGGTTGCAATAGTCTTGAAGCGGTACTTCATAAGATATAACAAGATTGAACTTTCCTCATTTTGCAGGCAGAGGTAACTCAAAGACTCGGCAATGCTACGGAAGCAATGACAAAAAATGCTGCATTGCAAAGTCATGAGGACCTTGCAAGAAAACTGAAGGTGAATACTGACTTCGTAGGTTCTTTAAATTATTCATCAGGACTGTTCGGAATTGTTTTTTTTTTTAGTTTTGTCATTGGAAGTGGATCTTGAGAATCAATACTAATTAGCTTATGTCCACAATTATGGAAGTTACATTACTTTGAACATTTGAAGTATGTATAAAAATTTTGGATGAGCAGTTGGATAAGTGAATTGGGGAGAGATGTAAGAAAGAAAAAAATCATAACTCTTGCTACTTGAAATTCGCGATGTGCTTTATAAAGCTTCTGGTTAGGGTTGGCATATTTTTCATGAATGGATTATAAGTTGTTGCTTTTTGTAATGTTTTATTTTCCTTCTATAAATGTGTCCCTACTTTAAAATTTTTCTATTGCATCTTGTCAGCATATACTAATTTCTACAATTGACATTCCTAAACAGGAGGAGATGGACAAAAACCGCAAGACCTCGACAGGTAGTATCCATGGATGCAACAGTTTCTTATTTAATTGACTTGAAAATACACATGTTTAGAATGATTGCTATCTGGAATTGGCATGCAAACCTTTCTATGACTACTACAAGTTGGTGAATGTGTTCTCTTGGAGCTGATGATGTCTTAACGTTTTCAGGTCTTAGTTCTCAAGGATCTAAGGGAATGAGAGAGGTAGAGTGTCCAACTTGCACGGTCCATTTGCAGGTTCAGTACCATATACCATGTTTTTCCTTCCGTCTTCTTATGTCTGCATGTGTCTATTCCTGGAAAACCTTCTCGATTCTGTTAAACCCAAGAATATACTTTCCCTTTGGATGAAATTTGACTTTGCAGGTTGAAGTGCCAGCTTCTGGATCAGAAACGATAGAGTGCAGCGTTTGCCAGCATCCGTTCCTTGTTAGTGCCCATTGATCTGCAACAGTTTGCTTTTGTCATATCCCTGTATTAAAAGCCATTGTTCTTGTCCTTTAACTTACAGTTTTCAAAGAGTATCATGGTCTTTATTGAGTGATAATTGTATTACTCTCTCTTTATTCCATAATGTAGATTTATGTACAAAAGGAGGGTACAGTTGTACCATCTGTATAGTACTTAAAAACTCGGTTTGGGAAGTAAACTTAGAAGTATAATGATCTATTGATAGATGCAGAGGGGCATAAAACTAAATTGTTGAGTTCATTGTACAATTCATTTGTTTCCCTTGTAATCTTTTCGACTCCTATACTTTGGATTATTTGGATATAGATATAGGTGTAGGTAGCAAGGACACTCGATGGTATGGAGTTCAGATCTGATCAAGTGACTGGCTGGCCGAAGAAACAACAAAGAACAATACCTAAGCCCAGAACTCTAACCAAAAAAAATAAAAATAAAGAAACAAGAAAGAACAAAAGTCTTTGTTATTGATCTTGATAAAAGCCGTCAAAGCTAGTATATCTCTATTTCAGAGGGGGTTTGTGTTGGCTCTTTTAAAACAGCTTATAAGCTAAAAGCATAAGGTTGGAATATTTAATTTTTGACTTTTAGCTTATTTTTGTACCTTTTTAGCTTAAAAGCAGGTGCTTAAAAGCATTTTTTGTTTGTCCCAAACACCTTAAAAAGTAAAAAAAAAGTGCCTAAAATCAAAAGCATTTAAAATAAGTCAATTCAAACACCACTCAATCAGGCATGTTACTGGTAGCTTACGATGATTAAAATAAAAATGAATAATTTTGATTTAGCGTATTGAGATTTGAGAGTAATCTTCAAATTCCACTACAAAATAGGCACTTTCGTAATGAACTAATACCACTAGTATAGTGAGTCCGCGCGACCCAAAATGGGTTGTAACTTGTAAAATGAACTAGTAATTAATAGCTGACCTATACGATGAACTCGTTTGACTTGGCAAAATTTATTTGGTCATAGAATTTGTCAATTTTTGACAATCTTTTTGGCAAAAATCTCAAAATCCCAAAAAGTAGAAAAAAGTGATTTTTAGGCCAAAATCTAGTTTTTAGAATCTTTTAAAAATTTAAAATTTATCTCAATTTTTTATGTTTTACAAAAAGAACTCACTAATTATTACTTCAGTTATAATAATAATTCAGTTATAATTGGGAACAAGTGAAGTTGAACAAGTTACTTTCTTGTTGATGCATGACTCTTTCATGTGGCTTTGTTTATGCTTAAAAAGCATTCACTATTGTAGTATAGGGCCAGTGATGCTTGTATCTTTTTTTGTTGGTTAATGAGTAAGATAATTGTGTTATTAGTAGTTTTTATTAAACTATTGTATTATAATTTTTAGATAATTTATTATCTAGTTAATTATGAAATAATTATTTTGCGCCAAACTTATGATTATTTTAATAATTTTTAAAAACTTATGGGTATAAATCATATTTTATTTTATTTTTAAAAAAGTGAAATATGTTTTTCAAAAATTATGGTCAAACACATGTTGAAACTTCACCCAAGACTGACTTGCCAAAAATATTTGAAAATCTATGGCTAAACGCTAGCTATAAGTAGTGATTTTTGTTGACCTGATATGGAGATTAGTTGCAAACAATTAGTATTCCATCCTTATTAATGGTCAAGCACATGATTTTTTTCACTCAACAAAGGATTTGAAGCAAAAGGATCCATTATCACCTGCCTTGTTCATCATTACAGCTGAGGTATTGTATTATCTAGGGCTTTGAATGCCTTATTTGAAGAGGGGTTATACAGGGGATATGGGTTGCCTAAGTGGAGTAGGAACCTAAATCATTTAGCTTACGCTGATGATATCATTATATTTACCTCGGCAGACAGAAACTCTCTATAGCTTATTATGAATGTTTTGAAAGATTATCAAATCATCTCAGGGCAGAAAATCAATGAGACCAAAAGTTGTTTCTACATGTATAAAAAGATAGCAGTTTCACTAATGAATGAAGTGCAAAGCGTCACAGGTTTCACCAAGGCCAGTTCCCTTTTTAATATTTGGGTTGTCCTGTAACACATGCAAGGAAGAGAAAGGTATACTATAATGATATGATAAAGAAGGTACAAGGTAGATTACATCACTGGAAGGACCAACTGCTATCTTTTGGAGGAAAGGTTATCCTGATAAACAATGTACTACAAAGCATTCCATTATATTTGCTATCTGCTGTGGTACCTCCAAAGTTCATTATCTATGAACTTCATAAGATTTTCAATAAATTCTTATGGAGTACCAAAGAGAAAGGGAAGAATAAACACTGGCTGGCTTGGGAAAAGATGTGCTTCCCAAAGGAAGAGGGCGGAGTAGGCTTTAGAGATCTCTATGACATTTTCAAGGCAATGTTTGCAAAATTATGGTGGAGTTTCAGAACCATAAGATTCATGTGGACAGATTTCATGTGGAATAAGTACCGCAAAAAACTTATTCCAACAATGGTACAATGGAAGAGTGGGTCACAGATCTGGAAGAAAATGCTGGAGGTTAGAGGCAGCATTAAACAAGAAATATGGTGGGAGCCAACTGTTGGCTCCTCAAACATTTGGCATGATAATTGGACCAGATTGGAGGCATTATATCATGTGGTGGATGTTGATTTTGTGAATAATGAGACATCGGGAGATATAGATACTCTGATTACAGCAGATAATTGGGATGTGCAGAAAATGCAAGAGATTTTACCAGAAGAAATAGTGCAACATGCTGTGGAAAGCATCATCATTAGTAGGAAAGCCTCCCCTTGGGACATCCCTTGGTGGATGCCAACTACAAATGAAAAATTCACAGTTGCCAGTGCTTACCACTTACTGAGGCACATGAATGCAGTCACAGAATATTGGAAGCACATTTAGTGTAAGGGTGTTCCTTTTAAAATTAATTTCTTTTTGTGGAGACTCTTGAAGTTCAAGATTCCAACAGATGAAATTCTTCAGAGATGTGGTATCAACTTGGTTTTCAAATGTAGATGTTGTTTGTAGCCATATTTAGAAACAATACGTCATCTGTTCATATGAAGTGATTTTGCAGCAAGAGTTTGGAACAACTATGCAGTAAGTGCAGGAGTAGAGGGACCTTTTATTCAGTGTCACCAAACTTTCACAAAGTGGTGGAACACTGAGGTATCTAGTAGGCTAAATCCCATCTGTCAGGCAGTTCCAGGTCTAGTGTGTGGGCAACTATGAAAAATGAGAAACAAAATCAATCATGGAGGAGCAGTGTAACACCCCGCCCGTTTGAACATTTAAATTAACCCTTACTCTTGGAGTGAGGATAAGAGTACTTAATATGTTAGGAAGAGTATTTTACAAGGTATTATAGTCGTGCAATAGTCGTATGTTAAGTTTTGAAGTCAAGCAAGTTGCGAAATAAGCAAAAATTATCGTAAGTTACTTTGTTAAATTCTCTAAAATTTGGGCTAAATGTCTCGAAGCTTTTATCCTAATTTATAAAGAGTTAGAAGGTCAACGACCCACCAAATCGAAGGTCTACGAGCCTAGTTTCCAATTCATAAAACCGTTCGTCCATACGGTCTCAGAAGAGGGAGATATTTGCATTTTCGTGAGACTGCACAAGCAGACACATCAAGTGGGCCCAAGGTCGGTGGAAGGATATATATAAACACTTTCCTTCATTTCTTCTTCATATTTCACGAACTACAACTCACAAAAATCAGAGAAAAGTCCCAAAATTTTCCATAGATCCTTGTGATCTTATCTTGGAAGCTTCGTGAAAGTTGCTTTACTTAGCGAGTTAGTCATTTTGGTATAGTTTGCCCCGTCAATTTCGTGATATAAATTTGTGGGGGTTGTGGAAGCGACTTACTGGCCCTATAGTGTGTTCTAGGTGCTATTAAGAGGTTGTACATCAAGGTGAGAATGTGATCGGTTTATAGCTACTTTAGATCTCGGGTAGTATTTTACGGCAAAAATCAGTATCTTTTGTCGGATTGTTGTAGTACCTTATCTTCTTGTGTGTTGATTGTGATCCTGCCATGTTGTAGTATCACATCGGGGTACAGGTAGAAGTCAGTAGGCTGCTCAAAATCATCGAAAGAGGTATGTTAAGGCTATTTCCTTCTTTCGGCATGTTTCCTTAAAGCTTAAGGCAATACAACAAGATTGTTATTGTTGATGTACTCGTAGCCGTGATTGTTCGTTGTTGGCTGCTCAAGTTGTTATATTTCTCCCTTGTAGGGATTCTCATTCTTTTAGTAGCAGCCCTATTTTAGACACGACTTAGAGACTATTCGTACAAGTTGCTTATAGCTAAATTACTTGCCTTCGGGCTATTGGATTGTTTATTGTTGCCCTCGGGGCTATTGTGGTTAGCTGCAGAAATGTAAACTTTGCCTACGAGGCTATGTACAGCTTGCCTAAGGGGATATTGAGATAAGTGGAAGCCTACGGGTTATTCCAGTTGCCTTCGGGGCTTATATGAAGCCAATGGGCCATTATAATTACCTACTGGGTTATATTGAGGCCTGTTCACTTATGGGCTACTCGATTACCTAAGAAGGCTACATATTGATGCCTACAGGTCTATATTGATTCCTAATAGGACTATGAGATGCCTACGAGGCTATATCAATAACTAAGAGGGCTATAGGAAGCCTATGGGGCTATAAAAAGATAGTGATTGCCTACGGGGCTATATAAAGAATGTCTAAAGGGGCTATCATGAAATACAACGTGCCTAATGGGCTACTGGTCATAACGATGGCCTTTGAGGCTATGTGTAAAGTGCCTAAGGGGTTATTGAGGCCTTATGATTGCCTACGGGGCTAGGGGACTACCGATAGGGGTATATAGACTGAATTGGCACCTTTCGGGCTTATGGGGGCTCGAGTAGGTGGTCTTGTTTGTTGTTTGTACCTGCCAAGCTTATGGGGGCTCGGTTAGGTTGTTGTTTGATTATTATTGGTAAATTATGTTCTAAGTGCAGGTAGGTATGCTCGGCTATCTTTGACTCTCTGATCTAGTTGCTTTCAACACTTTATAATTCTTGTACAGTTATTATCTTACCTTACATGCTCGGTACATTATCTCGTACTGATGCCCCATTGCTTGAGGGCACTGTATTCATGCCTGCAGGTCCCAACGGACCTTTCCAGCAGCACGGTTGAGTTCCAGCAGGTTGGCTAGCCCCTTTCTTTTGGAGCGGCTAGAGTTTTGGAGGTTTGTTGGCTTTTGTTGTAGATAGATTTTGGGTAGGACGGGGCCCTGTCCCAGCCAAGCTGTATTACTCTTAGAGGCTTGCAGACTTTGGGTTGTATAGATGTGCATTGTCGGTCGTGTTGGCCTCGTTGGTTTGTTCTTTTAGCACAATAACTTGTTGTCCTTTATCGTATATGTACATATATGCACACTTTATATGTTTCTACAACATGGTGGCCTCGACGGTCTGCACAGGATTTTGTTTCTGTTCTATATGAATTACTGGGTTTTGTTGAGGTTATTATTGGTCTTGTTGACAGGGGCCTTGTCAGCCGAGGTCTTATCTTCAAGCTGAGATAGTCTTGGTTATTTCTATGATTTTGTTACTAGTAGTCTGCCAATAGTGTAGTTGTCCAGCAAGGTAGGCTCAGGTCTAAGTTGACATTAAGTGCCAGTTACGTCCCTAAGTTGGGGTGTGACAAACTTGGTATCAGAGCAAAGTCGTATCTTAGGGAGTCTGCAAGCCGTGTCTTGTAGAGTCCTGCTTATAAATGTATTGTGCACCACATTCTATAAGTAGGAAGCTACATGACATGTTAGAATTGTTACCCTTCTTTTGCTCAAATCGTGCTATAGAGCTGAGTCTTAAGGGTTGAGTTTTCGGGGTATAATTTTTATATTGTACAGGGAGATGCCCGATACCAGACCGACCACAGCTAGCCAGAGTCTAGATACAGCTATAGGTGATGGTACTACTAGGGTACCTGTTGTGGAGATAGCCCATCCCAAGGCCCATGGAGAGACATCTTCTCAGCCCCCTGCAGTTTCTCCACCACCTCAGAAGCCTCCGAGGGCTACAGGGACCATGGCTCCACCGCCAGTACCACCTCCAGCTCCTATTCTATTTGTTCAGGATTTTATGAGTGCAGTGTGCATGTTGGCACATTTAGTAGCTGCACAGCGTCAGCCAGTTGCGCCAGATATTGCCAGACCTTCTGAAGGGCCCGGAAGTTTGAGAGTTCCTCACCTTGAGTCCTCCACAGTTTACGGGGACAGATCGTAAGGAGGACCCTCAACACTTTATAGATCATCTTCACAGGATCTTTAGGGTCATGCATGCCTCAGCGACTGAGTCAGTTGAGTTAGCAGCTTTTCGGCTGCGTGATGTTGCAGTGTTATGGTGCGAGAGTTGGGAGAGATCTAGGGGGAGATGTACCTCCACCCACTTGGGATAGTTTTAAAGAGGCTTTTTTAGATCACTATTTGCCATCAGAGATTCAGGATGCTCGAATAGATCAGTTTCTGAACCTCTAACATAACAGCATGAGCGTTCGAGAGTATGGGCTGAGATTTGATTCTTGAGCTAGATATGCACCAACTTTTGTTGATACGATGCATGATAGGGTACGTCGGTTTATGGCAGGGCTTGCTTCAGAGTATGTTGATGTTTGTACTACAGCTGCACTAAATAACGATATGGATATCTCACGGATTCAGGCCTTTACACAGGGTGTAGAAGAGCGTCGACATCAGTAGTGTATGGCTGAAAGGGTCGAGAAAGAGCAACAGAAGAGGGCTAGGCCCGTTGGTTCGCAGGGAGAGTTTCATGGTGGTTCCAAACCTTGATATTCTGGTAGGCCACCTAGGCCCCTGCCACATCAGTTCTAGGGTGGTAGACTTGATCGTCAAGGACAGTCACGCCCAGGTGAGGCTTCATGAGCATCAGGCTCTCAGCAACAGAGGAGTTCAGGCCAGGCTAGGTCAGCCCTACCACATTATGCTACTCGGCAAGATGCACTTTGGGAGATGCAAGAAGGGTTCCACATCTTGTTATTCTTGTGGACAGGAGGGGCATATGTGGAGGAACTGCCCGACTGGAGATGAGGGTGGTATGGATCAGCAGACTGGGTCAGCAACATGTTCTTCCTTATCAGTACATTATACGTGGAGTGGACCCCAGACTTCAGCATGCAGAGGCAGAGGCCAAGGGGGAGCATCTAGTTCTTGCAGTGGTCAAAACCGCGCATATGCATTAGTAGACCGTCAAGATTCAGATTCATCACCAAACGTTGTCACAGGTATATTGACTATTTGCTCCCACTGTGTTTATGCTTTGATAGATCCAGGCTCTACTCTGTCCTATGTTACCCCATTTGTTGCAGGGAAATTTTGTATAGAACCAGAGTCATTACATTGACCCTTTGTTATATCTACACCGGTTGGTGAGTTTATCATAGCTAGAAGAGTCTATCGAGGTTGCACGGTAGAGATTGTTGGCCATCAAACCTTTGTAGACCTGGTAGAGCTAGAAATGGTTGATTTTGATGTTATTATGGGCATGTATTGGTTAGCATCATGTTATGCTAATGTACAGTGCTAGACAAAAATGTTAGATTCCATTTTCCAGGAGAGGCGGTCTGTGAATGAAAAGGTAATACAGCGACGCAGAGAGGTAGGTTTATTTCCTACCTATAAGTGAGAAAAATAATTTCTAAGGGATGTATTTATCATATTGTTCGAGTTAGGGATGTAGATGCAGAACCACTGACTCTTCATTCTATTCTGGTGGTCAGTGAGTTTCCAGACGAACTTCCTGGTATTCCCCCGGAGTGAGAAATTGATTTTTCCATTGATATGCTACCAGGTACGCAACCTATATCGATTCCTCCCTACCGGATGGCCCCTGATGAGCTAAAGGAGCTGAAAGAGCAGTTGAAATATTTGCTCGATAAAGGATTTATCAGAACTAACGCTTCGCCATAGGGTGCGCCACTATTATTTGTGAGGAAGAAAGATGGCTCCCTGAGGATGTGTATAGATTATCGACAAATGAATAAGATTACTATAAAGAATAAGTATCCTTTATCGATGATCAATTACTTGTTTGATCAGCTGCAGGGTGCTAAGTACTTCTCAAAGATTGACTTGAGGTCAGGGTACCATCAGGTGTGAGTTCGGGAGAAAGACATTCCAAAGACAGCTTTCAGGACCAGATATGGTCACTTTGAGTTCCTTGTGATGTCTTTTGGGCTGACTAATGCCCCAACAGTGTTCATGGACCTAATGAATAGCACATTCAGGCCGTATCTAGATCTGTTTGTGATCGTATTTATCGATGATATTCTGGTATACTCACGTTCAGAGGCTGAGCATGCAGAGCATTTGCAAGCAGTCCTTCAGGTTCTTAGAGATCTAAAGCTTTATGCAAAGCTTTCTAAGTGTGAGTTCTGGTTAAACGTTGTGGCTTTTTAGGCCATGTTGTATCAGATATAGGTATTACGGTTGACTCACAGAAGATCGAGGCTGTGAAGACTTGGCCTAGGCCCACAACCCCGACAGAGGTTCTTAGTTTCCTAGGGTTAGCTGGGTACTACAGAAGGTTTGTGGAGGGATTTTCTTCAATTTCAGCACCATTGACGAAGCTAACTCAAAAAGTAGCTAAGTTCTAGTGGACCGAGGCTTGCGAGCATAGTTTCCAAGAGCTGAAGGACAGGTTGACATCAATACCAGTTCTAGCCTTGCTAGAAGGTTCAGAAGGCTATGCGGTGTATTGTGACGCTTCAAGTGTTGGGTTGGGATGTGTTCTGATGTAGCATGGTAAGGTGATTGCATATACTTCAAGACAATTAAGGAAGCATAAAAAGAACTATCCAACCCATGATTTAGAGTTGGTTGCAGTTGTGCATGCGTTGAAAATTTAGAGAAACTATTTGTATGGCGTTCATGTTGATATCTTCACAGACCATAAGAGCCTCCAGTATATCTTTAGACAGAAGGAGTTGAATTTACGACATCATCGATGGCTTGAGTTACTGAAGGACTACGACGTGGATATTTTATATCATCCAGGGAAGGCGAATATGGTAGCCGATGCCCTTAGCCGCAGATCTATGGGTAGTTTATCCTATTTAGGAGTTGAGAGATGGGAATTAGCCCGAGAGCTTCATTAGTTAGCTAGCTTGGGAGTCATATTATTAGAGGTAGGTGATAGTGGGGTCACAGTTCAGAATACAGCGGTGTCATCTCTGGTTGCAGAGGTGAAAGAGTGACAGTATGAGGATTATAATCTAGTACAACTTAGAGGCAAGGCTTTGCAGCAGGAGTCTTTAGCCTTTCAGGTGACAGGAGATGGAGTAATGAGGTACTAGGACTGACTTTGTGCTCCAAATATTGCAGAACTTTGACAACAGATTATGGAAGAGACACATCATTCCTGCTATTCTATTCATCCAGGTTCGATAAAGATGTGCCATGATATTAAAGAGATTTATTGGTGGCACGGGATGAAGAAGGACATCGCCGAGTTTGTGGCACAATGTCCTAACTGCCAGCAGGTGAAGGTTGAGCACCAAAAGTCTACCGGGCTAGTTCAGGAGATCGCAATTCCTTTATGGAAATGGGAAGCAATTAATGTGGATTTTATTACAGGGTTACCCTGATCGCGGCACAAATTTGACTCTATTTGGGTGATTGTTGATAGACTGATGAAATCAGCCCACTTTTTACCAGCCTGGACTACTTTTACAGCCGAAGACTATGCAAGGCTATACATTAGGGAGATTGTTAGGCTACACGGTGTCCTAGTATCTATTATCTCCGATAGGGGGCATAATTTATCGCTAACATCTGGAGGTCCTTCCAGAAGGGACTGGGGATGCAGGTTAACCTCAGTACAACCTTTCACCCTCAGACGGATGGCCAGGCAAGCTTAGTCTGAGATTCATTGGGCCATATTGGATCCTCCGAAGTATAGGACGAGTAGCTTATGAGCTAGGGTTGCCTTCGGGGCTAGAGTATGTTCATCCAGTCTTTCATGTATCAATGTTGTGAAAATGCAAAGGAGATCTTTCTCGGGTTGTTCCACTGGAGGATGTTTAGATTTTAGAGAACTTATCCTACGAGAAGACTCCAGTTGCGATACTAGATCGGCAAGTCCGCAGATTGAGGACCAAAGATGTGACTTCCATAAAGGTATTATGGAGGAACAAGAACATCGAGGAAGTGACATGGGAAACTGAAGATGATATGAGATTGATATACCCATACTTATTCCGAGCACCGGAGTGACGGCACTTGAGGCCGAGGTGAGTTACCCTATTGAGTTACAACTTTTTATTATAGTTATGAATTAATTCAGATAGTTGTTTGTCAAGCTATATCGTGTTAATATGTTGTATCTCCCTGTGAGGTGTCAAGGTTTGTCTTTTCTGTAATTCAGGTTTTGGAGTAGTCCTACTTAGAGAGGATACTCTGCCAAAATTTTTAAAACCCCTAAGGACTTAGCTGTGCAAGTCTTATTTTCATTCGAGAACGAATGTTCCTAAGCGGGGAAGGATATAACACCCCGTCCATTTGAACATTTAAATTAACCCTTACTCTTGGAGTGAGGATAAGAGTACTTCATATGTTAGGAAGGGTATTTTACAAGGTATTATAGTCATGCAATGGTCGTATGTTAAGTTTTGAAGTCAAGCAAGTTGTGACATAAAAGTCGGCAAAAGTTATCGTAAGTTACTTTGTTAAATTCTCTGAAATTTGGGCTAAATATCTCAGAGCTTTTCTTCCAATTTATAAAGAGTTAGAAGGTCATCAACCCACCAAATCGAAGGTATATGAGTCTAGTTTTCAACGCATAAAACCGTTCATCCATACGACTTCAGAAGAGGGAGATATTTGCATTTTCGTGAGACCGCACAAGCAGACACGTCAAGTGAGCCCAGGGTCGGTGGAAGAATATATATAAAGACTTTCCTTCGTTTCTTCTTCATATTTCACGAACTAAGACTCACAAATATCAGAGAAAAGTCTCAAATTTTTCCATAGATCCTTGTGATCTTATCTTGGAAGCTTCATGAAAGTTGCTCTACTTAGCAAGTTAGTCATTTTGGTATAGTTTGCCCCGTCAATTTCGTGATATAAATTTGTGGGGGTTGTGGAAGTGACTTAATGGCCCTATAGGGTATTCTTGGTGCTATTAAGAGGTTGTACATCAAGGTAAGAACGTTCTTTTATCGGTTTATAGCTACTTTAGACCTCAGATAGTATTTTACGGCAAAAATTCGTATCTTTTGTCGGATTGTTGTAGTACCTTATCTTCTTGTGTGTTGATTGTGATCTTGCCATGTTGTAGTATCACGGCGGGGTATGGGCAGAAGTCATTAGTCTGCTCAAAATCATCTAAAGAGGTATGTTAAGGCTATTTGCTTCTTTCAGCATGTTTCTTTAAAGCTTAAGAGCAATACAACAAGATTATTATCGTTGATGTACTCGTAGCCGTGATTGTTGATTGTTGGCTGCTCGAGTTGTTATATTTCTCCCTTGTAGGGATACTCATTCTTTTAGTAGCATCCCTATGTTGGATATGGCTTAGAGACTATTCGTACAAGTTGCTTATAGCTAAATTACTTGCCTTCGGGCTATTGGATTGTTTATTGTTGCCCTCGGGGCTATTGTGGTTAGCTGCAGAAATATGACCTTTGCCTACGAGGCTATGTACAAATTTCCTAAGGGGCTATTGAGATAAGTGGAAGCCTACGAGTTATTCCAATTGCCTTCGGGGATAATATAAAGCCAATGGGCCATTATAATTACCTACTGGGTTATATAGAGGTCTGTTCACTTATGGTCTACTCGATTGCCTAAGAAGGCTACATGTTTATGCCTATGGGGCTATATTGATGCCTAAGAGGGCTATGAGATACCTACGAGGCTATATCAATGCCTAAGAGGGCTATAGGAAGCCTATGGGGCTATAAGAAGATAGTGATTACCTACGGGGCTATATATTAAGAATGTCTAAAGGGGCTATCATGAAATACAACGTGCCTAATGGGCTACTGGACATAACGATGACCTTTGGGGCAATGTGTAAAGTGCCTAAGGGGCTATTGTGACGTAATGATTGCCTACGGGGATAGGGGACTATCGATAGGGGTATATAGACTTAATTGGCACCTTTCGGGCTTATGGGGGCCCGAGTAGGTGGTCTTGTTTGCTATTTGTACCTGCCAAGCTTATGGGGGCTCGTTTAGGTTGTTGTTTGATTATTATTGGTATGTTATGATCTAGGAGCAGGTAGATATGCTCAGTTATCTTTGACTCTCTGATCTAATTGCTTTCAACACTTTATAATTCTTGTACAGTTATTATCTTACCTTACATGCTCGGTACATTATCTCGTACTGATGCCCTATTGCTTGAGGGCGCTGCATTCATGCCTGCAGGTCCCGACAGACCTTCCCAGCAGCACAGTTGAGTCCCAGGAGGTTGGCTAGCCCCTTTCTTTTCGAGCGGCCAAAGTTTTTGAGGTTTGTTGGCTTTTGTTGTAGATAGATTTTGGGTAGGTCGGGGCCCTGTCCCAGCCAAACTGTATTACTCTTAGAGGCTTGCAGACTTTGGGTTGTATAGATTTGCATTGTCGGTCGTGTTGGCCTCGTTGTTTTGTTCTTTTAGCATAATGACTTGTTGTCTTTTATCGTATATGTACATATATGCACAATTTATGTGTTTCTAGACAATATGGTGGCCTCGACGGCCCGCACAAAATTTTGTTTTCGTTCTATATGAATTGCTGGGTTTTGTTGAGTTTATTGTTGGTCTTGTTGACAGGGGCCTTGCCGGTCGAGGTCTTATCTTTAAGCTGAGATATACTTGGTTATTTCCATGATTTTATGATTGGTAGTCTGCCAATAGTGTAGTTGTCCAGCAAGGTAGGCTCAGGTCTAAGTTGACATTAGGTGCCAGTTACGTCCCTAAGTTGGGGTGTGACAAGCAGTTTCTTGGATTAGAGTTATTAGTGAAATAAACCTAAATATACATTTCTTAATTCAGTTAAGATATCCTTGGTTGAAGGAGATCCCAACCAAATGACCCTTAATAGTGGAGTTTATGCAAAACTATAGGCCTCAGGTCAGAACTACTTTGGTGATGTGGAAAAGACCTAGAAAAGGGTGGTACAAATGCAATACCGATGAGGCCTCCAGGGGAAACCTGGACCCAGTGCTATTACATATTGTATCAAGAATGATGAAGAGAATTTTCACTATGCGTCCTGCAAGCAGATTCCAGATACTACCAGTACAATAGCAGAGGCTATTGCTTTGAAGGAGGGATGTGAATTTTGTATGGACAACCAGTTACTGCCTTTAATATTAGAGATAGACTCACTTGCCCTTACCAAAATGATTAAAGGAGAGTGGGAGATCCCTTGAAACACAGTGGTGGTGATTAGGAGGTTAAAGAATCGTATTCAAGAAGGAAACATTCAAATCCAACATACTTACAGAAAAGGCAATCACCTGACAGATTTTTTAACTAACTGGTGTTTTTGTTTTGCAGGTACATAAGTTTTTGATGCATTTACATTACTACCAAGGATGGAAAAAAGTATTTCACTTTTAGATAAACAACAAACACCACACATGAGGATAAAGAGACGAATGGAACGAGCCCCAGATTGACACAACATGCAACAAGAGAAAACACGCAGGACTCCCAATAATTCAAGATCAAAATAGAAAGGGAGATTAGCAAAGAAATACAGTGTTAAGCTACATCTACAACTACAAAGCTACAAGGATACACAGACGAGCAGATTCACAGAACTCAATTCACTTAGTCTAATTGCAAGTATATGCGTTGAAATTGATTGTTTAAACTAATATAAAGGTGGTATTAATCTCAGTCTAGGTTCGACCCTTTGTAGAGGAATAAACAGTCAGACTCAACAAATTACTACAATTAGCTAACATTAAATCAGATCGTTTCTAGATATGAATTATGAAATAATTTAAGCTTGAAACTTGATGCAAGGGAGAGGAATACATGACACTTGGTGAGAGATTTAGATGACTTGAGGTGTATTTTTTCCGAAGCTTAAAGATACTTTCTTAGCTCAAAAGAGAACGGATCTGATGAGAAGGTTAACCAAGTGCCACAAGGAGAAGATACCTAGGTCTGACTTGACAGGTGAAGAGATGAAGCCGCCGGGGTTGCTTGCAGGTGACGCCGGAGATGCAGGTGACGCCGGAGATGCAGGTGTTGCCGCTGCCGGAAGATAAGACGATTGAGTTGCCAAATCCCTTTCCCACTTTTCCCTTTTAGTTTCTTGCTTTTTTTCTTTGATTTCCTTTTTTTTTTATTCCATTTCTTAGTAGCTGAACTTTTGTTTCTCTTTTGGATCGGCTTTCTTTGGGCCTGATCCAAACTCTTGTAAATATTGATTTTAATAAAAGGTCTCTGAACTCACCTTTTCATTTTTTTTAAAAAAGTTCCATCACATTAATTGAAGGGTAAGGAATCCATGACATTTATCGGTGAATCTGATAGACTATACTCTTTTCGATTCAAACTAAATGAATTTTTGGTACTTTTTTATTATTTAAAATAAACAAATTTTTCAAAATCCCAAGATGTACTAATTAATTATTTTAAAAATAATTCTTCTCTTTAATGAGAATTTCAACTACTCTAGTTTGAAGAAAAGTTTGGAAAGTAACAAAGATGTGATATTGGCAAATTACTTTTCCCGTTCACTTTTATTTGTTATATTTGAACTTGACACACCCATTAAGAAAATAATTATTGACATTATTATTTTACCACACTATTTCTATTAATTGATGTTTAGTATTGGTCCTTGAAAAATAGTTTGGGGAATAAGCAATTAATGATAATGGTAAAACATGAATTTTTTTTTATCTTTTCTTGATATGTTAAAAATGACAAGTAAAAGGAAAAATCTATTTTTAAAATGATGGACAAATAAAAATGAACGGAGTGGGAGATGTTAAATTATGAATTGTGGGTCGCTCCATGTGGGCTGACCCAACCTGGTTAGAAGAGATAGAAAGAACCGTTTAAAAAAAGTTACCATATCCCTAAAACTCCTCCAAAAACTGATCGTGAAAAAAACAGAGTGGGGGATGCTGCAAAAATCGACTTCTACTTATTATAAAGAAGACAGAAAAGAAAAAAAATAAACACGCTCTTTCTAACAAAATTCTCTCAACACAAAAACAAATCATTGATACACATACATAGGGCGTTTAGTTGGTGAAGATCAACACTTTGTTTCCTTGTAATTCAAAGTCGACTTGGAGTAGATTCGTGTGGTAGCAAGTTCAATAATTCTTCCGCTGCTTTAAGGTACACATAATCATTGATCTTGCTCCTTGATTTATCTACACAAACATTTACTATTTATAAAAAGAACACGGAGATATGCAATTTATTAATGCAGTGCTTTAAGATATTTTGATATCTTATTTATGAACTATGATTTGCTCATTTAGTAAGATTGTATAAGAATTTAGAAAATTTTGATAGTTTTCACAACTTGTGAATTTTTCATGTTTATGAGAAAAAAAAATATAACTTGATAAATCCAAATTGCATATCCAAACAAAACTTCAACTTAATATCATAATTTCAAATCATGATTTCATGTGGAATGTCCAAACGGTATCTAAGTTAAAAGAAAAAGATATGTAAGTTTAGCATTGTAAGTAAGGGTGTTCACGGGTCGATTTGGGTTGGTTATTGGTCAAAATGATAACCAAACCAATATAATTAATTTTTTAAATTCTTAAAACCAAACCAAGCCAAATATAATAAACATTTATCGATTTGGTTGTTATCGGTTTTGGTTCGATTTGGTTCGGTTATTCGGTTATTAACCATACACGAAAATAAAAGAAACGATTCATTAAAACAAGAAAAAAAGACAATAATTCTTTCAAAAAGAAAAAAAATACATTGTGAGATTACCACATAAAATAATAAAATAGCATACTCTAATACAAGATATATAAATTATAAATAAATTTTGATGAAAACATATATAAGATAATTAAAATTATTCATAAAAAATAATAAATTATGTATATATAATTATAAAAAATATGTAATATAATTTATCTATCCGGTTCGGTTATTTCTTCAATTTTTTCTGAGCAAAATCAAAATCAAATAAAATATTATCGGTTTTTAATAATGCAAAACCAAACCAAACCAAATAAAAATTGATTTAATCGGTTTGGTTTGATTTTTTGATTTGGATCGATTTTTACCCAAACCGTGAACACCCCTAATTGTAAGTAAAGACATAGAATCCCCCTTGAACTTATCATGAAAAGTCGAATACACATTTAAACTATTATGGCGACCTATTACACACTTGTACTACTTAAAAGTAAATTTATTTCCACCTTAATAGCTGATGTGGCAAAAAAAATTTTAAAAAAAAATGAGCGCGTAAATCCTAAAAAAAACCTATTTTTTTTCTTTTCAGCCACCACTCTCCCCCACCCTGTTCCTTCTAAACTCCTCCCTGCTCCTTCTTCCCCAACTCTCTCATAAACCCATTTCTTTTCTAAGTAAGCATTAATTAAGTTTAATGAAGCAAGAAAATAAAATTTTCAATGAGAGTGTTGTAATCCATTTGTATTTTGTTAAAATTATTCTAAATTGAAGCCATTGTCATGGCGACGAGGGAAAAATTCCATTCCCTAACTCACCAACTATTCCTCTCTTTTTATCATTTTTTATCCTTATTTTTTAATTAAACAATTTTATTTGAAGTCCGAAAGTTGAGAAGTTCAAATTAGTTTTTGGGTATTGGCCGAAAAATTTATTCGCTGGCCATCATTTTTTTCAGCGAGTTGAATACTCTTTTCTCGTAAAAGCACTGGTCAAAATAACTTCTTCAAATTTATCTTTTTGTAATTTTGATTTGAATTTGGTGGTGAGTATCGAATTTGCAGTGGTTCTTTGTAACTTTTGATAGCGACAATGATAGCAATGTGATTCTGATGATGGGTTTGATTATGGGTAGTGAATTTTGTGAATGATTTTTTTCAATTTTTGTAGTAACAATGGTGATGGTATGATTCCGATGGTGGGTTTGATTATGGATGGTGAAATTTGTGATGGTTATTTTGATTTTTGTGGTGAAATATATGAATTTGGTGATGGTATGGTGACAATGATGGTGGTTTATGGTGGTGTATAGTGAAGAAGAGGCAATTGGGTGACATGAAAAAAAATAAATTGGAAATTTGACATAGCATTTGATGTGGTAGTGACATGACGATGATGTGGAGCGAGTGTGATACACCTCCCATCATGTGACTGATTGTATGTGCGTTAGAAAAAGAAGACTATGCCTTTGCCATATGAATACTAAGTAATAATAGCATGGCACTTCGAATTCGATATGAGAAATTTTTGTATGTTTTTTTTCTTCAAAACATTAGATTCTGTATCGAGAGAGTAGTATGAGATAAGGGGTATTTTCGATTTTCTCTTATCTATCGGGAGCTCAGTTCAGCATCACAAACTTTTTTGTTTTCATGCCGGAGAGTTCTTAACAATATTTATGTTATGAAAGAGTACGAAAAAAAAAGATGGTGGAAATAAATTCACTTTTAAATAGTATATGTGTATAATAGGTCACCACAATAATTTGAGTGTGTTTTTCATTTTTTCGGACAAGTTCAGGGTGGATTTTATGCCTTTTCTCTTGTGTACATACATAAACTCGGTCGGCCGGTCCAGTCCAAGTTGTATACCGTGGCGCCTAGACGCTATTCGAAAGCTCCTTCCTTTGTCTGTGGCCGTCTCAACAAAACTTAACTTCCCTTTCACTCCACCATTTCTTCTTCTTCTTCTTCCTCCTCCTCCTTTTATTTATTCTTCCTCAAAATCCTCCGATCGGTAATTCTCCAGACCATGCATAACGGCGACGTTAGCTCTACCTATTACCAATATTACCAGCAGAACCCAAACCCTAGCGATCATCTCGCCGCCGTTCCCACCCAGTACGCCTCCGCTCCTCCTGAGCCGTCCCGCTACTCTTCCTCCGAGTTCCCACCTTATTCGGATCATTTACCGAATCCTAACTCTCAATCGTCAAATCAACAACAACAACCTTACATTTTCTCTCACCTTGATGCTCCGCAGCCGAATTATTATTACCCGTATGATCAAAATCAAACCCCTCTGAGTTACGATTATACTACAGAAAATCCTCCTCCTAATTATGCTTCATCATATTCCTCTGCAATAAAAATTAATGGTGACCAAGGTTCTTATGATTCGGGTGTTTATAAATATAATGGTAGGAAAGATGACAGTCAATCCGAGTCGAATATGGGGGTGATGTTTGATGATTATGGTAGGCCTATCAATATTCAAAATGAGAGGGAGAACCAAGGATATGAGACTAGTCGTAAAATTGTGAAAGCAACCCCAAAGATGGAGGAACAACAGGATGTTACAGCTGGTGTGTTCAAGTTCCGCGTCAAACTTCTATCAGAAGGGATTGGTCAGAGCGATATGGATGTGCTTTGTCAGGTTAGAAAGTAGCATTATTGGTGTTTCCACAACTTTCATAAGGGATATATGAATCCTCTATATCTACTTAGTACATTGGAATTCATTTTAATTTAACTATTTTTATGTTGACTGTCAGCTTATTACTGCTCCATTAGTTTTGGGCAGTGGCGGACCCAGGATTTAAGGATAGTGAGTGCCTAATTTTCTTAAAGTTTTAAAAAATTTAAAAGAAAGCACAGAGTGGGGCTCGAACCCAAGCATCACAAAGCCCAAGTTCTTTAGGTTTCACTTTAGAACCAAAGCACCCAACCAACTTATTTGTTAAGTGGGTGCTTTTTTAAGTCTTATCCCAATTTTCATATATTTTCTATATAATTATACCTAGTCTGCGTTGGGTTTAATGGGTGCCGGAGCACCCAAAAAAGACATATAGGTCCGCCCCTGGTTTTGGGACTGGCTATGCTTTGGCCTGCTTATTACTGTTAATTTATTTCTCTATTAGTTGGCCAATTATAAATTCTAAATTCTGCATTGAAATTCAAATTCAGATTGGTCTAGATGGGATTCACATGCTTGATCCTGCTACGAGCCGAACTCTGAGAATATATTTGCTGGAGAATGTGACAAGATGCGAGGTAAGTTTGTCTTTTTGATTGTATTACTTCTGATATTTGTCTTTTTTATTGTATTACTTCTGGTATACGTTATTTCATTTGCAGACAAGATGCCTGTGAAATAAGTTCATTTAATATCCTTTCTCTGTCAGGTGTTGGATTCATATATATTTGCATTTTGGGCGAAAAACTCGGTTGACATGGAACCTAGACGTATCAGGCTGAAATCAAATAGCTATACCGTGAACAATATCCTGGACACTGTGACAGCCGCAAGTATTCAGGTTAAAAGATCTCTCTCTTCAAAAGTTGATCTCATCTCTCTGTATGTTCGTGTTTGATAAATTTCTTCCTTGGGGTCACTACATATAACTTTAAGCCCCGCAGTTGTGGAATGTGTTGAGTTACACAAGTTGTAGTATCTGACTTAATATCCTTCTTTTGTTTGGCGTGATCGTAATCCTACTAAGGGATATCTGACCTGTTGTCTTACTTGTGTTAGACTTATCTTGCTCTCAAGGCGTGTAGTTCATGCCAGAAAACTAACACAAAATGCATAGGCATTTGCTGATTTTTATAACTCTGGAGGTAAGGCATGAAGTGTCTATTTAATAATTGATGAATTTGGAACTTCCTTTAGTTTCTTTTTCCCGTCATGGAAGATTTATATTATTTGGTGTTATCTACCATTTGTGCTACAAGAAGTCTTAGTCTTTATCAGTGACGCGAGCTTTTAAATCTGAGAGATGTCTGGGTTTAGCTACTTATTTGGGGATAAAGAATTCTAGAGGATAGAGGCAGCTAGGCTCTAATTGGTTTGTGGAACAGATGGGGAGGTTGTGCCGTGTTGAGGTGAAGTGAGGGAGGGGGAAGGGTACAGGAGAGTGTTAGAATACCTAAGTAGAGGTGAGGACTAGGAAGGAGGGAATTATGGGGGGATGAAAAAAGAATTGATTGTTAGGCTTTTGCCTGTTAGTATTTGGCAGCTTACAGCGCGAAGATACTCAACAGGATAGCTAATTCAATTGGAGAGCAACATGGGGAACGGGTTATTTGATTGGTTCAGGATTAAAATATTCCTGATTTGAGGCTTCGATTATTAAGTTTAGGCTTGCCAAGTAGGAGCTTGAGTGGTTTATTATAGAAAGAGGAAACAAGAGAAGATGCGGCAGTTTCAAATTTGGAAAAGAATTATGCTAGGTTACATATAACAAAGAAAATTGAATGGAGGATATGAGATCACAAAGCAACAAGGATAGTTGAATTGCTGTATGGCCATTAATGGAATCACATCAGTTTTAGGGGGAGAGCGCAAGACAATTTATTCAAGAGAAAAGACTCGCTAAATGAGCCCAACATGAGTTAGCAAAAATATGTTTGGATATCTGAAATCAGGACTCGGTAATGGGGCTGCTGGAAACGATAAAGGGTAAATGTAACTGGGATTTTGATTATTACTTTATGGCAATAGTTAAAGCCTAGAACCTAAATTCGATCCTGAGGAATTGAAAGTATTTGAATTTTCTTATCATCTTTATGGGAAAATGCTAGGCCTTTAAGCTTGGCCAGTAACATCGCAATGGAAAAGCTCAAGAGATTTGGTCCCATCAACAGAAAGGAGGTTGTGATTGACTACAAAGTGGTTCTCTAACTTGCTATGGACATGCGAATTTGGTGTAGTAGGGATGACAAATTTTATTAACCCATAATTTTCAGCCTCCCTCCTATTACCTAGTGGTGGATGGGGTTCGATTAAGTGGCTACCTGGTCCATCCCTCCATATCTTTGAAATACCTTTGAAAGTTTATTCAATTTCATTTTCGCTTGAAATAAATATTAGTTCACTTGCTACCTGGTACTCTGTGATTTATTCGGATATTTTTGGATATGTATTTATTTGGAGTTAATTGGAAGACTTAGGTATGTCTTAATGGGTGATGGGTAACAATAGAGGGCCTTAGTGATGCCAGTGACTTTGGTGTCGAGAAAATCCTACCCATAGAGGATGCTGCAATTAGGTGGAAGGTTTGCAACCCCCCCCCCCCCCCCCCCCAAACCAAGCAAAACAAAGAGCCACAGGCATTACCATCTTGGATTATTTTTGGAAGGTTGTAGAAATTGTGCTTTTCATGTTATAGTTGGGTCGATTCGACATGTCAAAATAGGTCAAAGTGGAGGTTATAATTTTAGCTGGTTTGATTAGCTGTATTAGGTTTTATCCTGTATACACAGCAGTAGACAGAAGACTTCAAGTTGCATTTGGTTGTTCCTCCTATGGATGCTTTCTTATCCACTACATTGGCATTTCCATAAGATTTGTATCCGAAGCAACTACTATAAGTAACTGTGAGCTTAATGGATTAATTGTTCTCCCTGTTTCGTGCATATCAAGGTCAGCTGGTGTTCCTACTCTTATTCAGATATCATTTCACTTTAACTATTGTATACAATTGAAATTGTTTTTTTTTCATCTATTCCCTTTGCTCTCAACAAAATATCTAGTACAATACTCCTCTAAATACTTGACTAGTCATAACCATGTACACATGCTTCTATTATGGAATTCAGATCAAGGAGATGGGTGAGAGTAATAAACCTTCAGATTCTATCAAGGGATCTGAGCAAGCTGCTGAGAAGAAGAAAGGTTTTGCTGATTTGATGAAGTTGATGAGGCCACTCAATGAAGAGAAAGATTTCTGGGTTAGATTTATGCTCAACAATTGCATTAATTTAGTGGTCGTGCTTTCCATCTCTTTCTGTTGAATTGTACACTGCAAGTAACTCTTAACAAATTCATGGCTCTCTTTTGCCTAATTACTCTCGAACAGGTTCCTGATGAAGCAGTTCGAAAGTGCACTGCTTGTGCGACAGATTTTAGTGTTTTCAATAGAAAGGTACATTTATTTTGAACAGTGGTGTAAATGTCACATTTTTGGTATTTCCTGTTTTAATTTTCTTTTCTCATATGTCTTCTTTAAATCTGTATCAGCACCACTGCAGGAATTGTGGGGATATTTTCTGTGACAAGTGCACGCAAGGTAGAGTAGCCCTCACTGCGGATGAAGATGCACAGCCAGTTCGAGTTTGTGACCGATGCATGGTATGCCCGTGTAAAATAACTGGTTAATCGCAGGTTGATGGTTTACTTTTATAAAGATATGTTAAATGTGACTTCTTTTTCTCATTTAATGGGATGTTAAATGTGACTTTCCATATGATTATATTTCTAAGGTGATGGCAGACTGTATTTGTTCAGACTGTAGTTTGACTAGAAAAATGTTGTAAATACGTCTCACCTCAGCTTTTCTCTGACTGGTAAAAGTAGACACTTATTCCAGATGCTTTACACCCTTTTCTAGAACTTGGGATTTTTTTAGATTCTTGTTTGCCAAATCCTTTTACCATATTACTGTATCTATTGTTCTAATTGATATAACTTTTGCACTTCTCTTATCTTGAAGCTTGAATGAGAGCTTATATGGCATTGGTAGTTGCAACCAAAGAGTCAATTATGCTCCCTTACAGGAAAAATATAAAAAAAAAATAAAACCTTGTGTCCTACTGGACAAGCTTGATTTTTGGATTTTCCAATAAAATCGGCCTAAATATATATCATTCAGCTCTGGATCTTCTAACCGCACCCTTAAGTTTGTCAGAGAGATGGTTTGAAGCAACACAAGTGCAATTACTATTGTACAAAGTGGCTGCGAACTAGATCCGATAGTGTGATAAGAGTAACAAATTTAAGAGAAGGGAAACTTGTGGACTTGGTGCACGTGAATGGTTTGGGGAAAAGGGGACATAAGGAACTCTCGCTGGAGCTCACTGTTTCATGCTTGAGGGTTTTAAAGAAAGATGAAGTGGTTTAACACCATGAGCAGCTTCAAAGAGACTCCTCTTCAAAAACTACTAAAGGTTTTAACATCTGAAAAGTTTCTGCCAAAACATCGATTAAATGTTGAAAAGGTTGGAAATCTAATCTTTATCAAAAAGAAATTGAGAACTAATGCTCCAACTACATAGTTAAGCCCATTAAGGAAATGATGAAGAGTAAAGGAGTGAAGGTGTTTTTATGAAATTGGGTTTTCTTAAATTAACTTAAATAGCAGCCCATATTAGTTTTAAACTCAAAACAGCCATACTTTATTTTGATAACCCCATGATAACCAGCTTCCATGCATTATTTACTTTTATTAGCCAGTCTAATAATTTGAGTAATTTTAGAATTCTCTTTCTCTTTTCTCCCGTCTCTTCTTCTCCACACATCCGGTCTCCTTTCCATCTTCTTTTCTTCTTCTCCACTCATCCATTCTCCTTTCCTTCTTCTTTTCTATGTAACTTGGTAGATCATATCTTCTTCTTCTTTTTATTTTTTGTTGTAATGATGTGTGGAGAGAATGGGTTAAATTTATTGAAATCTCTGGCTTTAAATAGTTATTGTTGATGGCTGCACAGGGTTTTATTATTATTCAAGTCAATAGTGTATAATCATTGCATACTTAATTTATAATCAATGTATAATCAGTGTATAATATATACACACCAATTATACATGAAGTATATGTTAATTATACATAGTATACATTGAATTTTCTTTAATTATACACTATAAATTCAATGTATAATTAATGTAATTTTGCAACAAGTTTCATGGCACGGAAGAAGCATATTCAAATCTAAGTCTTGGTATAGCTTAAGCGACCGTATTAATTAGAGGCTAACGCCATAAAGAAAACAGAAATATTAATCAAATTAATTAGGTATTTCATGATAGGATTGAAATGGGTGGATGCATCAGTACGTGGTGGAAGCATTTAATGATGGAATAGGGTAATTTAGTAAGTATTCTTCATTTTAGTATTGGAAGAGACTAGGGTTTTGCAATGATGAAGAGTAAAGGAGTGAGGGTGTTTTTATGAAATTGGGTTTCTTAAAATTGTTATTAAGCTGCAGATTATCTTTTGAGATGGCCACCTTATTTTATGGCTATTTTTTGATAACTTGTTTTTATGTTGGGCTTGGCTATACATGTTCTTATCCCTTAAGGAAATAGCGAAAGATAATAGCAGTGCAAGTATTCCATCTATTTGGAAAAATCGGAGAAAATAGTGTGTAATTATTCTGAACAGAAAGCTTGCTTATTAAAGATACTACCACATGGGAACTTTCATTGGTGACATATGATCACATGTTACCGTAGGAGTAGTGATTATTTGCTTTTTCATTATTGCATATTCTATCATCTGGCTGAAGAATATGACTATTTCATTTTAAAAGGAGGGCGTTAAACCTATCAACATTTTTTTTTGGATAAGAACCTTTCAACAATCTAATGAAGCTATGCACTCATAATATTTGATGGTTATTGTATTCTAAAGCTTTTTCAGTCTTTCATTACAGTGTTTTTCAATGTTTTACATTCTTTAATCTGTTACTCTCTGTTTCAATATATTTGTCTTACTTTCCTTTTTAGTCCGTTTCAAAAAGAATGTCACTTCCCTTTTTTGGCAACTCTTTAATCTCAACTTTCCACATGGCATATTTAAGACCACAAGGTTAAAGGACATTTTGGTACATTCTACATATCTTTAATTTAAGACCACAAGATTCAAGTCTTTTACTTTCTTAAACTCCGTACCAGACAAACAAATTGAAACGGACGGAGTATTTTGTTCAACATATTGATCTTCCGTATTTTGCATTCCTTTTCTGATCTTATAGGTTGCAATAGTCTTGCAGCGGTACTTCATAAGATATAACAAGATTGAACTTTCCTCATTTTGCAGGCAGAGGTAACTCAAAGACTCGGCAATGCTACGGAAGCAATGACAAAAAATGCTGCATTGCAAAGTCATGAGGACCTTGCAAGAAAACTGAAGGTGAATACTGACTTCGTAGGTTTTTTATATTATTCATCAGGACTGTTCGGATTTTTTTTTTTTTTTTTTTTTAGTTTGGTCATAGAAAGTGTATCTTGAGAATCAATACTGATTAGCTTATGTCCACAATTATGGAAGTTAGATTACTTTGAACATTTGAAGTATGTATAACAATTTTGGATGAGCAGCGGGATAAGTGAATTGGGGAGAGATGTAAGCAAACAAAAAATCATAACTCTTGCTACTTTAAATTCGCAATGTGCTTTATAAGGCTTCTGGTTAGGGTTGGCATATTTTTTATCAATGGATTATAAGTTGTTGCTTTTTGTAATGTTTTATTTTCCTTCTATAAATGTGTCCCTACTTTAAAATTTTTCTATTGCATCTCGTCAGAATATACTAATTTCTACAGTTGAAATTCCTAAACAGGAGGAGATGGACAAAAACCGCAAGACCTCAACAGGTAGTATCCATGGATGCAACAGTTTCTTATTTAATTGACTTGAAAAAAACCATGTTTAGAATGATTGCTATCTGGAATTGGCATGCAAACCTTTCTATGACTACTACAAGTTGGAGAATGTGTTCCTCTTGGAGCTGATGATGTCTTATCATTTTCAGGTCTTAGTTCTCAAGGATCTAAGGGAATGAGAGAGGTAGAGTGTCCAACTTGCACGGTCCATTTGCAGGTTCAGTACCATATACCATGTTTTTCCTTCCGTCTTCTTATGTCTGCATGTGTCTATTCCTGGAAAACCTTTTTGATTCTGTTAACCCAAGAATATACTTTTCCTTTGGATGAATTTTATATGGATTTGACTTTGCAGGTTGAAGTGCCAGCTTCTGGATCAGAAACGATAGAGTGCAGCGTTTGCCAGCATCCGTTCCTTGTTAGTGCCCATTGATCTGCAGAGTTTGCTTTTGTAATATCCCTGTATTAAAAGCCATTGTGATTGTCCCTTAACTTATAGTTTTCAAAGAGTATCATGGTCTTTACTGAGTGATAATTGTATTAATCTCTCTTTATTCCATAATGTAGATTTATGTACAAAAGGGGGTTACAGTTATACCGTCTGCATAGTACTTAAAAACTAGGTTTGGGAAGTAAATTTAGAAGTATAATGATCTCTATCGATAGATGCCGAGGGGCATTGAAACTAAATTGTGTTGAGTTGTTCATCGTACAACTCATATTTTTTGCTTGTAATCTTTTCGACTCCTATACTTTGGATTATTTGGATATATAGATATAGGTGTAAGTAGCAAGGACACCATGGTATGGAGTAGAGATCTGATCAAAACTCTAAACCTTCAATTGACTGACTGGCAGAAGAAACAACAAAGAACAATACCTAAGCCGAGATCTCCAACCAAAAAAGAAAAAAATAAACAAGAAAGAATAAAAATCATTGTTATTGGTCTTGATAAAAGCCATCAAAGCTAGTGTATATCTATTCAATCAGGCATGTAGTGGTAGCTTACGATGATCAATATGAAAATGAATAATTTTGATTTTAACGTATTGAGATTTGAGAGTGACCTTCAAATTCCACAAGGCACGGTCGTATTGAACTAATACCGGTAGTATAGTGAGTTCGCGCAACCCAAAATGGGTTGTACAATGGACTAGCAGTAATTAATAGGGGAATTTTTTTCATATATACAATAAAGTACTTAGTTTGCAACATATAGTCATGCTTTTTTTAACATAAAAAATAGCTAAAAATTGTACTAGCGACAAAAAAAAAATTACATTAAAAATGGTCGCATGTTTACATAATGTATTGATATTGTATAAATAGTTATGTAATGTATCGATATTATATAAATGGTGTATAAACGTGTATATATAGGGTTTTGCTAATTAATACCCGTTTGACCATAGATATCCCAAGTAGTTGTTGGGAAAAAACTTGGCAAAATTTGTTTGAACATAGAATTTGTCAATTTTTGGTGGCGAAATAACCTAGGAGACCCTTGTACTTGTCTCTGTTTGTAAGTTGGATCCTTCTACTCACGACTTTGTCAGCCGAATCCTTAGACTTATTGAAATACAATACTATAAACCCCTCTGATCATTGATCGAGCATATGTGGTATTAAGATCGCTGGGTTGAACAGAGTGCGTGACTACACGTGGTTAGGAGCAAGTGATTATAATATTTACATTAAAAAATATTAAAATTAAAACAGAAAACAATATAAATTTCTTTAAAAAGAAAAAAAATAAAAACAAAAGCTTAAGCTCCCCGCTGCCCTTCCTCTTCTTCTTGTTCTTCATCCCCCCTCTCTCTCCTCCTACTTCGAAACTCTCTTCTTCTCCCCTCACCCCACTCCCCTCTTCTCTCTCTACCCCTCACCCTTCCCTTATCGTCGCGGGATATCCCCAAATTATTATGCTGATTTTTACTGTCATGGCATCGCCAGATTCTCTTTTTGCCTGAGCTTTGTAAAGGATCTGAGCCTCAATTTTCTCTAAGCTATTTATGAAAATGAATATATAGTTATTTTTGTTTTCAATTGCGAATTCACAAGTTCAATTTTGTGGAAATTTAGGCTGAAATCCTCAGCTGCCGAACTTGCTCCGGTCGATCTCTTTTACCGGCAAACTCCTCGTCCGATCCATTTTTTTTTATCAAAATTGAATTGTTTTGTTTATGTTCTCAAAAGCCCTAACCCCTTCTTTTTTTCAATGATGAAATCTGAATAGTGTGTGAAGAGTGTGTTGTGTAAAATTCTGTGCAGATGTTAGGAAATTTTGTGGTATTTTAGTGGTGGTTTGGTGGCATCAATGGAGGAAAGGGATGCATGGTGATTCTAAGTGGTGGACGGAACGGAGAGATGTGGTCAAGATTGAGATAATTGTAAATTTTAAAATAAAATAAAAATTGATGTGTCATTAAAATTATGACGTGGATGATGATTTGTCATCAAATTCTGATGTGAATAATGATGTGTCATTTTCATTGGGCGTTTGAAGTACACGTGAAGCTAAACGGATTTAAAGTATTGTGTTTCAATAAGTTTAAGGGTTCGGCTGACAAAGTCGTGAGTAAAAGAGTCTAACTTACAAATAGAGATAAGTACAAGGGTCTCCCAGGTTATTTCGCCATTTTTTTTGCAAAAGCCCAAGATTTCAAAAATTAGAAAAAAGTAGTTTTTGGGCTAAAATCTAATTTTTGAAATCTTTTGAAAATATAAAATTTACCCTAAATTTTTATGTTTCATAAAAGGCAAAATGGCATGGGAGACCCTTGTACTTGTCTCTGTTTGTCACTTGGACCCTCTTACTCACCCCTTTGCCAACATAAATCCTTAAACCCATCAAAACACAATATTTTAAATCCTTTTTTGATTTGACAATGGATCCCGTAATACAAACGTGTACACGTAGATACACACATCATTTTCAAAAAGTCACGTAGAAAATGATATGTCAAAACTCTCAAACCCTAAAACTCTCCTAAACATTTCATTCTCCTTTGTTCCCCAGATCCCCGTACGCTTTCTTCTTCGAATTTCACCCTTTGTTCCCACGATATTTTTTAATCTTTCAAGTTGTTTCAGTTCAATTTTCCTTCGATCTTTGTAAGTTTTATAACTTATTGTCATATGTGTTTGATTTTGACTAATTTTTGGGCTGCTATTTTTGTTTTTGTGCGATATTAGGGTTTATGGGTTTTGCAATAATTTAGGTATAATTTTTTGGAGATTTTACTTTGTTTCTTGCCTAATTTAAGTGTAACTGGTATTTGTAGTAGTGTTATGCCTTCAATGACTTATTTCGTGATTTTGATTAGATTCTAGATTTTTTTTTTGTAAAATTTTAAATTTGTCTGAAATAAATCTTTTTTTTTGTTAATTGTGTTGGGTACTATTCTTGTTAGTGGTTCATTGGGTATATCAGATTTGATAGGGTCACTTGTGAAAGAAATATAAAGGAATTTTGAAAGCTTTTTGATTAAAAATTAGGCTTTTTGTTGTATTGGTCAAAATCACTAATATCATGATATTCTTGTCACTTTGCAGGCATTGTAAGTAGATGGCTTTATTTATTGTGACACTTCAAATGCACTATGAGAGTTGTTTTGTATCAGACCCTGAGCTAAGATATGCAAATGAAATTTGTAATCTTGAAAAAATTCGAATAGATTTAGATGAGCTTCATATTTTGTTCTTTCAAAATTTAGCTATTGAATTGGGTGTTAATAAAGTTGAAATATTTGGGTGTAAAGTCACAAAAGAGGTGGTTATTACATGCTAAACAGTGATGCAGATGTGTTAAATTTTTTTAATAATTTAAAGGGTGGAGATTTTATTGATATATATGTAGTTCATCATTAGTTGTTGAGGATGAAAATGAGGTGAAATTGGTGTAACACCTCAAAATAGTTAAGCTATATTTGCACTTAATTAGACAATTTCTTGATAAGAAATGATTAATCTCTACTTCATGCTTTCTAAACTCAAAATTTTGCGATGTTTGAAAAGTTGCTTACTGTAAAGTATGACGATATTCTATGAAATTTGTCTCGGGATATTTATGTAAACTACTACATCTCTAAGTGTCTTATATACAATAATTAATTTAATGAAAGATATGTATAGATTTTGGATCAACCAACTTTATAATTGGGACAACCACCTTTCTAACTTGAATATATATCAACTTGGTGTGTAAAATATCACACCTCCTCTTGTTATTTCGTTTCCTCTACCCTAATAAACCTTTATACACTCTTAACACCAGAATCTCCTAGATAATCAACCATAATACCTTGTTTCTTTGACTGAAACTCAAGAAAACGTCCTTCTTTGTGGTGTTTATACTCTTGTGCAAGCTAAAAAAATTTGTTTGAGGAAGTTGACACACTTGTTGGTCTACGATTTGAACTCGTCAAGTTGTGGTAGGACTATTTATGTGCTAAAAAGCCAAGGTTTGTGTATAAACTTGAACTTGTATACTCATTACTTACTGGAGTATTTTGATTATTATCTTGAAACTTTTATTTGCTTTCTCGTGACCTTATATCATCATATTTGTATTTTTAAATTATTGTGAGATATTTGTTAATTCGCCCATTTGTACGAATTGCTCGATCATTCTGCATTCCTGTTGAGATTTTATCTTTTTTGTGGTAGTGACTATGTCGCTGTATCAGCATGCCTCTTGATTAGGATCTTTGGCCATCTTGACTTTGAATTTTTTATTCGTCTTAATTATGAAATTATCCATTTAAGTACGAACTAGAAAGCCATTTTTAATATGGTTCTTGATTCTCTTGATTATTGGATTTTGACCCTACTTGATACAGGACTTCGGTCCTTCTTGATATTTGATTATTTTTGGTGTGACTGTATAACTTACATATTTGGTGAATATTATTATTTGACATCTCGTGAAATAGTTTTATGAACTTTCTTGACACTTGAGCTTTGAATGACGATTTTGTTACTTGTAATATATTTATTTACTTGATTTTTATTTATATATTATATTAAACTGCCAACAATTTAGAAGGGAATTGGAGAAATCTATGGCTCCAAGCCCAAACTTTATACACCACTAAGCTTTGTGCTTAGCGATAGTTGTTTTCTATCGTAGGTGACCGTCGAGAGAATAATTGAAGATGGCCACTTGAAGTGGACTTTTTGGAACTTTTAGAAGATCACATTTGCATATAGGCATTTATGTTTTGTAATAATTTTGGGACTTATACATGTCCCATATGTTGCACCTGTATATGTAAATTTTAGAGGCTTATTTTATAGTAGTACTATAAATTGTAAACTTGAATTTGATATCGTGTTGATTATTTTGAGGTGTGTAAACCCAGGTCTTGTAATGTATTAAAGTCACATTTTGGTATGTAATTTGCGTAAAGAAAGAAATTAGTGTTTTTCTTTAGCTTTTGAAAGTTCGAAGATGATGTACAAAATGATCCTGCAATTGTGTTTAAATGAAGAAAATAATGACTTTTCATAAGGTACATGCTCAATTATTTTTGAAAAGTCCTCCGTCGTGAATTGAAACTCCTATATTGTCTTTACTTGAAATTATGTATGTAAATAAAGATAATTAATAGGTCTTAAATGAAGTTCTTTTAAACGCTATAGGTATGTATTTGTTTTTATTTCGGAAGTGACATTCTTCCAAGAGGGTCGCTACAATTGACCCAATTATTCACCTCAAAAAGGGAAAATTAAGTGTGCACAAATCTAGGTTTGATGTGTCACCCTTTTACCTTTTTATATGTCACCCCCTCCACCTACTGATGTGGCACCCCCTCTCCACCTATTATGATAAATGCTAGGACTAATGCATCTTTCCTTCAATCACCTGATAAAAATATTCATGAGAATATAAATAAAGATCAACAACCTAAAATAGATAAGGGAAAAGAAAAGGAGGCTGCTAAGAGGGTTCCCTTAAAAGACATAGATAAAGGTCAAGGTAATGACTTCTCTTCCCAACACCTTCAAATTTCTTATGATTCTGATGTAAATGTAGATGGTCATGAGTCTAATTCTGATTCACTTTTTAATGTTGATGAAAAATTAATGATTTGAATTACTTAGATGAGGAGTTTGCTGAAGCTAGACAGTCAAATATTCAAGAAAAAAGTTACTAAAGAGAATGTTGTTAGGGTAAATATTGATCAAATATTGTTTAGTCATGTAGGTATAGATGCTGGTTTTGAAGACATTAATAATAAGAGGAGAAGATATGAAGAAAAATTGGGTAGGCATGATCTCTATTTTGATAGCGCAGATTCTGATAGTGATATTAGTGAAGATGAAGGGAGCCTATTGAAAATGATGTTGTAGATCCTCCACCTAGAAATGAAAGCATCAAGGTATTCTTTGACTCAACTATCAAAAAAATTATATTTCAGTTGTATATGATTTTTCTGAAAATATTGAGTTCAAGAATACACTGCAAACTTACTCTATTCAGAAGGGTGTGAACCTTATATTTAAGCCTAATGAAAAAGAAAGGATAAGGGCAAAGTGTAAGAAGAAGGGTTATCCTTGACATATTCGTGGAAATCTTGATGGTAACAATAAAAATTTTAGTATGAAGACATACTTTCCTATTCACAAGTGATGCAAAAGGATAAGAAACAAGTTGTGTACCTTATTATGGATTAGTAAGACTTACAAGGACATAATTATGAGTGATCCTACCATCATGTTCCAATAGATTCAAGGGTTGTTAAGAAAGGACTATGGACTGTATGTTAGTAAAAAAAGCTGTAAGAAGGCAAAACTGAAAGTTTTGAATAATCATTTGGGTGATTTCATGAAGGAATTTGCTAGGTTGTATGATTATGCTGAGGAGTTAAAGTCCAGTAGTCCTGAAATTATTGTAGTTATTAAGACATCCAAGAATAAAATTCCTCAAAAAGAGGTATATATGGGAATTTATATTTGTCTTGGATCCCTAAAAAGTGGATGAATTATCACGACCCAACTATCGAGCCGTGCGGGGACCTACTCTACACACCTATATAGGAGAACTCTTACCACCCGATCTAACAGGCAATGCGGAAATTATAAGTAAAACATTAGGAAATAGGTTTTTCAATAATGAAAAAACTATTACAACTTAAATACAAGAATCCCTTTTTAAACTTGACTACAACCCTTCCTCGGAACTAGTCTAAATAGGTACAAGAGCTCTACAGGAGAAGATACAAAATATATAAAATAGACACAGCTCCCAAAATAGGAACGAAGAGTAGAAGCTGCTGAAGACCATCGCCATCCTGTACCTAAGAAACATCACTAATCCTGCAATCAGACTATACCCAAATAGGTATAGCAAGAGTAGTATCGGTACAAACAACACGTACTGGTAGGTATCATCGGTCGACCAGAATACACTACATACCATCATATTAGAAATTAAGAGAATATATGCAATAAATTACAAATATATCCATTACTTCAACATCCACTCTTACCACCATGATATTGACACTAAGAACTTATACATTCTGTGCTAAGCCTTCCTACCCTGTTCCGCTGCCACGTCCACCCTTTGGAGACTCTACATAATGACACCTAGGACTTCCCAAGTCACACTTATCTCTAAAACCTCCAAAGTCACACCTGACCCCAAGACTTCCCAAGTCACCCTTAACACTAGTCCGACAACTACACCTAGACCCATACTACAGTTCCATCATCCTAGTCAATCACTATGACTCAACAACCAGAAGTAAACCCAGCTATCCATTACTAGACCACATACATTTATGTTACTAAACACAAGGGCGCGGACCACTCAAGCATCCCTAGGACAATACCCAACATGTAATATCAACCCTGCAATACAACCCCAGGCTCTTAGTCTTTCTCCTAACTTACCAACTTCATGAAACAGGTTCAACAATCGTTTAAACAATGAACGATAACAATAACACTTACCGTTTTTACGTCACCTGGACCAACAAAGGATCCCTAGACCAACATCTAAGTGTAAACATGCAATGCCCGGTCTACCTAAGGACCAATTCTACATTTAAGTGTAACAACTCGGACTCTCAAGGGTGAATATGCATAATCACAATTTCACAATCAACCCGGTTCACTCATGAAACCATCGACAACATACAATTAATAATTTCTATATATTTAAATCCGTATCAGGCGTGGTACCCGAGCCAACCAATGTAGAACCTGTACCAGACGTGGTACCCGAGCCAACCGTTAGTATTTCGTACCAGGCGTGGTACCCGAGCTAACCAGTGGTATCCCGTACCAGGTGTGGTACCCGAGCTAATCAATGTCACACAATCCAACAGTCAATAATCAAATGAACAGAAACACACTTGTAACGCCAACAAGCAACAAAACCAAGTTTATTTTACATAATTGACACCTGGATACTTAAACATTCATAACTTCATTCCCTAGGCATGCAAGCACATACATCACTAAGCTAAAGTTACATGAATAGCAGGGGCGAATCTAGTTAGATCCCAGGAGGTTCGCTCGAACCCCCTTCGTTGGAAAATTACATTGTATATATAAGGTTAAATTCTAATTTTATGAGTATATATATTAAAATAAACCCCTTAAAAACAAGTGAGAAGCTTAGCTCAGTGGCTAAGGGGGTTCAATAACTACCTTTACTTCCTGGGTTCTAATCCCACTCGCAGTAAGTATTCCCCCCTCTTTTTTTTATGCTTTGAAAAATGGAAAGTCCCATAGGCTGAGTTTGGCTCAACTTTTGAGCTTGGATCTTTTCTTCTTTTTCATTATTTTTCTCTTTTATGCCATTTCTTCTTTTTAATTTGTCATTGTTTAAATTTATTAGGCACATTCTTTTTATTTTTATTTTTTATTCTTCTTATCTCTATTATTCATTTTGTTTCAATGTAACTCTTTTTTATGTACTAACTTGAATAAACTCCTTAAAAAAATGATGTATTATTATATAACTTGAAATTGAGATAGAAAAATATTTTCTTTTAAAAATAAGGTAAATTAAATTTAATTGAATGAAGAAACTTAAAAGTCGTAAATATCCTTTTAACAATATCAATTTAATAGAATTCATGGTATTTCGTTTCTATTTTTTTCAATTCTATTTTAGAGAGATGGAAACTAAACTTATTTGATTTATTGGTGATGGACTAAATCTTGAACTAAAATTGAACTAATAACCTAGTAAATTGAACTAAATGAACTAAAAAAATTGGCGATGCCATTTATTTATCTTATGAATATGTATTATAATATTAGTAACTCAATCCTTACATACTTTTAGAGAATCTTGACGATTTTCATAGTAACATGTGATTGAATGGATACTAATTTAAGTTTTTTAAAAAAGTGCAAAATAAAGTAAAAAATTACAAAATAAAAGTATAAAAAGCACAATTTTTTTAAAGAAGGCTCGATGGAGCAGGGTAAAAGTAGGAAAAAATGCTTAATGAGGTATGATAAAGCAAGTTAAATTTAGCGGGTTAAGGTAAATCTTTTCCTTCCCCGTCTCGATCCCTTTTTCTTCCTTTAATTTTCTGTGTTTCAAAAATTAACTTATATAATAGAGCCGATTTACTAAAATCTTTCTATCAACGTATTTTTGTTTTCGGTATCTTTAATTATTTCAGTGATTGCTTTTATGAACTAATGAAATATCTTTGGTTGCTTGTACAAAGAGTATGCCCAAGGGGGAGCGTACGCACTTGCGTTACCACCTGAGCTTCTTCTTTATACTTTGAACCCCCTGAGCAAAAATCCTTGCTCCGCTACTGATGAACACCCACTGCATTTGAAAGACAATAACCATCACCTACCCAGCCGCCGGGCTAATACCCAAACATTGGAATCATGTCCGAAGACTAGTTCTTGGTTCACCCCCTAGACACATATTCGGCAGATATATCAATTCAGGAACCCTCTTTTTTTAGACAACACATTACCGGGAATGTCCCCCTAACATTAATGTTTCAAAAATTCTTGTTCACCCTATTTTGTTTAATCGAATTATTCTCGAAGCCCACTATATCTAACCATTAATTTATCCATAACATTACCGGTTCTCCGAACCTACCCAATAGTCTAGTTCCTGGGTTCTAGCATCACACACAAATCAACAATTGTAACAGCCCAAAATGAAAACATATTACCCCGACCCCATCATTTCCTATTCAACAAACAGTCAATAATACCAAAAATTCCTCCAGACTCCATGCCCAAAGGCCTAAACATGAATTCTCCTTTCAGTCTATAATAACAATATGAAATGGAATACAGGTCTAAGTCTAATTAATGAAAAACCTAGCCTACCTGGACGCCAAGCAGCTGTAGACGCCACATCCTGGCTCCGTGAAGGCGTTTCCTGATGGAGGACAACCCTGGAATCCATGGTTTTGCTCCTCTTTAGCCAAAATATCCCCTCCCCAAGGTGTCAAAGTTTAGGAGCAGCCTAGGAGGGTTTTTGGAGTAACCCTCGTATATTTTCCAACTGAGGGGGAGAAGCCTAATATTGGAAAAAATTGCGTTCAACTACTGCCTTCGTCATACCGCTATAGCGATCGGCTGATCGCTACAGTAGTGGTGCTATAGAGGTAAAATTTCCGCTATAACAGGGAGACGTCAACCCAAACGAATTTCAAAATCTGAAATTTCCATTAAGTCAACCCCACTTAAATCAAAAAGTATTTTAATCATTCCCAAGATTGCGATAAGGTGATTGTAGAATAACGATGGGAGATGTTGTTACAACAGATACTAATTTATCTATCGTTCATCTCTGAATGATCCCGAAAGGAAAGGAAGGAAGAAAATAGTCCGAGGCTCTCACAGTCCCACCTTGACAATGTAACTATAATTCTATGCGAAATACAACGACTTCCCCAAATGTATCCCGCTCTGATGAGGAATTTCCTCCCTCGAGCTATCCAGAGAATTTCAAAGTAACCTTCCTCGGGTATTCAAGAAATCTGGGGCCTCGTAGAATATCGGAGCGAAAGAATATTTAAATCACTCGAAAGGAACCTTTTTTTTCCTACGATTGACCCGTCCTTCCGCTATAGCAGAAATTATACCGCCATAGTGGTACTGCTATAGTGAAATGCCGACCACTATAGCGTCTAGCAACAGTTGAAAAAGGATGAGAATTTGGTTTTCATTCCCATTCTCTTCTATTTCCATTCGAAAATACTCTCCTTTGCCCGATTCACTCCGCTCCCAACGTTGGAAAAACAAGGTAACGATCGCATTCCCTTACTCTTTTACTTTATTGCACGAACATTGATAGGATTGTACTAGAAAAAGGATGGGTGAAGTAGATATTGAGTTCGGTTTTTAAACTTGAAAGTTTGGTTGAATGTTGTTCGTTTTCCGAAGCATGGGTGCTTCTCTTACGTTTACAGTGCCTCCACAGCGTTCTGGCTGTAAGGATTATGGAAGTTTTGGCCCAAAACGGGCTCAAACTAGTGGGGGTAGATAAAGGGTTGTTCTTGAAGAAAAGTGGTGATTTGGGCGAATTTTAGGAGTTATAATGCCCAAATTGTTGCATGAAAGAGTGATAGGATACATTAGGAACACTGATTTGGACTTGGAATGTTAAAAATAAAGTTTTGGGCCAAGGGGCGCCATTGATACACCCCTTGAAGCTGTGGGACAATGAAGACCGCTATAGTGGAACCAAATGGCTATAGCGAAGAAATTCTCGCTATAGAGGTTCCGCTGTAGCGGACAGCTGTACGCTATAACGGAAGATCAAAACTAGTAGCCTCCCAGACATGTGTTAGAGAAATTTTCCATTTTGAAATACATTCCCTTGCGCTCTTACGATTTCTAACCCCACCCCTTGCCACGTTGCATGTTAATACTCATGGATGCCGATCAAGAACACATTCTACCTTATGAGAGGTTCCCCGATGATGCTAGTTGAGAGAGGTTCCTGGACCTCCGCAGGCTAGGTTTTTGTTATGAGAGGGCATTCAACATGATAGGGGTGGATGAGAAAGCACCCGCTTTCTATCACAGGCTTCAAGAGTTCAATTGGGGCCCGTTGGTGGTTGCTACCCCTCCTGGGAACTCCAGTTGGGTGAGGGAATTCTATGCTATACTCCCCACTGTTTGTTAGGATGACCCCAACCCTAATATCCTCCTGAGAGGAGTGAATGTCCCTATGGGTTCTCGGACCATTAACGAGGTGCTAGGAGTGCCTCATGTTTCGAATGAGGCTTATGATGCCAAGGCTTGACTGTGTGACATGGCATGGATGAGGGATACCTTGGTGGAGGAGGAGTTCAGGGATGAGGTCTACGGGCCCGGTGCTGAGGGCATCACGAGTGCTTACTTTTCAGCCGATGATAGGAGGTAGCTGAATTTGGTGTCTCGCCGAATCCGTCTATCAAGCAATTCCACCGACGTGACTTATGCTCGGACCTTAGTGGTGGGTTGTGCCATGCATAGGATTTTGCTGAATGTGGGGGAACAAATCGTGTCTGAGTGGAGGGACTTCTACCGGGGTCCCCGAAAGGGCCCCTTTCTTGCGGGTTTGGTGTCTGAGTTATGCAGGTGGTCACATGAGCCTGAGGATGAGACCAATAGGGAGGTAGAGATGGATGATGCCTTCAACCCTCTCCTGGTGAAAGTGATTACCTCTACAGGAAAGAAGAAGAGGAAGGTGAACGAAGCAGGGAGCAGCCAGGCTGCCAAGGTTGTTGATGATGACACTCCTGCCCCTCCTTCCCAACCCCAATTTCTACCAGCTAGCTCGAGGAGAACCTGGACGCGGTCAGGCAGTTTATGGAGGGCACCACTGCTGGAGGTACAACACTGCCCCACTCTGCTCAGGACTTTGCAACACTCTGTAGGGAGTTGGATGAGGAGAAAAAGAAGAGGCGCTCTCGGGATCGAATGCTTGCCCAAATGTGGAAGACCTTTAAGGTCATATTCACTTGATAAGCCCCCGACCAGGAGCTTCCCTAGTTAGATCCGGAGGACCTGCAGAAGTTCCCTTTTTTGAGCGATACCAAGGACCCCGCTCCCACATCCCCTAATGTGATGAGGCATCCGACTTGGACTTTTCCCCCTCCTTTTGTTATATTAGACCACTGCTCTTGGGTTTTGCCCCCGTTTAGGGTATGTACTAGACAATGCTCCCCTTTCTTTTTCCCTTTTGTTTTAAGCACATGGAAGCTACTTTTAGACAAAATCACTTTACATGCATTCTATATCAGCTCTAATTGTGATTTCCTAGTTTTTCATAGTAGCTCATAGCCTAACTATCATCTTTAGATTCCACGGAATTGGAAAGAAAACAGGGGAAAGACAGAGCAGGGGTTCTACCCTGCCTTTTTTGTTATAGCGGTTGACATATCGCTACAGTGGTACCGCCATAGCAGAAAAATTCTCGCTGTAGCGAGATCGCCGTAGCGGTATAATTCTACTATGGAGGCCCCAACGGAAACAACCCAGAAAATTGAATTTTTTGCAAAGTTTCCCCATTCCCGGTTATCAACATTAACCCCTCAATCACCTCCTGGCCTTTAAACCTAACTCCAAGACCATCCCCAAAACAGCATGATTCGAAACATAGCATCACTTTATCATCAAATCAATAATGAATTACAAGGAAAAATTGTTCACAACAACACATTCCTGTTATCATACAAGAATGACCCCCTTTTGTTCCCATGATTCCCAACCATGCCCGACTGTCCTGAAACCAGAGTTTCCCCACAGTCACAAGTCTTGTTTCCTTAATATCTTAACCAATGATAAGTCTTATCCGAAATGTATTATGAAATTTCAATTCAAGACACATAGCAATTTATCACTAAACAATGCATACAACAATCAAGTTATAACTACTCCCAGGCCAAAATGTTCACAATAAGGCAATCAATTACACACCAACAATTGCAGTCATACAAGTATGCAATACACATAATTTTAAGCTTCAAGTTTCAGCATAATTCAAGCCACATATACTACTCTTCATTAGCTCCATAGATGGCTGTTAGTCAATCATCTATGCCTTACCACAACTTCTAAGGCCAGATACCAATTGGAACCTTCCCGGTTCCAACTTCTCTTTCCCGTGTCATTTCAACCGAAGTTAAATGACATCCTTTACTTCATTGAGATACCAATTGGAATAGAGAGATACCAATTAGACTCAAACCATACAAGCAAGTGACAATCCGCATGAAAGGAATGAAGAAGGGAGATGATTTCCTAGAATGCTTTATAGCTTCCCAAAGATTAGATGTGGACGTCAACACACCAATCAACAAGACTCTATTCGATATTTGCTCTTGTACTGAGTGATCGGTAACCTAGGCTCGATTACCATTTGTCACGACCCAACTACCGGGCTGTGCGGGCACCTACTCTATACACCTAGATAGAAGAACCCTTACCACCTGATCTAATAAGCAATGCAAAAATTATAAGTAAAACATAAGGAAATAACCTTTTTGATAATGGAAAAACTATTACAACTTAAATACAAGAATCCCTTTTTAAACTTGACTACAACCCTTCCTAGGAACTAGTCTAAACAGGTACAAGAGCTCTACAGGAGAAGATATAAAATATATAAAATAGACACAGCTCCCAACATAGGAACGAAGAGTAGAAGCTGCTGAAGATCATCGCCATCATGTACCTAAGAAATATTACTGATCCTGCAACCAGACTATACCCAAATAGGTATAGCAAGATTAGTATTAGTACAAACAACACGTACTGGTAGGCATCATCGGTCGATCCGAATCCATTACATACCATCATATTAGAAATCAAGGGAAAATATGCATCAAATTACAAATATATCCATTCCTTCAACATCCACTCTTACCACCATGATATTGACACTAAGGGGTCATTTGGTAGAGTGTATAAAAATAATGCTGAATAAAGTGTATTAGTAATGCTTGCATTAGTAATGCTGGTGTTAGTTATGCTTGCATTAGTTATGTTGGCATTATTTCTTATACAATATTTGGTTTGATGTATTAGAAATAAAATGTGTTGTGTAATTTTTATAAAAAATGTATATTTACAAAAATACCCTCTACACTCTTTAATTTTGTATAGTTTCTTTGCAACAAAATTCTTTTATAAAGTACCCTCTACTTGCACATTTTAAAAAAATTCCACTGGCTCAATTTTTTTTCTCCAAAATGAACGTAAATAGTTGTTAACATTTGCTTCACAATATTCTTTGAGGAAAGTTGGCAAAGAGTTCCATTTACCATAAAAGATAAAAAAAAAGAGAAAAAAATGAAAAAGAACCCTACATGAGTGCATAGTTATTATTGAAGATGTAGTCAATTTCAAGCCATACGTCCTAAGCAACACAATGAACTGAACAAATGATGGACTTGATTTTCCCAACACAAAAAATAACCCAAATTAATGTTTGATGAAGTGGAAGGAAGAAGAAGATGCGGAGAAAATCGCCATTGATTTTCCATGGTTGAAAAAAGGAACTGGGAGCTATTTTGAGAGGGTTTTGAGGGGTAGTATTGTCATTACTCAAGCTAATGCATGTGTTGAGTTCCTTTACATTAGTAATGCATCAAAATCTGTGGTATTAACAATACATAGCTTAATACACAATAGAGTGTATAACTAATGCAGCATTAGTTATACATAGACAAAAAAAGTCTACCAAACAAAGTATTACTAATATTCAAAACTAATGCTTGCATTATTTTGTCTAATACACTCTACCAAACGACCCCTAAGAACTTATATACATTCTGTGCTAAGCCTTCCTACCCTGTTCCGCTGCCAAGTCCACCCTTTGGAGACTCTACACCATGACACCTAGGACTTCCCAAGTCACACTTATCTCTAAAACCTCCCAAGTCACACCTGACCCCAGGACTTCCCAATTCACCCTTACACTAGTACGATAGCTACACCCAGACCCAGACTACCATTCCATCATCCCAATCAATCACTATGACTCAACAACCAGAAGTAAACCCAACTACCCATTAACTAGACCACATACATTTATGTTATTAAACACAAGGGCCCAGACCGCTCAAAGATCCCTAGGACAATACCCAATATGTAATATCCACCCCGCAATACAACTCCAGGCTCTTAGTCTTTCTCCTAACTTACCAACTTTATGAAACAGGTTCAACAACCATTTAAACAATGAACGATAACAATTACCCTTACCCTTTTTTACATTACCCGGACTAACTAAGGATCCCTAGACCAATATCTAAGGGTGAACGTGCAATACCCGGTCCACCCAAGGACCAACCCCATATTTAAGTATAACAACCCAGTCTCTCAAGGACCAATATGCACAATCACAATTTCACAATCAACTCGGTCCACTCATGGAACCATTGACAACGTACAATCGACAATATCTATATATTTAAACCCGTACTAGGCGTGGTACCTGAGCCAACCAATATAGAACCTGTACTAGACGTGGTACCCGAGCCAACTATTAGTATCCTGTACCAGGTGTGATACCCGAGCCAACCAGTGGTACCCCATACCAGGTGTGGTACTCAAGCCAACCAGTGATATCCCGTACCAGGCATGGTACCCAAGCCAACTAATGTCACACAATCCAAAAGTCAATAATCAAATAAACAGAAACACACTTGTAACGCCAACAAGCAACAAAACCAAGTTTACTTCACATAATTGGCACCTGGATACTTAAACATTCATAACTTCATTCCTTAGGCATGCAAGCACATACACCACTAAGCTAAAGTTACATGAACACCCATTGCATTTGGAAGACAATAACCATCACTTACCCGACCGCTGGTCTCATACCCCAACATTAGAATCATGTTCGAAGACTAGTTCTCGGTTCTCCCCCTAGACACATATTCGACAGATACATCAATTCAGGGCCCTCCTTTTTAGATAACATAGTACCAGGAAAGTCCACTAACATTGATGCTTCAATCATTCTTGTTCACCTTATTTCTTTTAATCAAATTATTCCCGAAGTCCACTATATTTAACCATATATTTACCCATAACATTATCGGTTCCCAAACCTACCCAACAGTCTAGTTTCTGGGTTCTAGCATCACACACAAATCAACAATTGTAATCGCCCAGAATGAAAAGATATTACTCTGACCCCATTATTTCCTATTCAATAACCAGTCATTAAGTCTACTCAATGAAAAATTTAGCCTACCTAGATGCCAAGCAACTACACTCACCACATCTTGGCTCCATGAAGGCATTTCCTGATGGAGGACAAGCTCGGAATCCATGGTTTTGCTCCTCTTCATTCAGAATCTCCCCTCTCTATGGCTCTAAGGTTTTGGAGCAGCCTAGGAGTATTTTTGGAGTAACCCTCGTATGTTTTCCAACTGAGAGGGAGAAGCCTAATATTTAAAAAAATCACGTTCAGCTACTGCCTCTATCATACCGCTATAGCGGCCAGCTGCTCGCTACAGCGGTGGCGCTATAGCGGTAAAATTCTTACTATAGCAAGGTGACGTTAGTACAAATGAATTTTAAAATCTAAAATTTTCGTTAAGTCAACTCCACTTAAATCAAAACATATTTTAATCGTTCTCGAAATTATGATAAGGTGATTTTAGAATAACGATGGGATATGTTATTACATGAATAGAGGAGTGTAGAAGGATAATTGATTTGGATGATATATTTCTCAAGGGTGTATGTAAAGGTGAATTGTTATCTTGCATTTTCAAGGATGGAAATAATCAGATGTATCATATAGCATGGGTAGTAATTGAGAAAGAGACCAAGGACACTTGATCTTGATTTTTTAGGTGCATTAAACATGATTTGGAGCTGATCCAAACTGAAGATGAAGGACTGATAGTGATGTCTGATATGCAGAAGGTATAATGACACTTTCTAGTTATATTTATTTGTTCAATTTACTGTATCACTTGCTATGTAACACTAATTTTTGTCTAATGTATTTTTGTTTAATAGGGTATTTATCTAGCACTTACTCAGTTACTATCAAATGTTGAGAATAAATGGTGTGCTAGACATTTATAGGCCAACTAGAAGAAGGAATGGAGGGGTGAAGAAAGGAGAAGAAAATTATGGCAGATTGCAAGGGTACCATTTGAAGTTCATTTACACCCTTGAGAAATGCACCACTAATTTTTATCTAATATATTGTGTTTGATAAGGTCTTCATCTAGCAGTTACTCAATTACTATCAAATGCTTAGCATAGATGATGTGCTAGACGTATATGAGTCAACCGAAAGAAGAAATGAAGGGATAAATAATTGAGAAGAAAATTCTTACAGATTTCCAGGGCACCATTTAAAGTTCATTTATAGTTAAAATTTGATGAAATGAGTCTGTTAGGGAAAATATTGTGAAAGCTTTGTTAAAGTACAACAAAGAGGAATAATATAGGGCATTATTCAAAGAGCATAGCAAGTTTGATGTGATTAAAAATAACACGTGTGAAATATTCAATAGTTAAAGTTTGGCATCTAGGTTCAGATCAATTTTCACTTTTGGCATCTAGGTTCAGATCAATTATCACTATGCTAGAGGAAATATGAGTCAAAGTTATGGATAAAATGAATTAAATGAGAGAGTTTTCTAAAAGATGGATAACTGATGTGTCACCAATGACTATGGATATTCTTCAGGAGAATGCTGAACATGCAACCTAATGTGAGGTGAAGTTTAATGGTGATATTGACTATGAGGTTCATGATCCACCATATAAACATGTTGTTAATATAAAAAAGAAGGTGTGTAATTGTAGATCATAAAAATTGAAGGGAATTTTGTGTGCACATGCAATTACTGCAATGCATTACGAGAAATTGGATGTTGAGTCATTTGCTGATCACTGGTACAAGAAGAAAACATACTTGAAAGCCTATAATAAATTTATTCAACCTATTACAAATATGAAGATGTGGCCAAAGACCATAAGACCACCCATTGAGACACCTGAAATTACTACCATGCCAGGAAGAACAATTAAAAAAAAGGAAAGATAGTGATGAACCTACTATAAAAAAGTTTGGAAAGGCTACAAGAAAGGGAAGAAAAATTAGATGTTCTGTGTGCAAGACATTTAGACATAACAATAAAGAATGTCTAACTCATGTAAGTACTTTAACTATGTAACACCTTAAAATTTGAACCAACTACTTTACAGTACTTGGCAGAAAAAATGTAGAAAATTTAAATTTCTAGAAATCACAGTCAAGATCATGGACCGCTATGTAAATAAAGATAATTAATAGGTCTTAAATAAAGTTCTTTTAAACGCTATAGGTTTGTATTTGTTTTTATTTTAGAAGTGACATTCTCCCAAGAGGGTCGCTAGAATTGACCCAATTATTCACCTCAAAAAGGGAAAATTAAGTGTGCACAAATCTAGGTTTGATGTGTCACCCTTTTACCTTTTTATATATCACCCCCTCCACCTGATGATGTGGCACCCCCTCTCCACCTATTATGATAAATGCTAGGACTAATGTATCTTTCCTTCAATCACCTGATAAAAATATTCATGAGAATATAAATAAAGATCAACAACCTAAAATAGATAAGGGAAAAGGAAAGGAGGCTGCTAAGAGGGTTCCCTTAAAAGACATAGATAAAGGTCAAGGTAATAACTTCTCTTCCCACCACCTTCAAATTTCTTATGATTCTGATGTAAATGTAGATGGTCACGAGTCTAATTCTGATTCACTTTTTAATGTTGATGAAAATATTAATGATTTGAATTACTTAGATGAGGAGTTTGCTGAAGCTAGACATTCAAATATTCAAGAAAAAAGTTACTAAAGAGAATGTTGTTAGGGTAAATATTGATGAAATACTGTTTAGTCATATAGGTATAGATGCTGATTTTGAAGACATTAATAATAAGAGGAGAAGATATGAAGAAACATTGGGTAGGGATAACCTCTATTTTGATAGCGCAGATTCTGATAGTGATATTAGTGAAGATGAAGGGAGCCTGTTGAAAATGATATTGTAGATCCACCACCTAGAAATGAAAGTATCAAGGTATTCTTTGACTCAACTATCAAAAAAATTATATTTCAGTTGTATATGATTTTTCTGAAAATATTGAGTTCAAGAATACACTGCAAACTTACTCTATTCAGAAGGGTGTGAACCTTATATTGAAGCCTAATAAAAAAGAAAGGATAAGGGCAAAGTGTAAGAAGAAGGGTTCTCCTTGACATATTCGTGGAAATCTTGATGGTAACAATAAAATTCTTAGTATGAAGACATACTTTCCTATCCACAAGTGATGCAAAAGGATAAGAAACAAGTTGTGTACCTTATTGTGGATTAGTAAGATTTACAAGGACAGAATTCTGAGTGATCCTACCATCATACTCCATTAGATTCAAGGGGTGTTAAGAAAGGACTATGGACTGTATGTTAGTAAAAAAAGCTGTAGGAAGGCAAAACTGAAAGTTTTGAATAATCATTTGGGTTATTTCATGGAGGAATTTGCTAGGTTGTATGATTATGTTGAGGAGTTAAAGTCCAGTAGTCCTGAAATTATTGTAGTTATTAAGACATCCAAGAATAAAATTCCTCAAAAAGAGGTATTTATGGGAATTTATGTTTGTCTTGGAGCCCTAAAAAGTGGATGAATTATCACGACCCAACTATCGAGCCTTGCGGGGACCTACTCTACACACCTAGATAGGAGAACTCTTACCACCCGATCTAACATGCAATCCGGAAATTAGAAGTAAAACATAAGGAAATAGGCTTTTTAATAATGAAAAAACTATTACAACTTAAATACAAGAATCCCTTTTTAAACTTGAATACAAACCTTCCTCGAAACTAGTTTAAACAGGTACAAGAGCTCTACAGGAGAAGATACAAAATATATAAAATAGACACAGCTCCCAACATAGGAATGAAGAGTAGAAGCTGCTGAAGATTATCACCATCCTGTACCTAAGAAACATCACTAATCTTGCAATCAGACTATACCCAAATAGGTATAGCAAGAGTAGTATCGGTACAAACAACACGTACTGGTAGGTATCATCGGTCGACCCAAATTCACTACATACCATCATATTAGAAATTAAGAGAAAATATGCAATAAATTACAAATATATCCATTCCTTCAACATCCACTCTTACCACTATGATATTGACACTAAGAACTTATACATTCTGTGCTAAGCCTTCCTACCCTGTTCCGCTGCCAAGTCCACCCATTGGAGACTCTACACCATGACACCTATGACTTCCCAAGTCACACTTATCTCTAAAACCTCCCAAGTCACACCTGATCCCAAGACTTCCCAAGTCACCCTTAACACTAGTACGACAACTACACCTAGACCCATACTACAGTTCCATCATCCCAATCAATCACTATGACTCAACAACCAGAAGTAAACCCAGCTATCCATTAACTATACCACATACATTTATGTTACTAAACACAAGGGCAAGGACCACTCAAGCATCCCTAGGACAATACCCAACATGTAATATCAACCCTGCAATACAACCCCAGGCTCTTAGTCTTTCTCCTAACGTACCAACTTCATGAACAGGTTCAACAATCGTTTAAACAATGAACGATAACAATAACACTTACCCTTTTTACGTCACCTGGACCAACAAAGGATCCTTAGACCAACATCTAAGTGTGAACATGCAATGATCGGTCTACCCAAGGACCAATCCTACATTTAAGTGTAACAACTCGGACTCTTAAGGGTCAATATGCATAATCACAATTTCACAATCAACCCGGTTCACTCATGGAACCATCGACAACATACAAACAATAAATTCTATATATTTAAATCCATATCAGGCGTGGTACTCGAGCCAACCAATGTAGATCCTGTACCAGGCGTGGTACGCGAGCCAACCGTTAGTATTTCGTACCAGGCGTGGTACCCGAGCCAACCAGTGGTATCCCGTACCAGGCGTGGTACCCGAGCCAACCATTGGTATCCCATACCAGGTGTGGTACTCGATCTAACCAATGTCACACAATCCAACAGTCAATAATCAAATGAACAGAAACACACTTGTAACGCCAACAAGCAACAAAACCAAGTTTATTTTACATAATTGACACCTGGATACTTAAACATTCATAACTTCATTCCCTAGGCATCCAAGCACATACATCACTAAGCTAAAGTTACATGAACACCAGGGGCGAATCTAGTTGTATCCCAGGAGGTTCACTCCAACCCCCTTCGTTGGAAAATTACACTATATATATAAGGTTAAATTCAAATTTTATAAGTATATATATTAAAATGAACCTCTTGAAAACAAGTTAGAAGCTTAGCTCAGTGGCTAAGGGGGTTCAAGAACTACCTGTACGTCATGGGTTCTAATCCCACTCGCAGCAAGTATTCCCCCCCCCCCCTTTTTATGCTTTGAAAAATGGAAAGTCCCATAGGCTGAGTTTGGCTCAACTTTTGGGTTTGGATCTATTCTTCTTTTTCATTATTTTTCTCTTTTATGCCATTTCTTCTTTTTAATTTGTCATTGTTTAAATTTATTAGGCACATTCTTTTTATTTTTATTTTTTATTCTTCTTATCTCTATTATTCATTTTGTTTCAATGTAACTCTTTTTTATATACTAACTTGAATAAACTCCTTAAAAAAATGATGTATTATTATTTAACAATATCAATTCAATAGAATTCATGGTATTTCTTTTCTTTTTTTTTTTCAATTCTATTTTAGAGAGATGGAAACTAAACTTATTTGATTTATTGGTGATGGACTAAATCTTGAACTAAAATTTAACTAATAACCTAGTAAATTGAACTAAAAAAATTGGCGATGCCATTTATTTATCTTACGAATATGTATTATAATATTAGTAACTCAATCCCTACACACTTTTAGAGAATCTTGACGATTTTCATAGTAACATGTGATTGAATGGATACCAATTTTTTTTTTTTAAAAAAGTGCAAAATAAAGTAAAATATTACAAAATAAAAGTATAAAAGCACAAAAAAATTTAAGAAGGCTCGATGGAGCAGGGTAAAAGTAGGGAAAAAAATGCTTAATGCGGTATGATAAAGTAAGTTAAGTTTAGCGGGTTCAGGTAAATCTTTTCCTTCCCCGTCTTGATCCCTTTTTCATCCTTTAATTTTCCGTGTTTCAGAAATTAACTTATATAATAGAGCCGATTTACTAAAATATTTCTATCAACGTATTTATGTTTTCGGTATCTTTAATTAGTTCAGTGATTACTTTTATGAACTAATGAAATATCTATGGTTGCTTGTACAAAGAGCATGCCCAAGGGGGAGCGTATGCACTTGCATTACCACATGAGATTCTTCTTTATACTTTGAACCCCCTGAGCAAAAATCCTGGCTCCGCTACTGATGAACACCCATTGCATTTGAAAGACAATAACCATCACCTACCCAGCCGCCGTGCTCATACCCAAACATTGGAATCATGTCCGAAAACTAGTTCTTGGTTCACCTCCTAGACAAATATTTGGCAGATATATCAATTCAGGAACCCTTTTTTTTAGACAACACAGTACCGGGAATGTCCCCCTAACATTAATGCTTCAAAAATTCTTGTTCACCCTATTTTCTTTAATCGAATTATTCTCGAAGCCCACTATATCTAACCATTAATTTATCCATAATATTACCGGTTCTCCGAACCTACCCAATAGTCTAGTTCCTGGGTTCTAGCATCACACACAAATCAACAATTGTAACAGCCCAGAATGAAAACATATTACCCCGACCCCATTATTTCCTATTCAACAACCAGTCAATAATACCAAAAATTACTCCAGACTCCGTGCCCAAAGGCCTAAACATGAATTCTCCTTTCAGTCTATAATAACACTATGAAATGGAATACAGGTCTAAGTCTAATCAATGAAAAACCTAGCCTACCTGGATTCCAAGCAGCTGTACACGCCACATCCTGGCTCCGTGAAGGCGTTTCCTGATGGAGGACAACCCTGGAATCCATGGTTTCACTCCTCTTTAGCCAAAATATCCCCTCCCCATGGCTTCAAAGTTTAGGAGCAGCCTAGGAGGATTTTTGGAGTAACCCTCGTATATTTTCCAACTGAGGGGGAGAAGCCTAATATTGGAAAAATTGCGTTCAACTACTGCCTTCGTCATACCGCTTTAGCGATCGGCTGACCGTTACAACAATGGTGCTATAGGGGTAAAATTTCCGCTATAACAGGGTGACGTAAACCCAAACGAATTTCAAAATCTGAAATTTCCATTAAGTCAACCCCACTTAAATCAAAACGTATTTTAATCATTCCCAAAATTGCGATAAGGTGATTGTAGAATAACGATGGGAGAGGTTGTTACAACAAATACTAATTTATCTATCGTTCATCCCTGAACGATCCCGAAAGGAAAGGAAGGAAGAAAATAGTCCGAGTCTCTCACAGTCCCTCCTTGACAATGTAACTATAATTCTATGCGAAATACCAAGACTTCCCCAAATGTATCCCTCTCTGATGAGGAGTTTCCTCCCCCAAGCTATCCAGAGAATTTCGAAGTAACCTTCCTCAGGTACTCAAGAAATCTGGGCCCTCGTAGAATATCAAAGTGAAAGAATTTTTAAATCACTGGAAAGGAACCTTTCTTTTCCTAAGATTGACCCGTCCTTCCGCTATAGCGGAAATTATACCGCCATAGTGGTACTGCTATAGTGAAATGCCGACCGCTATAGCGGCTGGCAACAGTTGAAAAAGGGTGAGAATTGGGTTTTCATTCCAATTCTTTTCTATTTCCATTCGAAAATACTCTTCTTTGCCTGATTCACTCTGCTCCCGACGTTGGAAAAACAAGGTAACGATCACATTCCCTTACTCTTTTACTTTATTGCACGAACAATTAATAGGATTGTAGTAGAAAAGGATGGGTGACGTAGATATTGAGTTCGATTTTTTAACTTGAAAGTTTGGTTGAATGTTGTTGGTTTTCTGAAGCATGGGTGCTTCTCGTACGTTTACAATTCCTCCATAACATTCTGGCTGTGAGGATTATGGAAGTTTTGGCCCAAAATGGGCTCAAACTAATGGGGGTAGATAAAAGGTTGTTCTTGAAGAAAAGTGGTGATTTGGGCGAATTTTAGGAGTTATAATGCCCAAATGTTTGCATGAAAGGGTGATAGGATACTTTAGGAACACTGATTTGGACTTGGAATGTTAAAAATGAAGTTTTGGGCCAAGGGGTGCCATTGATGCACCCCTTGAAGTTGTGGGATGATGAAGGCCGCTATAGCGGAACCCAACTGTTATAGCAAAGAAATTCTTGCTATAGCAGTTCCACTGTAGCGGACATCTGTACGCTATAACGGAAGACCAAAACTAGTAGCCTCCCAGACATGTGTTAGAGAAATTTTCCATTTTGAAATACATTCCCTTGCGCTCTTACGATTTCTAACCCCACCCCTTGCCACGTTGCAGGTTAATACTCATGGATGCCGATCAAGAACACATTCTCCCTTAAGAGAGGTTCCCCGATGATGCTAGTCGAGAGAGGTTCCTGGACCTCCGTAGGCTAGGTTTTTGTTATGAGAGGGCCTTCAACATGATAGGGGTGGATGAGAAAGCACCCGCTTTCTATCACAGGCTTCAAGAGTTCAACTGGGGCCCGTTGGTGGTGGCTCCCCCTCCTGGGCACTCCAGTTGGGTGAGGGAATTCTGTGCTATACTCCCCACCATTTGTTAGGATGACCCCAACCCTAATATCTGCCTCAGAGGAGTGGATGTCCCTATGGGTGCTCAGACCATTAACTAGGTGCTAGGAGTGCCTCATGTTTCGAATGAGGCTTATGATGCCAAGGCACGACTGTGTGACATGGCATAGCTGAGGGATGCCTTGGTGGAGGAGGAGTTCAGGATGAGGTCTACTGGCCCAGTGTTGAGGGCATCACGAGTTCTTACTTTTCGGCCGATGATAGGAGGTAGCTGAATTTGGTGTCTCGGCGAATCCGTCTATCAAGCAATTCCACCGACGTGACTTATGCTCGGGCCTTAGTTGTGGCTTGTGCCATGCATGGTGTTGACACCCAATTTTGGCTCTCCGTGCTTAAAATTAACGTCTTCAGGATTCCTGATCGTTAAAGAGGACAAAATACATTTTTTACACATTTTTCATGAAATATAATAATTTATTGATAATCATCCTTATTTTAGGAGTTTTATCAATTTATTATCATTATACAATTTTGATAATCACAATATTTTTTATAGTCACCTACACACGTACACAATACAAATACTACAATTTCAATTATTTAAAACACATTTTTTTTAATCACATACCAATACATATTTTTGTATATTATTTATAGATATTTTTTTAATACATTCCGCAAGCACAAGAGGTCGGAGCAATTAATTCTAATACGCAGAGCAACGAATCAGTCAAATCAAGGTCTTGTCACCTTTTAAAAAGATGACATTTGATGTGACTAAATGCGGCTATCGTCCTCTAGTTAATAGCCTTGTGCATTGGTTAATAAGTTAAAAGTTTGGTCAAGTCAAGGTCTTGTCACCTTTAATAAAGGTGACATTTGACATGACTGAATATGGCTATCGTCCATCGGTTAATAAACTTTATACATTGGTTAATAGAGTAAATAATCTATTGGATAATAATTAAAAAATAAAAAGGAATAGTCTTTTATTTGTTGGATAATAGAGGGCCTATTTTGTATTATAAATAAAAGGGGAGGGGGCATTTTATTTGGGGGGACAAAGAATATACACACACACACACATATTCTACACACAACACTACACACACACACATATACACTACACTACACACACACCCACACTTTTATTTATCTTCCTCTCCTCACTCTCTCTCTCTCCCGTTTTGCTCTTCTCCGGCAAGCAAAACGCCGGAGCTCCGGCGAACGAGCTCCGGCCATTAACAGCCACACGGCCACCAACGCCCCTCTCCCTTTCTCTTCCTTTCCCCTCCGTCTTGCCACTGCCACGCTGAAAAACATGGCGTTGAGGTCTCCAAATTTGGCCGGAAAGCTCCCTCAACACCACAATCCCCACCTTTTCTTCTCCTTGGCCGGATCTATCAGATCTGACCGGAGAAAACATCTCCGACTGACTGGATTTGGTTGAGATAATATGTTATTGTGTATGTTTGTATAGATCTGTCCATAACTCGCATTTTATGGTGTTCTCATACCATTTTTGATGACATTGCTGAGTTTGCCGGAGCTTCGACTCTGACTTTTTGCTTGCTGTTGTGTTTCAACGCTATTATCATGTGCTTGACTGATTTTTTTTAACATTTTTCGGTGACCTTGGATTTTCTGGCGAGTTATTGGTCTTCTCCGATGAACATCATTGTTTTGAGGCTCCATCCATAATTTCCTTTTTGCTGAATATTGCTCTGTTTTGCCACTGCTTGGACTGGTTTTACAAGATTTGTTGGTCTTTGCCGGAGAAAAATCTTATTCCTGTGACCTCATTCTACGTCTGTTCTATCTTGGTTGCTTGCTATTGTTTTGGGGACTGAATTTGAATGATGTTTCTCTTTACTTCTTTTTACACTGATATCGAACAAATACTACACTGCATTGGCCAATGAAAAAACTCCCGTCGATTTTTGAGGCCTCCACAATATAAAAGACGGATACATATATACATATGTAGCGAAAAAATAAATTATGGGCGATGACGAAATCTCAATATTACAAAGACGAAATAAATAGTTTTATGATCCGTATCTTGGCGAGGTGATATCGGGTGGCCAACCAATGTTTCGCAGCCATGTCGTATCTAAAACTTAGTACTACTACATATCTGAGCCCATACTACAATAAAATTCTATTTTCTTATATTTACATACATATATTTATTTCTTAACTTATTTTGGTAAATATTTATTTGTTATTGAATTTTTTACTAAGTGTTTATACAGGTACGTGAAGATACTTCCGAAGATGACAATTAAAAGGGGTTTGAAAATCTCTCCAAACTTTATTGCTTTATTCTTGTAATTCTTGTAATTGTACAAAAAAAAATAAGAATATAGTGAAAACTTTACTTTTGGGGTATCGGGTGGGAGTGTCCCTTTATTTACTTATCTGTTATTACGCACTTAGGCAAAACTTTAAGTCGTAAGTACTTTTATAAACCAATTAATTCAACTTAGATACTTAAGTTAATTAATTCATATTTTTTACGTTACGCAAACATTAGGCCGTCTTTTCTTTTTCTCAAATCGTCCTTTTAATCATTTTTTACTTGAACTTTACAAGTGATTCTTTACATATTTATTTTGAAAATTAATATTCTTTTCTCATTCTTAAACTCATTTTCTCTTGCAAAAGCGAAACAATATGTAACGAAAATGCAAGTCAATCAATATAAATCATTGTAAAATCTTTTCGATACATTTTTTACATTATACACATATTTTACATTTCTTACTCAATGTATTTATTCTTACATTATTTGTACTTAAATATATATTACTTATACATTTTTTTTATATATATATATATATATTTTGTAGTAGTATCTATTCTTTTATATTAACATAGTTACATACTTTTTATACTAACGTATTTTACATACTTTTTATATTAAATATACATTCTTTTACACTCTTTTATATACTTTCTTACATATAAATTTTTGTACATACTAAATTTTCTCATGTACATATAAATATATTTTTACACTCTTATACGCATATTCTTTGTACATATATATATATTATTATTATTTTTGTTCATGTTTATACTTTTCAAAAAAAAAAATGATTTTTGCCTCCTCTCTCTTTAAAAATTGAGTTTAGCCGGGTACCACATTTGTGAATTTCGAAGGATGCCTAACACCTTCCCTTCGAAATAACTTGAACCCTAACCTAGAATCTCAAATGGTTTTCGCAGATTAAAATGTGAGTCACACATGTCAATAATCAAAAAATAGGTTTCCTTATTTTTCTTAAATAATTGGGTGGTGACTCTGTACATAATTAAATTCTTTCAGAGTCCATAAGTTGTGCTTTATCTAACTATGGTAAAAATAGGGCATGACAGAATGGCGACTCTGCTGGGGATAACCAGGTTCTAACCATCATAGACTCAATTTTTAATTGAGGGAGGTATTTCTATTCACATTTTTATATATTTATGATTTAATTCTTCAATTATTTTTTGCACACTATGAATTGTATATGTTATTTGTATTGTACATACAAATTTTTAGTTTTGCTTATACATAAATTCTTTATATTAATTATTCTTTGATTCATTATTTACTTTATAATATAGATATGTGTTCGAAATACTTCTACACATTATTTATTTAATTATCACATCGTTTCTATAAAGTCTTGGCCGTACACTATCACACACTGTGGTTCACGCGAGGAGTGGTTCACACTCCTCCAAAACTTCTTTGGATTCCTTAGCTTCAGAGTCGGCGCGTTTAAATTACTATGCGTCTTCTCGCAGTTGTCCGAATATTCTTTATCAGCTTAGGTGAATCTACTCTTAGAATCCTTAGGCCGTTGTACATACGATCGTCACTTTAGTCGAATGAATTTTTATTCTTTATTTGTTATATATTTTTAATTGATGCTTGCACTTTGTTTATTATATATTCTGTTATCTTCGTCCTCGTCCATTTTGTCTGACGATTTTGGTTTACTTGTGTTGAGCCTGAGACCTTTTCAATCCCTCACATTCGTTCTCGGTCTCTAAGACCATTCTTCACAATTTATCATTCTTTCTCATACCCATTGTCGATCTTCAATTCCTTATGTTCATTCTCGGTCTCAAAGACCATCCTTCATAATCTATTGTTCTTCTCATCTTTATACCATACCCTTTTTCTTGTCCAAACTTTCACTCATAACATTACTTTTTTTTCAATACAATCACTCAAAGTAATTACACAAATCACATATAATTAGGTATCAGTTCGAACTACGTTTTGACCTGATTCTTGTTTACACAAGATACGTAGGCAACCTTACATAAGGGTTCGGTCTTCCATTGTTTCAAAATAATTTCTTCAGGATTTTAAAAACTGGGGAAAATTTTTGAAACAATTCAAATACCCTCTCCGAAGTCCTGTTGACAACACAAATCAACAGTTTCCCTCAAATTCAAATCTCCCCGACATCAGTGTCAATATTGGCCTTACGTTCAAACCTTCACTCGACTTTGATCCTAGAGCATGGGACATAAGTTTCTTTTTCTCTCAATCATCGTAGATTATGAAATGTGACATTTTGGCCTTCACTTTCAAAATCAAGAGTTCAACACTCTCCCACTCATTCAATTCTTCCGACGGCGGCGAAGTAATATCAAATATTTGCCATGCTTCTCTTTCTTTGTAATATTTTCAGCGTATTAGAGTAGTGACAAAACTCTGTCTATCTTTTTACATCCGTCATCTTGATTGTCTGATCAAAGTATTTTTAAAGCTCATTGTCTGCAATTGGTTCCTCTCAGCCGCCTGTCACACCATTCTTCAAGAACAACCACCAATTCATGACAATCATACATATCATATCCATGGATTCATTCTGAACTACGTCCTGACCTGATTCTCATCTTAATCCATCTTGGTGAGACATGTAGGCAATCCTACATAAGGGTTCGGTCTTCCTGCTATTCAAAAATGATTTTCTTAGGACTACAAACTGGGGCAAATATTTTAGAACAGTCCAATGACGCTCTCAACCCTCAAAAAATAATTAAAAGCGTCAACCAATTCTCTCAAGTCCAAAATTCAAGAATATCAATATCACTCTTACCATAATCTCCATTCGACTTTAGTCTCAAAATCTGAAGACCTAAGTCTCTCTTCAAACTTCTCAAACGTCGTAGGCCATAGAACTATGGTGAATCAATTTCACTTTTCAAATCTAAGGGTTCAACACGAGTTGACTCATTTTCTTCGCAGGCACACCTATCAAAGGATATAAAGCAATAAAAAGCGAGGAGTCAAATCTGAATTCCGTAGAAGTGAACACCCCTCTCCTTAAACTAAGAAGTTTTCTTTGAATGTAGGAGGAACAACATCATCCCTGAAACTCATGGGAGAATCACACTAATCTCTGATTTCAAATCGGATGCATCACTTGGTTAAATGATTCCTGAACTTCACATGAGATAACATCTGACCTCGGACTTTTTGAGGCATCCATATTCAATGGGACAGACAAATCAGGGGAGTTTTTGACCATGTAATTATATTATTATTTTTTCATGACTTTCCTACTTTCACTCCTTTCTTATTTCTTTACAGGAGAACCGTCCCCACTTAATCGGGGATGAATACGCCAATAAATGCCCTTGTAAATAATTGAGGGGCCATAACATGTCATCTTCAACAACAATTGGAGACGATCACGATAATGGACGATCTCCATAAATAATTGGGAGATTGCGATAACAATCATCCCTGCAAACAGTCGGGAGACACTCTCATCGAGGACATCGCCAACACCCGACATACGAGGCATCGCTCCGAGTTTGTCTATATCTTTGCATTATTTTTTATACATATTTTTATATTCGATAAATATCTTAATTTTTTGCTTTATATTCCTTCTAGAGGTGAATTCTTTTCTGCACACACATTTGCTATCGTATCTTCACGAACTACGCGAACCTGATTCTCATCTTGATGAGATACGTAGGCAGCCCTTCTTGGGTTCGGTATTCTTTATTAGAAAAATAAAAAAAAAAGTGTGTACATACATTTTATTCGTATCTTCATGAACTACGCGAACCTGATTCTTATCTCGATGAGATACGTAGGCAGTCCTTCTTGGATTTGGTATTCCTTTACAAAAAAAGGGTTATTTTTTTTACTTTACATCTTATACCCTATCCTCTTGAACTACACAGACCTGATTCTTGTTTATACAAGATATGTAGGCAACCCTCATAAGGGTTCGGTGTCATTTTTCAAAAAAAAAAAAAAAAGAAGGAAAAAACATGAAAGTTTTGACTTGGTTGGTACCAACATAGTTAGAAGTGTGCATGAGAAAGAAACAAATGATATGATAGAGAGGATCAATATCGTGGTAAGCCATAGATCCTTTTGATACCTCTTAATCGCACCTTAGTGAAACTCAAAAATTCTCTTGCATGCATCTAAGACAAGAACAAAACCAACCTCATCGTTTTATGTGCATTGTGTGGCGAGCATTAGATTAATTCATTGCATTGCATTGTTGATCTAGAACTTGGCCTAAATGCTTGTTGAGGCGAAATCCTGAGTTACACTTTATTTGGTAAAGGATCGTAGGCCTTCTTTGACCCGATTGAGCTTTTCATAACCTACCAAATGACATTATCCCTAGCATTCCCCCTTTGAGCCTAAAGCCTTTTCTTCGAACAACCACATCTCATCCTATACCTCTCTGAGTGCTTATATGCACTACCCTCTTTGGCCCGACCTCCCTGAGCGCACTAAAATGTGCAAATTACGAACAAAGATTCAAGATCAAAGATGCCAAAGGCAGGAGATGCAAAGTCCCAGAGGAATAAAGATGAAAATAAGACTTCAAAGAAGAAGTAAAATTCCCCACAAATCAAAACCTAGAGAAATCCCCCCAAAAAAAAAAGGGGGAAAGAACTCCAAAAGGGGAAAAAAGACTCCAACAACGAAAAGAAGTCGATACAAATTCAAAGTAAGGGACTACGAAACAAAGAAGATCAAGCGTCCAAATGCAACAAATGTCAAAGCACAAATATAGTGCATGCTCAAGGGAGGATTAGTCACTTTTATCCCAAATAATATCCTACCCATGCCCAAGCCTACATTACAAGCTAATAATAAGCCCTACATGATCCTATTTCAAGCGTTCTCACATTAGTGGATACTTGCATAAAGGCCAAGCCTATGGTATCACAATTGCATGCACTGAACATCCTTCTGAGTGTGAGTGCACTTCTCAAAATGTCCTAAAATCAAAATACTCAAATGTGTGAAGAATAGGACTTTCTTTTGGTGAGGCACGTGAAACGTGAGGAAAGGTATAGTTCAAAATCTTTGTTTGAATCAAGAGGAACAAATCTTGTCGATACTTAGGTACGTCTGAGGTACCATTTAAAACTATTGGAATTACCCGAAGTTGATCTCGGTTTAGCTGGGAAAGATGGTGGAATTCTTATGCATAAGACTAATTGTTGGTACCAACTGAAAGTCAAGACATGATTTTCTTTTCAACATTCTTACAATCAAAAAAAAAATATCAAAAAGTTTTTTTTCCTTCACAGGCGCCCACCTTCTAATGCGGGTATTTACATTTCAGTACATTTTACAGGCGCCCACCTTCTAATACGGGTATTTACATTCAAGTCCCTTTTACAGGCGCCCACCTTCTAATGCGGGTATTTACATTCAAGTACATTTTACAGGCGCCCACTTTCTAATGCGGGTATTTACATTCAAGTCCATTTTACAGGCGCCCACCTTCTAATGCGGGTATTTACATTCAAGTACCTTTTACAGGCGCCCACCTTCTAATGCGGGTATTTACATTCAAGTACATTTTACAGGCGCCCACCTTCTAATGCGGGTATTTACATTCAAGTCCATTTTACAGGCGCCCACCTTCTAATGCGGGTATTTACATTTCAGTACATTTTACAGGAGCCCACCTTCTAATGCGGGTATTTACATTCAATACATTTTATAGGCGCCCACCTTCAAATGCGGGTATTCATTCAAAGCTCCGGCACACAAAGCGGAGTATGCATCAGGATCTTGGTACACAACCCAAGATTCTATTTCATTAACGCTTCGGCACACAAACCGAAGTATGCATCAGGATCTTGGTACACAACCCAAGATTCTATTTCATTAACGCTTCGGCACACAAACCGAAGCATGCATCGAGATCTTGGCACACAACCCAAGATTCCATTTCATTAACGCTTCAGCACACAAACCGGAGCATGCATCAGGATCTTGGCACACAACCCAAGATTCCATTTCATTAAGGCTTCGGCACACAAACTGGAGCATGCATCAGGATCTTGGCACACAACCCAAGATTCCACTTCATCAAAGTCCTGGCACACAACCCAGGAACCCCTTTACATTCCAATACTCTGAGAAATAAATCAGAGTTCGACTCAAAGTCTCGAGATACATATGCTTTTGCAGTTTGCGTCTTATGTCCGAAAGAGTCATTCGACCTATCGTGACTTGCATTCTCAAGCACCATTCTACCTACATCACACTAACATGGGATGTGTAGGCAATCAGGTCTTCAATGACCAACAATCCCTCTCACATATCCAGTGTCATTAATTGGATACTTGGAGAATTCCAAAATTGACACCAAATCATTCCTTCTCACACATCCTCACATTTTTTGAACTACATAGACCTGATTCTCGTGATCTCGAGATATGTAGGAAGCTCTATTAAGAGTTTGGTCATTATCATATCATAATCATTCTTTTTTTCAGCAAGTACACAATCTTGCATCCCCAGTGTCTCACAGCTCGACATTGGGGCAATTTTGAAAAAGACATTGGGAATATGTAAATGCTTCTGTTCTCAAATAGTCTTTTCCTTTAATTATTTTTCCCAAGGTCGTCCGCCCCGAATAATAGGACAAGAGGTAATTTGCCTCAACTTTTGAACTACATCTGGCCTGATCCTCATGTAATCCGAGATATGTAGGCAACTCTAAATCGAAGTTCGGCCATATTTTTATCATAATTCTTTATCGAGCAAAATTGGCTTCATGTCAACGTTTTCGCCCAAAGATTCTTACATCATCTTTAGTCGAAAAGGGGCAAACTGTTGACACCCAATTTTGGCTCTCCGTGCTTAAAATTAACGTCTTCAGGATTCCTGATCGTTAAAGAGCACAAAATACATTTTTTACATATTTTTCATGAAATATAATAATTTATTGATAATCATCCTTATTTTAGGAGTTTTATCAATTTATTATCATTATACAATTTTGATAATCACAATATTTTTTACAGTCACCTACACACGTACACAATACAAATACTACAATTTCAATTATTTAAAACACATTACATTTTATTTTATTTTTTAATCACATACCAATACACATATTTTTGTATATTATTTATAGATATTTTTTTAATACATTCCGCAAGCACAAGAGGTCGGAGCAATTAATTCTAATACGCAGAGCAACGAATCAGTCAAGTCAAGGTCTTGTCACCTTTTAAAAAGATGACATTTGATGTGACTAAATGCGGCTATCGTCATCTAGTTAATAGCCTTGTGCATTGGTTAATAAGTTAAAAGTTTGGTCAAGTCAAGGTCTTGTCACCTGTAATAAAGGTGACATTTGACATGACTGAATACGGCTATCGTCCATCGATTAATAAACTTTATACATTGATTAATAGAGTAAATAATCTATTGGATAATAACTAAAAAACAAAAAGGAATAGTCTTTTATTTGTTGGATAATAGAGGGCCTATTTTGTATTATAAATAAAAGGGGAGGGGGGCATTTTATTTGGGGGGACAAAGAATATACACACACACACATATTCTACACACAACACTACATACACACACACACACATATACACTACACTACACACACACCCACACTTTTATTTATCTTCCTCTCCTCACTCTCTCTCTCTCCCGTTTTGCTCTTCTCTGGCCAGCAAAACGCCGGAGCTCCGGCGAACGAGCTCCGGCCATTAACAGCCACACGGCCACCAACGCCCCTCTCCCTTTCTCTCTCTTTCCCCTCCGTCTTGCCGCTGCCACGCCGAAAAACATGGCGTTGAGGTCTCCAAATTTGGCCGGAAAGCTCCCTCAACACCACAATCCCCACCTTTTCTTCTCCTTGGCCGGATCTATCAAATCAGACCGGATAAAACGTCTCCGACTGACTGGATTTGGTTGAGATAATATGTTATTGTGTATGTTTGTATAGATATGTCCATAACTCGCATTTTATGGTGTTCTCACACCATTTTTGATGACATTGCTGACTTTGACGGAGCTTCGACTCTGACTTTTTGCTTGCTGTTGTGTTTCAACGCTATTATCATGTGCTTGACTGATTTTTTTTAACATTTTTTGGTGACCTTGGATTTTCTGGCGAGTTATTGGTCTTCTCCGATGAACATCATTGTTTTGAGGCTCCATCCATAATTTCCTTTTTGCTGAATATTGCTCTGTTTTGCCACTGCTTGGACTGGTTTTACAAGATTTGTTGGTCTTTGCCGGAGAAAAATCTTATTCCTGTGACCTCATTCTACGTCTGTTCTATCTTGGTGGCTTGCTATTGTTTTGGGGACTGAATTTGAATGATGTTTCTCTTTACTTCTTTTTACACTGATATCGAACAAATACTACACTGCATTGGCCAATGAAAAAACTCCCGTCTATTTTTGAGGCCTCCACAATATAAAAGACGGATACATATATACATATGTAGCGAAAAAATAAATTATGGGCAATGACGAAATCTCAATATTACAAAGACGAAATAAAAAGTTTTATGATCCGTATCTTGGCGAGGTGATATCGGGTGGCCAACCGATGTTTCGCAGTCATGTCGTATCTAAAACTTAGTACTACTACATATCTGAGCCCATACTACAATAAAATTCTATTTTCATATATTTACATACATATATTTATTTCTTAACTTATTTTGGTAAATATTTATTTGTTATTGAATTTTTTACTAAATGTTTATACAGGTACGTGAAGATACTTCCGAAGATGACAATTAAAAGGGGTTTGAAAATCTCTCCAAACTTTATTGCTTTATTCTTGTAATTCTTGTAATTGTACAAAAAAAAATAAGAATATAGTGAAAACTTTACTTTTGGGGTGTCGGGTGGGAGTGTCCCTTTATTTACTTATCTGTTATTACTCACTTAGGCAAAACTTTAAGTCGTAAGTACTTTTATAAACCAATTAATTCAACTTAGATACTTAAGTTAATTAATTCATATTTTTTACGTTACGCAAAACATTAGGCCGTCTTTTCTTTTTCTCAAATCATCCTTTTAATCATTTTTTACTTGAACTTTACAAATGATTCTTTACATATTTATTTTAAAAATTAATATTCTTTTCTCATTCTTAAACTCATTTTCTCTTGCAAAAGCGAAACAATATGTAACGAAAATGCAAGTCAATCAATATAAATCATTGTAAAATCTTTTCGATACATTTTTTACATTATACGCATATTTTACATTCCTTACTCAATGTATTTATTCTTACATTATTTGTACTTAAATATATATTACTTATACATTTATATATATATATATATATATATATATATATATATATATATATATATTTTGTAGTAGTATCTATTCTTTTATATTAACATATTTACATACTTTTTATACTAACGTATTTACATACTTTTTATATTAAATATACATTCTTTTACACTCTTTTATATACTTTCTTACATATAAATTTTTGTACATACTAAATTTTCTCATGTACATATAAATATATTTTTACACTCTTATACGCATATTCTTTGTACATATATATATATTATTATTATTTTTGTTCATGTTTATACTTTTCAAAAAAAAAATGATTTTTGCCTCCTCTCTCTTTAAAAATTGAGTTTAGCCGGGTACCACATTTGTGGATTTCGAAGGATGCCTAACACCTTCCATTCGAAATAACTTGAACCCTAACCTAGAATCTCAAATGATTTTCGCAGATTAAAATGTGAGTCACACATGTCAATAATCAAAAAATAGGTTTCCTTATTTTCCTTAAAAAATTGGGTGGCGACTCTGTACATAATTAAATTCTTTCAGAGTCCATAAGTTGTGCTTTATCTAACTTTGGTAAAAATAGGGCATGACACATGGGATTTTGCTGAATGTGGGGGAACAAATCATGTCTGAGTGGAGGGACTTCTTCCAGGGTCCCCGAAAGGCCCCCTTTCTTGCGGGTCTGGTGTTTGAGTTATGCATGTGGTCACATGTGCCTAAGGATGAGACCAATAGGGAGGTAGATATGGATGATGCCTTCAGCCCTCTCCTGGTAAAAGTGATTACCTCTACAGGAAAGAAGAAGAGGAAGGTGAACGAAGCAGGAAGCAGCCAGGCTGCCGAGGTTGTTGATGATGACACTCCTGCCCCTCTTTCCCAACCCCAATTTCTAGCAGCTAGCTCGAGGAGAACCTGGATGCGGTCAGGCAGTTTATGGAGGACACCACTGCTGGAGGTACAACCCCGCCCCCCTCTGCTCAGGACTTTGCAACACTCCGTAGGGAGTTGGATGAGAAGAAAAAGAAGAGGCTCATTCGGGATCGCATGCTTGCCCGAATGTGGAAGACCATTAAGGTCATATTTACTTGCTCAGCCCCCGACCAAGAGCTTACCCAGTTAGAGCCGGAGGACCTGCAGAAGTTCCCTTTTTTAAGCGATACCAAGGACCCCGCTCCCGCATCCCCTGATGGTGATGAGGCATCCGACTTGGACTTTCCCCCCTCCTTTTGTTATATTATACCACTGCTCTTGGGTTTTGCCCCCGTTTAGGGTATGTACTAGACAATGCTCCCCTTTCTTTTTCCCTTTTGTTTTAAGCACATGGATGTTATTTTTAGACAAATCACTTTACATGCATACTATATCAGCTCTAATTGTGATTTCCTAGTTTTTCATAGTAGCTCATAGCCTAACTATCATCTTTAGATGCCACGAAATTGGAAAGAAAACAGGGGAAAGATAGAGCAGGGGTTCTCCCCTGCCTTTTCTGCTATAGCGGTTGACATATCGCTACAGTGGTATTGCCATAGCAGAAAAATTATCGCTGTAGCGAGATCGCCGTAGCGAGATCACCGTAGCGGTATAATTCCTCTATGGAGGCCCCAATGGAAACAACCCAGAAAATTCAATTTTCTGCAAAGTTTCCCCATTCCCCATTCCCGGTTATCAACATTAACCCCTAAATCACCTCCTGGCCTTTAAACATAACCCCTAGACCATCCCCAAGACTGCATGATTCGAAACATAGCATCACTTTATCATCAAATCAATTACGAATTACAAGGAAAAACTGTTCACAACAACACATTCCTGTTATCATACAAGAATGACCCCCATTTTTTCCCATGATTCCCAACCAAGCCCGACTGTCCTGAAACCAGAGTTTCCCCACAGCACAAGTCTTGTTTCCTTAATATTTTAACCAATGATAAGCCTTATCCGAAATGTAATATGAAATTTCAATTCAAGACACATAGCAATTTATCACTAAACAATGCATACAACAATCAAGTTATAACTACTCCCAGGCCAAAAATGTTCACAATAAGGCAATCAATTACACACCAACAATTGCAGTCATACAAGTATGCAATACACATAATTTTAAGCTTCAAGTTTCAGCATAATTCAAGCCACATCTACTACTCTTCATTAGCTCCATGGATGGATGTTAGTCAATCATCTATGCCTTACCACAACCTCTAAGGCCAGATACCAATTGGAACCTTCCCGGTTCCACTTCTCTTGCCCGTGTCATTTCAATCGAAGTTAAATGACATTCTTTACTTCATTGAGATACCAGTTGGAATCGAGCGATACCAATTGGACTCAAACCATACAAGCAAGTGACAATCTGCACGAAAGGAATGAAGAAAGGAGATGATTTCCTAGAATGCTTTATAGCTTCCCAAAGATTAGATGTGGACGTCAACACACCAATCAGCAAGACTCTATTCAATATTTGCTCTTGTACTGAGAGACCGGTAACCTAGGCTCTAATACCATTTGTCATGACCCAATTACCGGAATGTGCGAGCACCTACTCTATACACCTAGATAGGAGAACCCTTACCACCCGATCTAATAAGCAATGCAAAAATTATAAGTAAAATATAAGGAAATAACCTTTTTGATAATGGAAAAACTATTACAACTTAAATACAAGAATCCCTTTTTAAACTTGAATACAACCCTTCCTAGGAACTAGTCTAAACAGGTACAAGAGATCTACAGGAGAAGATATAAAATATATAAAATAGACACAGCTCCCAACATAGGAACGAAGAGTAGAAGCTGCTGAAGATCATCGCCATCATGTACCTAAGAAACATCACTGATCCTGCAACCAGACTATACCCAAATAGGTATAGCAAGATTAGTATTAGTACAAACAACACGTACTGGTAGGCATCATCGGTCGATCCGAATCCATTACATACCATCATATTAGAAATCAAGAGAAAATAGCAATAAATTACAAATATATCCATTCCTTCAACATCCACTCTTACCACCATGATATTGACACTAAGGGGTCATTTGGTAGGGTGTATACGAATAATACTGAATAGAGTGTATTAGTAATGCTTGCATTAGTAATGCTGGTGTTAGTTATGCTTGCATTAGTTATGTTGGCATTATTTCTTATACATTATTTAGTTTGATGTATTAGAAATAAAATGTCTTGTATAATTTTTGTAAAAGATATATGTTTACAAAAATACCCTCTACACTCTTTAATTTTGTATAGTTTCTTTTCAACAGAATTCTTTTATAAAATACCCTCTACTTGCACATTTTAAAAAAATTCCACTAGCTCAATTTTTTTCTCCAAAATGAACGTAAATAGTTGTTAACATTTGCTTCACAATAGTCTTTGAGGAAAGTTGGCAAAGAGTTCCATTTACCATAAAAGATAAAAAAAAAGAGAAAAAAATGAAAAAGAACCCTACATGAGTGCATAGTTATTATTGAAGATGTAGTCAATTTCAAGCCATACGTCCTAAGCAACACAATGAACTGAACAAATGACGGACTTGATTTTCCCAACACGAAAAAAGAACCCAAAATAATGTTTGATTAAGTGGAAGGAAGAAGAAGATGCGGAGAAAATCGCCATTGATTTTCCATGGTTGAAAAAAGGAACTGGGAGCAATTTTGAGAGGGTTTTGAGGGGTAGTATTGTCATTACTCAAGCTAATGCATGTGTTGAGTTCCTTTGCATTAGTAATGCATCAAAAATTTTGGTATTAACAATACATAGCTTAATACACAATACTACCCCTCAAAACCCTATAATGGTAAAAATTATATTATTATTGCCTTTTCAAAATATTTTAAAGGTATATGAAAGATATTTTGTTACGATATAATTGTATATGTATTTATTTTATAAGGTTTTTATACACCGTAATATTTTAATGGAGATAGTAAATTTAGTTATGTTGAAATTTATTATTATAATATAGTAGGTCTTATTCGAAATAATTTTCTAATGATTATGGTATATTCAAAAATTATATTTATTATACTACGAATTTATGCAATACACAAATATATACATCATGGGACTAAAGGTAGATATGGTGTGTCACCTCTACTTCCACGTGGAAGTAGAGGGAGTGAACAAGAAGTGAGTAGGCAGATAGTGCTGCCACTTTTTAGCATGATAATTAATTGCTAGTTATGGTCCCATTGATTTTAATTGTCAAATGGATTTTCTAAAACTTAAGATTAAAGTAAGGAATGGGCAGAATGAACTGCTACTCTGTTTAAATACAAACAATATATCATTCTAACTACATGTGTAGCGTTGAGGGTCTTGGTGGAGAAAAAAAGTGTGTTGGTGATTTATCTGATTCGCAAAAGAAAATCAATTGTCTACGTCAAGTTATTCAAGCCCGAGTTCGAGTTTGATTTCGTGTTGGGGATTTTTCGGAGAGGTTCAAGCTTGTCATCGGACGACAGGTAGGTTACGGTTTATTTTCCCTAGACTCCGGATATATAGAATAAAATTGTATTAATGGGCATCCTTGGGTTGGTTTATTAGGTTGGTACCACAGACCTCGACCGCTTTATTCATGTCCGCCTTCTTTTGTTTCTCCATTGCTTGTAGTATTTGCCGATATATTTTATTTACCCTTGTGGTCCGGTGAGGCCTTGTTGACTCTGGAACATAGAAGGTGGGCTTTTGGGAATGTCCGCGAGTCCTGGGCATAGAATTATCCTTTTAGGCTGGTTATGCTTGCTGAGAAGCTGTGGGCCTGTACAGGTCGATAGGTTGATTGTGTGCTGCGGGGCAGCTATTGTGTGTGATCATACCATTTCCATGCATATAAAGAGGTTTTATCCATGTTTTACTGTGGTTTTGGCTTCGGGCCTACTGACACTATTTTCTAAACCTTGCATGGCCCGGGGGGGCCGTTTTTGATGGAAATGATTTGGAAATGGTTTGATTTAAACTTGTGAATATTCTTGGGTAAAAGAAAGTAACATTATGATTTAAATCACCAGTTTTACGATTAACGCTAGACTCGGCAGGGCCGGAGTGCTAGTTGAGTTTTCTTGCTACTTGAGATGATTTTTAGCCTCGGTCGGACCGAGCACCTGAGATAACTTTTTACTGTTTAGACCCGGTTATTCCCGGGCACCCTTGGAGGGGTTTTTGAGACATTTTCCTACTACTTTAGTCCTGGACAGGGTCTGGGCATTGCATATTCGAGACTGGGTCTCCATCCTGATACCGAACTTGCTTCCGGACGACATGTTCTGATACTGAGTTTTAGTATGGGGTCGGGGACCTCCATGGACCTTGCCATCCGGGCCAGGGGCTACGGGCTGCGTGTACCGGAGGAGGGGTATACGGTGGAGTAGAGGTATACGGGCAGTGTCCTTCCATGGAACCTACCTGCTGGGCCGGATCGGCGCCGGAGGAGGTACATACAGAGATACCATTTCACTTGAGATCTTCATGCATCATATCATTCATTGTTGAGGCTCCACCCTTGTTTGTTGTTTGTTGATTGTACGCTCCGGTAGTATGGGATGCCGGAGGGTTTGTTTTCACTTGTTTGTGTTCCTCGGTTGTATGGGCGGCCGAGGGACTGTAGGTAGACTCTTTCTATTTACTTGTAGAATTATTCCCTGTTACGGTTAATTATGAAATTGGTTACTGCTAGACTGTTAGTTGTTGGGTGTGAGATTGATATGATTAGTTGGGCTTGATTCATGTCTCTGAGCATGTCTATCATTACTCTTTCTCTCTTCTTCTTACACTTGAGGTTACCGGTATACCGTCCATTTCGTAGACTTATTTTGTATACACTATTGTTGCAAGGACCCCAGGTGCGTTATTTCTTACTTTCACCTGTTCCTATGGTTTGTATATTCTGCTTACTAGCCTCATATGTGGTTCTGTTGATTTCCCTCTGGGCTAGTTCCTGTGTACCTTTCGTTGATTTCTGTGACTGCTTGCTTTTATTCTGTCTATTACTACGCTTTTATCTTATATGTGCCCAGTCGGCCTATGATACCTACTGGGTACCTTATGCTTCGCATTTGGTGCTCACCCCTACCCCCTGCATCTTTGGGTGCAGATCCTAGCGTGGGACATCGCCGTTAGATCGCTGTGATTCGTGCTTGGAATCTGTTGGGGACTACTGCAGGCTGAGGGTTAGCTCTTGGCGATCGGAGCTTAGCTTTAGTTTATCTTTTGCTTCATGTACTCTATTACCATTCAGAGACATCTGTATATATAGTTTTGGTTTATTTTGCACTCCATGTATGTAGTTTCGCTCTGTACTATGATACCAGGTCTTGGGGTTTAGTTTAGTTTCCGCATATGTATATATTTATATTCCTTTTATCTGTTCTCTTCGTCTTGTTCTCTTATTTGCTAGATAGTAGCCCATTACTAACTGTTCTGGGCTACGGGGATTGGTTCACCTACCGGGGGTTGTAGATGCCATCATGACCGAGAAATTGGGTCGTGACATCTTTAAGTCTAAATACTCTAATCTTTTTAGATTATCAATGGTGTCTTTAGTTCGGCTCTAACTTTTGAATTTTAGTCGAATTATCCTAAATGTTTTGTCTGTCCTTTTCTTATATTAATATTTATTTTTATTAATTGGGTATATCGTCTTATTCTAGATCCAATTGTTGATAAGGTTATATCTAATTCTTTTATATGTTGGTGTAGTATTTCCCTTTGGTTACTACCTACTTCTTTATCTTGTATAATTTGTTCTATGTATATTTGTTTCTGTCCTAACAAGGTATCGTATGAATCAGAGTATAACTCTTTTAGTGTTTTGGCGTACCAGTATATTTCTTGGGTTAATATTATGTTTTTTTCGTATGGTCTTTTAAATTTCTTTCTAGATAATCTGTTCGTAGTATGATGTCACGACCCGATTTCTCGGTCATGATGGCACCTACACCCCCCGGTAGGTGAACCAATCCCTGTAGCCCAGCACAGTTAGTAATGGGCTACTATCTAACAGATAAGCGAACAAGACAAATAAAATAGATAACAGATATATCAATATATACATATGTGGAAACTAAACCAAACCCCAAGACCTGGTATCATAGTACAGAGCCAAACTACATACATGGAGTGCAAAATAAACCAAAACTATATATACAAATGTCTCTGAATGGTAATAGAGTACATGAAGCAAAAGATAAACTAAAGCTAAGCTCCGATCGCCAAGAGCTCACCCTCAGTCTGAAGTAGTCTCCAACAGATGTCCAAGCACGATTCACAACGGTCTAACGGCGATGGCCCACGCTAGGATCTGCACCCAAAGATGCAGGGGGTAGGGGTGAGCACCAAATGCGAAGCATAAGGTACCCAGTAGGTATCATAGGCCGACTGGGCACATATAAGATAAAAGCGCAGTAATAGACAGAATAGAAGTAAGTAGTCACAGAAATCAACGAAAGATACACAGGAACTAGCCCAGAGGGAAATCAACAGAACCACATATGAGGCTAGTAAGCAGAATATACACACCATAGGCACAGGTGAAAGTAAGAAATAACGCACCTGGGGTCCTTGCAACAACAGTGTATACAAAATAAGTTTACGAAATGGACGGTATACCGGTAACCTCAAGTGTAAGAAGAAGAGAGAAAGAGTAATAATAGGCATGCTCAAGACATGAATCAACCCAACTAATCATAACAATCTCAAATCCAGAAACTAACAGTCTAGCAGTAACCAATCTCATACTTATCCCTAATAGAGAACAATTCTGTAAGTAAATAGCAAAAGTCTACCTACAGTCCCCCGGCCGCCCATACAACCGAGGAACACAAACAAGTGAAAACAAACCCTCCGGCATCCCATACTACCGGAGCGTACAATCAGCAAACAACAAACAAGGGGTGGAACCTCAAACCATGAATGATATGATGCATGAAGATCTCAAGTGCCATGGTATCTCTGTATGTACCTCCTCCGGCGCCGATCCGGCCCAGCAGGTAGGTTCCATGGAAGGACTCTGCCCGTATACCTCTACTCCCCCGTATACCCCTCTTCCGGCACACGCAGCCCGTAGCCCCTGGCCCGGATAGCAAGGTCCATGGAGGTCCCCGACCCCATACTAAAACTCAGTATCAGAACATGTATCAAGATAGAGACCCAGTCTCGATATCAAGATAGAGACCCAGTCTCGAATATGCATGCCCAGACCCTGTCCAGGACTAAAAATAGTAGGAAATATCTCAAAAACCCCTCCAAGGGTGCCCGGGCGTCGCCGGGTCTAAACAGTAAAAAGTCATCTCAGGTGCTCGGTCCAACCGAGGCTAAAAATCATCTCAAGTACAAGAAAACTCAACTAGCACTCCGGCCCTGCCGGTCTAGTGATAATCGTAAAACTGATGATTTTAAACCACAAGTGAAATCAACCATTTCCAAATCATTTCCATCAAAAACGGGACCCCCCCGGGCCATGCAAAGTTTAGAAAACAGTGCCAGTAGGCCCGAAGCCAAAACCACAGTAAAACATGGATAAAACCTCTTTATATGCATGGAAATGGTATGATCACACACAATAGCTGCCCCGCAGCTCACAATCAACCTATCGACCCTGCACAGGCCCACAGCTACTCAGCAAGCATAACCAGCCTAGAAGGATAATTCTATGCCCGGGACTCGCGGACATTCCCAAAATCCCACCTTCTATGTTCCAGAGTCAATAAGGCCTCACAGGACCACAAGGGTAAATAAAATATATCGGCAAATACTACAAACAACGGAGGAATAAAAATAGGCGGACATGAATAAAGCGGTCGAGGTCTGTGGTACCAACCTAATAAACCAACCCAAGGATGCCCATTAATACAATTTTATTCTATATATGCGGAGTCTAGGGAGATTAAACCGTAACCTACCTGTCGTCCGACGATAAGCTGCTGGAACAACGATGTCCAAGCTCGAACCACTCCGAGAAAATCCAAAACTAAATCGGAATCGGATTCGGATTTGGGACGGAACAACTTGACGTAGATAATTGATTTTCTATTTTCCGTGATCAAATATAAGAGCAACCAAGAATAAATTGCTTTCTCCACCAACAAAACCCTGTCCGCCTAATATCTATATCCGTAAGGATATGTGGAGCAAAAGCAATTGAATGTTTGCTGAAGCTAATCCTATTAATGACATTACTAACAGTTAACTATTAAAAACAATTACTAGGTAGTGCTGCCAACTCCTAAATATACTAGTGCTGCCTTCACCTTCCACTTACACGTGGGGGTGGAGGTGGCAACCAATTTCCCTCCGTTAGGTATATATTCGGGTATTGCATAAATTCGTGGTAAAATAAATATAGTATTTTAAATATACCATAATTATTAGAAAATCATTTCCAATAAAACCTACTATATTATAATAATAATTTTAACATAACTAATTTTACTATCTCCGTTAAAATGTTACGGAGTATAAAAACTTTATAAAATAAATACTTATACCATTATATCGTAACAAAATATTTTCCATAAACCTTTAAAATATTTTGAAAAGGTAATAATAATATAATTTTTTACCAAATTCAATTTTTAAATAAATATTTCAAATACACGCACGATGCTAATAAAGTTCTTAAGTTTAGGCTTGTAATTCGCCTACGCACGATTTCGATATTCAAGAATTCCCTCGGGATCCTCCCTTATATTTAATCACTGTTTCGGAACTGAAATGGCATTTTAAAACGTGAAATTGAAGCTTAAATCGGGTTAAACCCGACCCGATTCGCGACCCGGTTCGCAACCCGTTTTCTGCCAGACAGTCCGCAGTAAAACAGTCATAACTCTTTGCTCCGAGATTATTTGGACGTGCGGTTTTGTGCGTTGGAAACTAGACTCGTAGACCTTCGATTTGGTATTTCGGGGGACTTCTAACTCTTTATATATTGGGAGAAAAGTCCTGATACATTTGACCCAAGGTTCAGAAAATTTGTTAAAGGTCTTACGATATCCTTTGTCGATTTGCTTGACTTCAAAACTTACACGTGGAAATGACCGGAAGGGTCATTACATCATCCACTACTAAAAAGGGCTTTCGTCCTCGAAAGTCAAGGTCAAGAGGGTACCTGAAGGCTAAAATAGTTGCGGATACTGAACCCGCATATCTCTCTCGGTCTCCCAGGTAGCCTCCTCGACTGGACGGTGCCTCCACTGAACCTTAACAACCGGGATCTCTCGAGACCTTAATCTCCTGACATCTCTGGCCAAAATAGCTTCCGGCTCCTCAACAAAGGCTAAACCCACATCCAACTGAACTGAATCCCACTGCAACACATGAGACTCATCTGGGATATACCGACGCAACATCGAAACATGAAATACAGGATGTATAGCTGAAAACATCGGAGGTAAGGCTAACTGATAGGCAACGCTGCCAACCCTCTGCAAAATCTCAAACGGCCCAATGTACCTGGGGCTAAGCTTGCCCCTCCTACCAAATCTCATCACGCCCTTCATGGGCGATACACGGAGAAACACCAAGTCACCGACACTAAACTCCAAGGCACGAAGCCTACGATCAGCATAACTCTTCTGCCTGCTCTGAGCTGCCCGAAGTCTGTCCTGAATCACTCGGACTCGGTCTAAGGAATCTCGAAGAAAATCTGTGCTCTGTGGCCCAGCACTAAAACCATCAAACCAACCTACCGGTGATCTGCAACGCCTGCCATACAAAGCCTCAAAAGGTGCCATGCCGATACTCGAATGGAAGCTGTTATTGTAAGCAAACTCTGCCAAGGGAACAAACTGATCCCATGAACCTCCAAAGTCGAGAACACAGGCCTGAAGCATGTCCTCCAAAATCTGAATAGTCCTCTCGGACTGGCCATCTGTCTCAGGGTGGAAAGCAGTACTAAGATGAACCTCTGTACCCAAGTCTCGCTGAATAGCCCTGCAGAACTGAGATGTGAACTGAGTGCCGCGGTCTGAAATAATAGAAGCTGGGACCCCATGCAATCGAACAATCTCACGAAGGTAGATCTGAGCTAACCTCTCTGCACCATAAGAAGTCTGAACCGGCAAGAAATGTGCTGACTTGGTCAGCCTATCAACAATCACCCATATGGAATCAAACCCACGAGAAGTACGGGGCAAACCAACAACGAAGTCCGTAGTAATCCCTTCCCACTTCCACTCAGGGATGGGAAGTCGCTGCATCAAACCACCAGGCCTCATGTGCTCGAACTTAACCTGCTGACAGTTCAAGCACCGAGATACAAACTCCGCTATCTCCCGCTTCATACCACTCCACCAGTAAAGCTGCCTCAAGTCTCTATACATCTTCGCTGTGCCAGGGTGAATGGAATATCTAGTACAATGTGCCTCACGAAGTATCAACTGAATCAAATCACTAACCCTCGGAACACAAAGGCGACTATCATACCTCAGAACCCCATCTGAATCTAGAGTAGCCCGACTGGTCTCACCCTGAACAACCCGATCACGAAGGTCACACAACTGCTGATCCTCAAACTGACGACTCTGAATCTGATCAATCAAAGTAGAACGAACCTCAACACTCGCGAGAACTCTGCTAGGATCTGACAAGTCAAGCCTAACCAGACGGTTAGCCAAGGACTGGATGTCCAAGGCCAACGGCCGCTCTGAAACTGAAAGAGAAGCTAGGCTACCCATACTTACTGCCCTCTGACTCAAGGCATCCGCTACCACGTTTGCCTTTCCCGGATGATACAGAATAGTGAAGTCATAGTCCTTCAGTAACTCGACCCATCTCCTCTGCCTCGAGTACAACTCCCGCTGACTCGTGATATACTGAAGACTACGGTGATCGGTGAAGATATCACAGTGAACTCCGTATAAATAATGCCTCCAGATCTTGAGCGCGAAAACTACCGCCGCCAACTCTAAGTCATGAGTGGGGTAGTTGCGCTCGTGAACCTTCAGCTGCCTCGACGCATATGCTATTACTCGACCCTGCTGCATCAACACACAACCAAGACCAACCCCAGAAGCATCACAGTACACGGAGAAGCTCTGACCCTCAACCGGCAAAGTCAACACTGGAGCTGAAGTCAATAAGGCCTTAAGCCTCTGGAAGCTATCCTCACACTAATCCGACCACTGAAATGGGACATCCTTCCTAGTCAGCATAGTCAAGGGTGCTGCTATGGAAGAAAATCCCTCAACGAACCGTCTGTAGTAACCCGCTAACCCAATAAAGCTGCGAACCTCAGTAACAGTCGTAGGTCTAGGCCACTCACAGACCGATGAAATCTTTCCCGGATCAACCCTAATCCCATCCTTAGACACCACGTGTCCTAGGAATGCAACTGACTCAAGCCAAAACTCACACTTTGAGAACTTGGCATAAAGCCGATGATCTCTCAAAGTCTGGAGTATATCCCTCAAGTGCTGCTGATGTGACGCTAATTTACGTCACTTTTGACTCCTTTTTACTAAGAACAATCGTACGTTTTCAAGCAACCATTGTTGTTTTTGATGTTTTTATGTTGTATTTGTAGGAAATGAAACAAACACGGAAACGGACGGAAATACGCGAAAAAGAGCAATCTGCCTAAGTGTGACGGCCTGAGTGACGGCCCGTCACACATGTGACGGTCCGTCACTGGGACCGTCACTCCAAGGCAGCAAAGGGACAGTGCTACTGCCTAAGGCTGACGGTCCAGGCGACGGTCCGTCAAGGCAGTGACGGTCCGTCAGCCTGACCGTCACGCTAAGGCAGTGGCTTACGTCGGCGACCCGCGTTTTGGGGATTCCTAGCCCGTTTTGGATTTGGTTTCTTTGACTCCTATAAATACCCTATGATAGGTTTATGTAATTAGAATACACCCAATAGTTTTAGAATAGTTTTTAGTCATTTTTTGAGAGCAACAACACGTTTTCGGATTCTTGAATTCGTGTTCTTGAGTTCTTGGTTGTTCTTGTTCTTGGATTATTGAAGAGTATTTTCATCATATTGTAAGAATCTTCTTTCCTTTATAATGAATTACTTCTTTTCTTCTTCGAGCATGAGTAACTAAAACTCCCGCAACTAGGGTTGTGGGAGCCATGGCAAACGTAGCAATATAGATTCCGGGTAGCGTTGGGTTCGATTTATGTATTGTCACGTTGTTAATCATACATTATGTCACGTTTTCTAGTGGGTTGCAAACATTAGAACATGCCTAGGTTTAATTTGCTTGAGAAAGAGATTAAAACCGGGAAACTTGATTAACAACAAGGATTCGAGACTACCAACTCTCGTCTTAAAGATTAATGCCGTAACTGGATTAATCTACTTGATGTTAGGATTGAGAGCTAAAAAGCACATCTTTTTGAGATCGAGAGAAGATAAAAGGAAATTTGTTTATTTGGTCGAGAGACGTTTAGACGATACAATTGACGCAATCACATCGTGACACGCATATAGAAAGAACCCGGTTAAGCCTAGAATCGACATTGTTACAACGCCATGGTAACCACGTCCCTAGTTCGCATTCTCTCCTACTGATTATTTCTCCTACGTTTATTATTGTTTTGTTTACAATTTGATTACAAAACCCCCCCTTTAGTTACTGGAAACGATTGACAACTAGTCACATACTTCACTAAAGTCTTAATCATCACCATATTCTCTGTGGGATTCGACCCCAACCTTGTTGGGTTATATATTTGACAACGATCGCTTACGCTTCTTAAATTGAGGTGTAGTTTGAGCGTTATCAAAAATGGCGCCGTTGCCGGGGAATACGGTTTTTGATTTACTTAGTCATAGTTTCCTGCTTTTATTTTTGTTTGTTGTTTTTTTCGTTGACAGGGTACATAGTCTGTGCATGCCAAGTACCCGGAGCTCGGGTGAATTAATACTACCTTACGATCCCGAGCTTGCTAGAACTTTGAGGCGGAATATGGCCACAGAACTAGAGGCAGCAAGGCTCGCTGCAGAACTGCAGGCCCAACAAAATCTGAATGCTGGTGGTCTGCAGGATGAGGATCTCGAATTAGATGGAGCTGGCGCTACTGGCGCCATTATTGTTCCACCGCTACCGCCCGGAGCTAAGTTCAACATCACTAGCACGATGATCCAACTGTTGAACTTGAGAGGAGTGTTCCGCGGTGTTGCTGGTGACGATCCAAACCAGCACTTGATGAATTTCGTGGGGATCTGCAAATCGTTTGAGCTGCCGGGCGTGAGTCAGACAGCGATCAGGCTCAGATTGTTTCCGTTGTCTCTGTCTGATGAGGCAGCATTGTGGTTGACAGAATTGACCCCCGACTCTATCGTAACGTGGGGAGAGTTGAGAGGAGCTTTCCTAGAAAGGTTCTTTCCTCCCTCTCGGATGATACAGTTGAGGGACGAGATTAGCAACTTCAGGCAGCAACCGCACGAAGCACTGCACGAGACCTGGTTGCGATTTAAGAAGAAACTGACACAGTGCCCCAACCATCAGCTGAACAACGAATTGTTGATGCAGACATTCTACGGGGCACTAAATTCGGCTACCAAGCCGACATTGGATAACGCAGCAGGTGGAGCGTTTATGGGTCGCACTTTTGCCGACGCCACAGCTATTCTAGACAGGCTCACCAAGACCAACAGGGCCTGGCACACACGAGATTTAGAGGTTGCAGCTAGCACCTATACAGTTGGCATGTCAGCAGAGCAGAGAAGGAAAGAGGAGGAGCGCGACCAAGACATGGCGCATCTTAAAACACAGTTGGATCTCCTGACAAGGCACTTGACGTCAGGAAGTATAGAGAAGGTGCAAGCTGTGGGTTCCCAAGGTATAGAGACTGAGGAGGACAATTACTTGGGGGGTTTCCAGGCCAATGGCCAGGGAAACCAAGGTCGGAACTATCCAAGAGACAACCACTATGAGAATGGTGGCTACAAAAATCGCGGCCAAGGAAGCTGGAGGAACAACTCCGATAGAGGTGGGTTGTATATACCACCTGGCAATCGGGACAAAACTGGCAACGAAACTGAGACATCCAAACTTGAGAACATGATGGCGAAGATGCTGCTTAAGGTGGAATCAACGGACTCTGGGGTAAAGGCAATACGGAATGAGTTATCAACATTGAGTCTGGTAGTGGAGTCACACTCAACCGCGATCAAGCAACTAGAGCAGCAAGTGGGTCACATCTCGGCATCTCTAAACCCAAGGAAAATAGGTACTTTGCCGAGCGACACCACTCATCCGCAGAATGATGCAAGCTGTATGGCGATCACCACAAGAAGCGGAAAAGTATTACCGGAATCACATCCGGTAATTCATGCTCAAGATGATAGTGCGGATGATAAAGAGGCGGTAGAGGAGGAAACGCCAAAGCCCGCAGAGAAACGCAAGGAAGCTGAAAAGCTTCCAACTATGATGTTTCGACACCCACCCCCTTTCCCCCAGAGGTTGAAGAAGAAAGCTGACGATAGTAAGTTCCTGAACTTCATGACCATGTTAAAACAGATTTCAATAAACATACCATTGGTGGAAGCTCTGGAACAAATGCCCGGTTATGCCAAGTTCATGAAGGACTTGATCACAAAGAAGAGGACGGTAAGTTTTGAGCCGGAAGACAACCTCCATCACTGCAGCGCTATTTCCTCTAGATCATTAGTGGAAAAGAAAGGAGATCCAGGTGCGTTCACTGTTCCATGTACTATCGGAAAGCTCAACTTCGGAAGAGTATGTGTGATCTTGGTGCTAGTATCAATTTGATGCCGCTAGCAGTGTATAACAAATTGGGTTTGGGAGCTCCTAAACCAACGTCCATGAGAGTGAGGATGGCTGACCGTTCGGTAAAGCGACCCGTAGGGATCTTGTCTGATGTGCTAATAAAGATCGGTAAGCTTATCTTCCCAGCTGACTTTGTAATTTTGGATTGCGAAGTGGACTTCGAAGTTCCCATAATCTTGGGACGACCATTGTTAGCTACGGCGAGAGTTTTGGTTGACATGGAGAAAAACGAACTGACCTTCCGATTGAACAATGAAATGGTCAAGTTCGATGTGTCTAAATTGATGAAGCAACCAAGTGACATGAGGGTGGTCGCGGTCATCAATGCCATTGAGGAAGAGCCTGCGGATGTGCACCTTGAGGAGAAGTGTTTGGTTGAGACCCGAGCTGCTATGAAGTTGGGATCGAATGGGGTGGTGAGACAGGCAGAAAAAGGCGGTGAAAATAGATCAAAGAAACGAAAACACCGCAAGAGAATCTGCAAAGAAAGAGCGAAGAAGCGGTCACGACTAGCTGCGGAGCCAACAAAAGAAGAAGTTGGACAGCAACATCGAATCAGCAGCGCGTGCAAACACTCCATCGAGTTCTCTTGTTTTGGAGACCCTGGCGGTCTCCAACATCATTCCAGAATCTGAGTCATATCGACTTCACAGGTATTCCTTTATTCTCACAGCTTTTAGTTTTCATATGTATGCATTGGGGACAATGCATGAGTCTAAGTTGAGGGTGTTGGGAAACCTGTGAGTCACCACCGAGGGTTTTTGTTGCCGATTTCTTTTCCCTCCGGTGTGCTATCTAGTAGAACCGGCATGTTTAGGTTGTTAGTTTAAATTTTTTTTTTAGTGTCTATAGCAAGCATGCGTTGTTCTTGTCTAAAAACGAGGCCCCTTGAAAAATTTTCTGGTTTTGAGCTTATGTTGAAACGATTGACTGTCTGGATCTTGATGTCATTGTGTGAATATGATTAGAATGAGTATGCTTAAGCCGAGCGGTTGTTTGATAGTTGGTAGCGATATAGTTTCTTGGTGCTAAGAGTGTGTGAGATTAATTGTCATAAATTCTTACTCTGTGCATGCATCTAGAACTTGCCCGGTCTATTTTGTTAAGTTTGAAGTTTGGTTGCTTAGGAAAGGATCACAGGCCCTTTTTGTGTGCAGTCCACTTAACCTATAAGACCGTCCAAATGTAAATAATCCCTTTGATCCCTGTTTGAGCCGAAATTGACCTTGTTCTTTCAATAACCTGTCACCATTCCTGTTTAACTTTGAATCCCTATCTTGGCCCTGGTCCTTCCTTGGACATCGTGCACCTCAACGTAAGCAAAACAACCTAAGTTGAGGGTGGCTACTATAGAGGTAAACCCTGTTTTGGCCCTGGTCCTACCAATGGACATTGTGCACCTTGACGTAAGCAATCAGCCTAAGTTGAGGGTGGCTACTACAGTGGTAAAGGAGAAGAAAAAGAGGATGGAGATGATTGTTGTTGAATAGAATGAAAATCCGGGTGTGCGCCTAAGAAAAGAAAAGAAAAATAAAGAAAGATGAAAAAGATCGAAAAAGAAACAAAAAGAATTGTCAATAAAGAGGCCGCACCTGTATCTAGAATCAAGGAAATAAAAAGGTGAATAAGGATGGATAAAGTGAAGTTGTGTGGTGATAAGATGTAAATGGTTCCAAGGAGGGCTTAGTCACTAACCCCTAAATGTATCATACCTGCACCCGAAGCCTCATTACAAGCCTAAACAAGTCCTGTAGTGATCCTGAGTAGCTTTCTGAAGAACCGAAATAGAATAGTAAGGGCAAGCCTATGGTATCGCATGTGCATTTTTTGAAATCGTTTGTGAGTGTGAGCGCTTACCTAGTCCCAAATCTTGTGTGTGGGATTTCTTTGTGGTGAGGGCACCAAGATGTCTATATTGTCTATTGATTGTTAGGATAGCTACGCGTGTGTATGCATAATGTTCTATCATATCGGAGTGACATGTTTGGATCCTTGCAAGTTAGTGTTTCATACATACGTGTGCTACGAGGGAGCTTGATTTAATTGAATAAGTTTTGAATGACCATGAAGTGCTATAGACATGAGTTCGTGTTCTTAGTTGAGTCGTATTATTATTTTATGTTATGTTGCTTGAGGACAAGCGAACGTTTTAAGTTGAGGGTGTTGATATGACGCTAATTTACGTCACTTTCGACTCCTTTTTACTAAGAACAATCGTACGTTTTCAAGCAACCATTGTTGTTTTTGATGTTTTTATGTTGTATTTGTAGGAAATGGAAACAAACACGAAAACGGACGGAAATACGCGAAAAAGAGCAATCTGCCTAAGTGTGACGGCCTGAGTGACGGCCCGTCACACATGTGACGGTCCGTCACTGGGATCGTCACTCCAAGGCAGCAAAGGGACAGTGCTACTGCCTAAGGCTGACGGTCCAGGCGACGGTCCGTCAAGGTAGTGACGGTCCGTCAGCCTGACCGTCACGCTAAGGCAGTGGCTTACGTCGGCGACCCGCGTTTTGGGGATTCCTAGCCCATTTTGGATTTGGTTTCTTTGACTCCTATAAATACCCTATGATAGGTTTATGTAATTAGAATTCACCCAATAGTTTTAGAATAGTTTTTTAGTCGTTTTTTGAGAGCAACAACACGTTTTCGGATTCGTGAATTCGTGTTCTTGAGTTCTTGGTTGTTCTTGTTCTTGGATTATTGAAGAGTATTTTCATCATATTGTAAGAATCTTCTTTCCTTTATAATGAATTACTTCTTTTCTTCTTCGAGCATGAGTAACTAAAACTCCCGCAACTAGGGTTGTGGGAGCCATGGCAAACGTAGCAATATAGATTCCGGGTAGCGTTGGGTTCGATTTATGTATTGTCACGTTGTTAATCATACATTATGTCACGTTTTCTAGTGGGTTGCAAACATTAGAACATGCCTAGGTTTAATTTGCTTGAGAAAGAGATTAAAACCGGGAAACTTGATTAACAACAAGGATTCGAGACTACCAACTCTCGTCTTAAAGATTAATGCCGTAACTGGATTAATCTACTTGATGTTAGGATTGAGAGCTAAAAAGCACATCTTTTTGAGATCGAGAGAAGATAAAAGGAAATTTGTTTATTTGGTCGAGAGACGTTTAGACGATACAATTGACGCAATCACATCGTGACATTCATATAGAAAGAACCCGGTTAAGCCTAGAATCGACATTGTTACAACGCCATGGTAACCACGTCCCTAGTTCGCATTCTCTCATACTGATTTAACCTCCTACGTTTATTATTGTTTTGTTTACAATTTGATTACAAAACCCCCCTTTTAGTTACTGGAAACGATTGACAACTAGTCACATACTTCACTAAAGTCTTAATCATCACCATATTCTCTGTGGGATTCGACCCCAACCTTTTTGGGTTATATATTTGACAACGATCGCTTACGCTGCTTAAATTGAGGTGTAGTTGAGGCGCTATCAAGCGCTCAGTGCTCATCTCTACTACGCGAGGTATACCAAGATGGGTCGTACTATAAAACTATCACAAACGAATCCAAATACGGGCCAAGAACACGGTGCATCAAATTCATAAAGGCTGCGGGGGCATTAGTCAACCCAAAAGACATCACCAGGAACTCATAATGGCCATAACGTGTCCTGAATGCTGTCTTAGGGATGTCCTCCGCCCTAATCCTCAACTGATGGTAGCCGGACCTCAAATCAATCTTCGAAAACACGACTGAACCCTGAAGCTGGTCAAACAAATCATCAATCCTCGGCATCGGATACCTATTCTTCACTGTCACCCTATTCAGCTGCCGATACTCAATACACATGCGCATCGACCCATCCTTCTTCTTCACGAAGAGAACAGGAGCACCCCAAGGTGACACACTAGGTCTAATAAACCCCTTAGCTAGCAGATCCTGGAGTTGCTCCTTAAGCTCCCTCAACTCAGCAGGAGTCATACGGTACGGAGAAATAGAAATGGGCCTAGTGCCCGGCTCTAACTCAATAGCAAAATCAATATCTCTCTCAGGTGGAAGGCCTGGCAGGTCGGTAGGAAATACATCGAGGAAGTCACTAACCACAGGAACAGACTCAGGGGAAATGGGGTCAGCACGAACATCTCGGACATATGCTAGATAAGCTAAACACCCACGGGCAATCAACTTCCTAGCTCGAAGACAAGAGATGATCCTAGATGGTGCATGGCTAACAGAACCCTGCCACACAACCAGGGATACACCGGGCACAGCTATGGTAATGGTCTTGGCATAAAAATCCAAAACCACACGGTGAGGGGATAACCAGTCCATGCCCAGTATCACATCAAAATCTAGCATATCAAGAATCATCAAGTCTCCCCAAGTCTCTGAATCACCAATAGATAACATACAGGATCTCACAATCTGATCCACTACTAAAGAATCTCCTACTGGGGCCAAAACAGAAACAGGAACAGATAATGGCTCACTAGCCAACCCCAAACAAGGCACAACGTAGGCAGATACATATGAACAAGTGGATCCAGTGGATCCAGGATCAAATAAAGCCATAGCAGACTGATGGCACACATAAATCATACCTGTAATCACAGCATCTGAGGCCTCTGCCTCTGGTCTCCTTGGGACCGCGTAAAACTGACGACGACCTCCACCTGCCCGACCGCCATCCCTACCACCTGCTCTGGCACGCGGAGCACTATCCTCTACTCCTGACGACCACCCTCTAACTGGAGTGGGCTGAACTCTCGTAAAGGCTCGGCCCAGCTGACTGTACCCCTGCTGAGGGCAATCCTAGCAAATAACCCATCGCACCACAAGTAAAACAAGCCCCTAATGGCCTACTCAGTCGAGATGAACCAGAAAATCCCGTATGACCACCACGACCTGATGCCCCAGAAACTGTACCCCTCGAAGACTGGTCGCCATAGCCCTGATGGCTGCCCTGACCCTGCTCGAACTGGGTACTACCAAAGGTCTGAAGAGAAGACTGAACCAGTCGGCTGGACTGACCCTGGTACTGCTGTGGCTGAAAACTTCGGCTCCACTGGCCAGGACCTCTACCACCATATCTGGAACCACTATAGACACCCTGATGCCGAGGCCTCTTATCTCTGGACCCCTGATCATGTCGCTATAAGTCCTCCACAGTGCGGGCATAGTCTACAATAGCCTGGAATGACCGACCACTGGCAATCAATATCTCAGCTGGCTGCCTGATCTCTGGCCTCAAACCCCATACAAATCTACAAATCCTATCAGCCTCGGTGGGAATGATCATAGCTCCGAACGGTGCTAGCTGATGAAAGCGGGTCTCATACTCCGAGATAGTCATAGATCCCTGCACAAGGTGAGTGAACTGCTCCCTGCGATGCTCCCGATCACTCTGGGGTAGGAACTTGGCCATAAAGGCCTCATAAAACTCAGACCAGGTCAAAGGAGGTAACGACAGTGGTCTACAAGCAACCTGAGCCCTCCACCATAAATTCGCTGGGCCCTCCAACTGATAGGTAGTATAACCAACCCCGTGAGTCTCCAACAAACCCAGATGATGCAATATCTCCTCACAGGTGGTAATGAAGTCATGTGGATCCTGTCAAGAGGTACCCGCAAATCTCAGGGGTGCTAACCTCAAAAATCTGCCCAACGCCTTCTGCTCTGTCTCTGTCATAACTGGGCGAGGAGCAAGAGGCTGTGCAACAGATGGAACCGGAATGACCTCCGCACGGGGAGCCATAGTAGTCGACTGCGCTCCTAAGCTCTGTGCACCCAGGGCTGCCCCCTGAGCGAATGTCTGCGCTACCTCAGAAGGCCGCTCTCCAATCACACCCAAAAGCTGTAATAGTAATCCTCGAATATCTGGAGACGGAGCTGTGGGTGGAGCTGGCACAGAAGTGGGCACTGGAGCTGGTACTGGAGCTGGCGCTGGAGCTGGTGGTACCTGGGCTGCCCCCTGAACCACATGCTGCTCGGGCTCTATCTCCACGCTAGCAGCTCTAGCAGGTGTCACTGTTCGAGGGCGTCCTCGACCCCTAGCTGGAGTGGGAGGCTCATCCTCGCGTGCTGCCGATGATCTCGTACGAACCATCTGCGGGAGAATGAAGTAGAACAAATGAGATCTCTAGAAACTTCAAGGGTACAACGCACGACACAGAAGCAATGAAAGAGTTAAATTTCCTAAAATGCCACTGTAGCCTCCCAAAGATTGAGTACGGACGTCTCCGCCCCGATCCGCAGGACTCTACTAGACATTGGCTCCAATACCGATGACACCGGTGAACCTAAGTCTCTGATACCAAATTGTCACGACCCGATTTCTCGGTCATGATGGCACCTATACCCCCTGGTAGGTGAACCAATCCCTGTAGCCCAGCACAGTTAGTAATGGGCTACTATCTAACAAATAAGCGAACAAGACAAATAAAATAGATAACAGATATATAAATATATACATATGCGGAAACTAAACCAAACCCCAAGACCTGGTATCATAGTACAGAGCCAAACTACATACATGGAGTGCAAAATAAACCAAAACTATATATACAAATGTCTCCGAATGGTAATAGAGTACATGAAGCAAAAGATAAACTAAAGCTAAGCTCCGATCGCCAAGAGCTCACCCTCAGTCTGAAGTGGTCTCCCACAGATCTCCAAGCACGATTCACAACGGTCTAACGGCGATAGCCCACGCTAGGATCTGCACCCAAAGATGCAGGGGGTAGGGGTGAGCACCAAATGCGAAGCATAAGGTACCCAGTAGGTATCATAGGCCGACTGGGCACATATAAGATAAAAGCGCAGTAATAGACAGAATAGAAGTAAGTAGTCACAGAAATCAATGAAAGGTACACAGGAACTAGCCCAGAGGGAAGTCAACAGAACCACAGATGAGGCTAGTAAGCAGAATATACACACCAAAGGCACAGGTGAAAGTAAGAAACAACGCACCTGGAATCCTTGCAACAACAGTGTATACAAAATAAGGTTACGGAATGGACGGTATACCGGTAACCTCAAGTGTAAGAAGAAGAGAGAAAGAGTAATAATAGGCATGCTCAAGACATGAATCAACCCAACTAATCATAACAATCTCAATCCAGAAACTAACAGTCTAGCAGTAACCAATCTCATACTCATCCCTAATAGAGAACAACTCTGTAAGTAAGCAAATAAAATAGCAAAAGTCTACCTACAGTCCCCCGGCCGCCCATACAACCGAGGAACACAAGCCAGTGAAAACAAACCCTCCGGCATCCCATACTACCGGAGCGTACAATCAGCAACCAGCAAACAAGGGTGGAACCTCGAACCATGAATGATATGATGCATGAAGATCTCAAGTGCCATAGTATCTCTGTATGTACCTCCTCCGGTGCCGATCCGGCCCAGCAGGTAGGTTCCATGGAAGGACATTGCCGTATACCTCTACTCCGCCATATACCCTTCCTCCGGCACACGTAGCCCGAAGCCCCAGACCCGGATGGCAAGGTCCATGGAGGTCCCTGACCCCATATCCAAAAACTCAGATATCAAGAACATGTATCAAGATAGAAGACCCAGTCTCGATAATCAAGATAGAGACCCAGTCTCGAATATGCATGCCCAGACCCTGTCCAGGACTAAAAATAGTAGGAAAATATCTCAAAAACCCCTCCAAGGGTGCCCGGGCGTAGCCCGGTCTAAACAGTAAAAAGTCATCTCAGGTGCTCGGTCCAACCGAGGCTAAAAATCATCTCAAGTAACAAGAAAACTCAACTAGCACCCCGGCCCTGCCGAGTCTAGCGATAATCATAAAACCGATGATTTTAAACATAATTTTACTTTCTTTCCCAAAAATCTCCACAAGTGAAATCAACCATTTCCAAATCATTTCCATCAAAAATGGACCCCCCCGGGCCATGCAAGGTTTAGAAAACAGTGCCAGTAGGCCCGAAGCCAAAACCACAGTAAAAACAGGGATAAAAACCCTCTTGTATAATGCATGGAAATGGGTATGATCACACACAATTGCTGCCCCGCAGCTCACTAATTTCAACCTATCGACCCTGCACAGGCCCACAGCTTACTCAGCAAGCATAACCAGCCTAGAAGGATAAATTCTATGCCCGGGATTTCGCGACAATTCCAAATCCCACCTTCCTATGTTCCAAGAGTCAACCAAGGCCTCGCAGGACCACAAGGGTAAATAAAATAATATCCGCAAATACTACAAACAACGGAGGAACAAAAGTAGGCGGACATGAATAAAGCGGTCGAGGTCTGTGGTACCAACCTAATAAACCAACCCAAGGATGCCCATTAATACAATTTTATTCTATATATGCGGAGTCTAGGGAGATTAAACCGTAACCTACCTGTCGTCCGACGATAAGCTGCTGGAACAACGATGTCCAAGCTCGAACCACTCCGAGAAAATCCAAAACTAAATCGAAATCGAATTCGGATTTGGGACGGAACAACTTGACGTAGATAATTGATTTTCTATTTTCCGTGATCAAATATAAGAGCAACCAAGAATAAATTGCTTTCTCCACCAACAAAACCCTGTCCGCCTAATATCTATATTCGTAAGGATATGTGGAGCAAAAGCAATTGAATGTTTGCTGAAGCTAATCCTATTAATGACATTACTAACAGTTAACTATTAAAAACAATTACTAGGTAGTGCTGCCAACTCCTAAATATACTAGTGCTGCCTTCACCTTCCACTTACACGTGGGGGTGGAGGTGGCAACCAATTTCCCTCCGTTAGGTATATATTCGGGTATTGCATAAATTCGTGGTAAAATAAATATAGTATTTTAAATATACCATAATTATTAGAAAATCATTTCCAATAAAACCTACTATATTATAATAATAATTTTCAACATAACTAATTTTACTATCTCCGTTAAAATGTTACGGAGTATAAAAACTTTATAAAATAAATACTTATACCATTATATCGTAACAAAACATTTTCCATAAACCTTTAAAATATTTTGAAAAGGTAATAATAATATAATTTTTTACCAAATTCAATTTTTAAATAAATATTTCAAATACACGCACGATGCTAATAAAGTTCTTAAGTTTAGGCTTGTAATTCGCCTACGCACGATTTCGATATTCAAGAATTCCCTCGGGATCCTCCCTTATATTTAATCACTGTTTCAGAACTGAAATGGCATTTTAAAACGTGAAATTGAAGCTTAAATCGGGTTAAACCCGACCCGATTCGCGACCCGGTTCGCAACCCGTTTTCTGCCAGACAGTCCGTGGTAAAAAAGTCATAACTCTTTGCTCCGAGATTATTTGGACGTGCGGTTTTGTGCGTTGGAAACTAGACTCGTAGACCTTCGATTTGGTATTTCGGGGGACTTCTAACTCTTTATATATTGGGAGAAAAGTCCTGATACATTTGACCCAAGGTTCAGAAAATTTGTTAAAGGTCTTACGATATCCTTTGTCGATTTGCTTGACTTCAAAACTTACACGTGGAAATGACCGGAAGGGTCATTACATCTGATTAGAGATAGTTTGATGTATGATTAGGATTTCCATACAACAGTGGTCTTTCGGATTAATATATCTTCATTTTATGCTTTTTAAACTCTTTTTATTATTATTCTCTTATTTTCATGCGTTATTATTAATTGTTTATTTTCTATACTATATGGTTTCATTTTTTCTAACCATTTTATTCCTAATATTATATTTTTTTCTTGGTATATTTCAAATTTTACTTTTATTGGTATTCCTCCTATAATTATTTCCTTCTTTACTATTTCTTTAGTATTTACTAATGCTTTTGGTAGATCTGGACATGACTGGTTTTTTACTTTTATCTTATCTCCCATAACTAATTCTCGTGCTATGTTATTTTCTTCTTGTCCTATGTCTACTAATATTAAATATTTTTGTTGATTTATTATTCCCGTTATATAGTATTGTTTTAGTTCCTCTTTTTGATGTTTTATTAATCTTGTAGATGATTCTTGTATTTCTGGTTCGTAATTTATACTTGTGCTTTCATGTTTTCTACCTGATATGCTTAATCTCGGTTCATAGTTTATTCTTTTAGATGTACTTAATCTTTCTTTTACTATTTCTAAATCTTCGTCAAAATCTATTTCTTTGTAACTATAGTTATTTCTGTCTATTAGAGTAACTATCTTTTCAAAGGGGTTTTCTATTTTTATCCTATTTATTTTATTCTTTGCTGTTATTTCATGTTTAGTAGTTAATACATACAAGTTTTTACATCTTGCTGTAAATATCTTACTGCCTGGGGCTAGTTCTATTCCTGACATTTTCCAATATAATACTAAAGATTTATCTATATTTTTATCTGATACTGCTACTGAATAGTTAGCACTTATGATAAATTTAAACTTTTGGTATATTAAGTTTCCTTTAACTGCGCTTATTATACTTTTTTCTATAGGTTCTATTATCCTATCGTCTGCTAAATATATTTCTATTGGGGTATCTATTCCTTCTCTAAAACAAGCTTTTATTAATATTTCTGTTCCTCCTAGGTGCACGTATTTTATTGGATCTCTTGCTTTTATATCTTGTATTTCTTTATTTATGATTCTTCTGCTTATTAAGGGTATTCTAGCTTTTCCTTGTATATATTTGCAATCTATTACATGTTCTTTCTGGCTTACTACGTAGTATTCTTCTTTTTGTCTTTTGAATAAATTTCTTATAATTGGTATACTAAATATTTTATCTACACTTAAGTCTAATTCCTTTCCTTTTATTTGATCAAATATGTTATAATCGAATATTATTTTTTGATCCGTAGATTCTTCATCTAGATATTCTTCTTTGTTTATTATTTGTATTTCTTTTTCAGTCATTTATTTGTTCTGATTCATTTTCTCCTTCTTCTTCTGATATTTCATATATACTATCATCGCTATTTAGTTCATAGTCTATGTATTCTATTTGCGTATATTTTTCGTTTTCTTCGAATATTATTTCTGATATTTGTTTTCTTTGTGGGTTTCTTGATAATCTACAATTTTTAGCTATATGTCCTAGTTTTCCGCAGTTATAGCATGTACATTCTGTTAATTTTCGCTTTGGTCTATATGGTCTTTTTGTTTTATAGTTTTTTACATAATATTTTCTCTTTGGGTTTATATATCTATATTTAGATTTATATTTTTTATATCTCTTATTTCTAGAGTATGGATTTTTATAATAATTAATTTCATCCTTACACCCGAATTTAGGTGCTACTTTATTGTTACAACATACTAGATTTTTTATTAGAGTTTTTTCTATTTGTAGTTTTTCTTTATATTCTTCACAAGTATTAGAATACCAGTGATGTAAATATTTTATTCTAGCTCCTAATGTATCTGTCAGTCCTACTTCTTTCCAATTTTTTATTATTCTTGAACTAAATGTTTCAGGTAATTTTGTGAAATATAACTGTCTGATTTCTTTACTTTCTTCTGTATTATATGATCCTTTATAATAATATTCTTTAAATGCACATGTATATTCGTCTATATAACACATGTTGCATATTTCTAATTTTATCATTAAATTTCTATTTATGACTTTTTCTTTATTTTGTTCTTCATATTCTGTCATCATACTACTAAATTCATTTCTTATTGCTGTTTTATATTTTTGTAGTATCTCTATCGATGTTGTTGCGTCTTCGCCACTCATGTTTTTATTATTTCTTAACGTTTTTATACTTTCTTCTGTTAAATTTAATAACCATAGTTTTACTGTTCCTATTAGTGTTCTTTCTATGTATCATGGTGCTTCTGTTATTTGTATTTTGTTGTCTACTAATTGTTTTGCTATATATCCTATCCATAGTTGGATAACTTTATTTGTGTCTGTTACACAATCTAGATCTAAGAAGTTATATTGTTCTATTGACGGAGTTGGTGTCCATTTTTCATTATATCGTTTTTTCCCTATATTATCTTGTCTATCTGAGTTTTCATAATTTCTTGCATAGTATTTTGGACCTGGTTTAAAGTCTCTTTTTCCTGATGTGCTTGGTTTTTCTTCTATTTTACTCATGTTTATTTCTATGTTTTCATCATTTTCTATATCTTTTAATAATTCAGTATACGTTTCACTTTCTTTTTCTTCATCATTTTGTTCTTCATTAGTTTCATTTATTTCATCTATTCTTAATTCTGGTTCTTCGTTATCTTCTTTTAGTTGTAATTTTTCTTTAAATAATCTTATTTCGTTTTGTAATTTTTCCTGTTGTTCTTTTTCTTTTTGTAATTTCTCTTGTTGTTCCTTTTCTTTTTGTCTGTTTTCATATATTTCTTTTAACATTGCTAGTTCTTTTTCCAATTCTAATATTTTTGTATTTTTAATATTTTCTATTTTCTGTACTTCTATTTTTGCTTCTTGTTTTATTTTATTTATTTCATTCTTCTTGTCTATTTCTTCATTTTCTTTCATTATTCTTACCATAGCTGTTAAGCTATCTTCTAATTTAGCTGATTCTCTTTCTAGCATTAGGTTTAGAGTTTCTCCTATTTTCTTATATCTTCTTCCTAGATTAGAAAATACTATTTTTATTTTTATTCCTTCTAGATTTTCGAAGGTTTTCTCTTCTATCACGTATTCTTCCTTCTTCATTTATAATTTGTTTTGTAATTTATATGTTAGTTCTATATATAGGTAGAATATTTCCTTTCTTTGTGCCAATATTGATTTATGGCATACTCCTGCAAATATATTTTCACGAAGTCTTTGTTCTCTATGTGTAATTTCTTGTCTTTTTTGTTTAATCATTTCTGTTAGTTCTTCTTCGTACTTATTCATTAAATGTCTTTTGTTTCTTTAAGTAGTTTTATATATTTGTATTCCATTTTAGATATAGTATCTATTAACTTATTTAGCCTGTTGTTATCAGTTTTTGTAATACTAAGTTGTTTATATTCTGGATATAAATTTTTTAATTTCCTTTTTATTTTTCTTATCCTCTTTTTAGTATCATCCATATTATTATTATTTTTTATTTTTTTTATAATAATCTTTCCGTAGGGGAATTTATCTTTATATTTCTTTTATACTTCCATAATATGTTCCAGATATCTAGATCTGAATATTTTTCACAATCGTTATCTGTTGCAACAAATGACTCACATGTTGGATACATATTTAGAAACAACAGGTGGATCCAACAGGTAAGTCATATATTGCAACAGATAGTCCATCTGCTGCAGCAGGTGATGCATCTGTTGCAACAGATGACCTATCTGTTGGATTCAACTACTGAATCTGAACATGAATCCAACAGATAAGTCATCTGCTGCAATAGATGCATCACCTGCTACAACAAATGACTCATCTGTTTTAGCAGATGACTTATCTGTTGGATTAAGCTTCTGGTTCTGAACCAGCTTTGCCAACTAATGTAAGATGAATCCAACAGGTAAGTCATCTGTTGCAACAGATGAATCATCTATCTGTTGCAGCATATGACTTACCTGTTGGATTCATGTTCAGAACCAGTAGCTGAATCCAACAAGTAGGTCATCTGTTGCAATAGATAACTCATCTGTTGCAGCATACCACTCATTTGTTGCAATAGATGACCTGCCTGTTGGATTCATGTTTAGAACCAGTAGCTTGATCCAACAAATAACTCATCTGTTGCAATAGATGGGTGGTCTGTTGCAACAGATGACCCATCTGTTGCAACATATGACCTATCTGTTGGATTCATGTTCAGAACCAGTAGCTTAATCCAACAAATCTATTGCAAACCCATCTGTTGCAACAAACCACCCATCTGTTGCAACAGATGAGCTATCTGTTGGATTCAACTGCTGTAACATGAATCCAACAGATAGGTCATCTGTTGCAATAAATGGGTCATCTTTTGGATACGCTACTGAAAATTGTAGAAAAACAGCAGATATACCCAGATAACATTGATTAGCATAGTAATTTTATCATATTACCCCTATTAATTGGTACTTATTGAAATTGATAAATTAAGGGTAAAACATGAAATTTTGTTTTGTCTTTTCTTAATATATCAAAAATGATAAGTAAAAATGGAAATCAAAAATAGAAATAACTGACAAATAATTTTGAACAGAGGGAATATATGATTTGTTTTAAACCATAAATTTCAAAAAAAATCTTTTTTCTCTTAAGTTCCGTGCCCAGTCAAATAACTTCAGGAGAATAAATTAAGGGTGACAAAAAGGTTTCAAATTTAAGTTGTAGTGACTTAAGTTATTTTAATTGAGTAGAGGTGACAAAAATTAGATTAGGAATTAATGGATTTTGACTTATTTTCTGAGTTGTCCTAAAGTTTTTATTTTTACACTTTGACCCATGGGACCCATTCCCCTTTTGGGAGAATTGAATTAAATAAAACCCTAATTACCTAAAATGGGAAGGAAAAAAATCGACCGCCTCCCCTTCTTCTTGCTTCTCTTCCTCGCGCCATTTTTAGGGCATTGTCCATTGTTGTTGTTGTTGTTGTTGTCTTCTTCTTCTTCTTCTTCTTCATCATCATCTTCTTCTTTTTCTACTCCCCTGCCTTCCATTGTTGTTGTTGTTGCTGCCATAACTGCTGCTACTAGACCAAAATTTTGGATCAAATTTATTCGTAATCACTGGGCATTGCTTCATAGGTGATTTTGGTAAGTAAAAATAATGATTTTTAGTTCAATTTCTCATCTTGGTATATCTGCTGTTTTTCTACAATTTTCAGTAGCGTATCCAAAAGATGACCCATTTGTTGCAACATATGACCTATCTGTTGGATTCATGTTACAGCAGCTGAATCCAACAGATAGCTCATCTGTTGCAACAGATGGGTTTGCAACAGATTTGTTGGATTAAGCTACTGGTTCTGAACATGAATCCAACAGATAGGTCATATGTTGCAACAGATGGGTCATATGTTGCAACAGACCACCCATCTATTGCAACAGATGAGTTATTTGTTGGATCAAGCTACTGGTTCTGAACATGAATCCAACAGGCAGGTCATCTGTTGCAACAAATGAGTGGTATGCTGCAACAGATGAGTTATCTGTTGCAACAGATGACCTACTTGTTGGATTCAGCTACTGGTTTTGAACATGAATCCAACAGGTAAGTCATATGCTGCAACAGATAGATGATTCATCTGTTGCAACAGATGACTTACCTGTTGGATTCATCTTTTGAGCAAAATTTGAGCAAAATTTGATTTTCGGAAATGTGTTGCAAAACTGACAAGAGACTCCGATTAAATTCGGGTTAGTAGAACTCCGAAGCTTGCTCAATTGTGAATCCTGAAACTGCTTGGTCTTTATCTCTTCTATGAATATGGATTTGACCTCAACACATTTCCTTATATTGACATCCCAAACTAATCCCTTTATGTCAAATGCAATAATCGGAGTTCTACTAACCCGAATTTACTTCTAATTTTTTTTACGAACTCCTTAACCTTCTAGATATTATAATATGGTCTCGAATTTTAGAAACATTGATTATCCATTACCAGATTTATTTATATCATACAACTTGAAATTCATTCAAGACTAGCCTAGCCTGAAATTTCTAATACTTTATTCAGGGGGTCTTAACTCAAATTTTGGTACGCTAAACTATATAGTAACGATAAAAAGGATCCTTACATCCCTAGATCTTTCAGAGCATTCAATAAAATAGAACTATAGTTCTCGAGTTCAGTTTCTTTTCATGTGGCCTATAAGGCCTTGCCTCAATTGAACATCTTCAAATATGAAAAAAAATTAAACTAGGCTTTTTTCTTGTCCAAAGCTCATAAAAGGTCTTATTAGTTTCTTTAATCAAAACTCTATTGAATATATATGTTAAGGTCTTTAATGTAATTACCCAAAGTGATTTAGGTAAGGTAAGGTAGAATGACTGAATCATACTCTTCACCATATCCTTAGCATTCTGTTTCATCTTTCATCAACACCATTAATAGTAGACGAATTTGGCATAGAATATTATGGGACAATACAACACTCCTCTAGAAATTTTACAAATAATCATGAACGTTGTTCACCTGATTCATCATACCTACCGTAGTACTCACAACTATAGGAAGATTTAACAATTTTAATTCTTTTGTCAAGTTGATTCTCAACCTCAGTTTTATAATATTTTAACGTATTCGTTGATTACAATTTTTCATGAATGAGATAAAGGTAGATATATCTTGAGAAGTTATTTATAAACGTAAAATATTATTAATTATTTCAAGAGATCGTAAAAAATGATCCATCAATATCAGTATGTATTAGTTCTAAGACGTCTAATTTCATGTTGGCTTCATATTTTTAAATTTTTGCTTGTTTCTCATTAGTGTAATTTATGCATATATAAAAATCTAAAAAGTCAAAGGCATCGAGAATATCGTTTCAATTTTCTTTTAGAGATATATTCTAATTAATCTCTTGTGCCACAATGATGTTGAATTCTCACTGATTAATTTACACTTACTATGAGTTATTTTAATATATAAGAATTCATTGAATGAAGTAATCATATCAAATAAATCTAGATTACCGTAATTAAATGAAGAGTCGGAGCCAATCAATTTTGAATTGTGAGGTAGACTAAATTTTTTATTTTCAAATGAACAAAAATAATCAAATTTTCTAATACAGAAACGAAAATCAAATTTTGCTCTAAAGATGATGCAACAAAAGTCTCCTTTAGATCCATATAAAAATTAATTATTAACAATAATTTAAAAGTTTCAGTCTCTTAGATTTTCACCAACTTGTAGTGATCAACGTAGATATATTTTCACCAGCATTAGATTTTCAATAATTCAGACAATCTTTCATAGACAGACTGTAGTGAATTATCTCACTAAAGTCTATCTACCATGTGTTTCTTGGTACTGAAGTTAAATTAACTTTAGAATAAATATAATTAAGAATAATATCATCCTTCTAATAACATGTTGCTCCACTGAATTCTTAGTTGATTATTTATGTTATTTTTTTCGTGTTATCGTTATATCGCAGCTTTCTTATTCTTTTTGTACCTTATTGAATCTTTCAAGAGTGTACGATTTTTGGCCTATCCATTTTTTATAAATTTATTTTTAATTTTGGTCATGAATTTCTTTTTAATGTGTAGTAATACTTAATCTTGTCAAAAATTACTAGTGAAATAACAAGTACAAGTAACGGTACATGCGCCTTCGAAAGCTTCTTCTCGAATTTGGAACATGAAGCGGTCTTGTCGATAGTTCTTCGATTTGGGTACCAATGGAGCAAAAAAATATATGAACATTGTTGGAGCAATTTAAACTGAATCAAAGAACAATAAATAACATAATAAACTCACTTAATACTTAAAAGTCAAAATCAAAATAAATTTGAATAAAGGTAAAACCATCTCAAGATATTGAATACTTCATTAATATTTTGTCTTTGGACAAAATATTAACTTGTAGGTATAGAAATCAAACACTAATAATAAAAGAACATGTTGAATGTTAAATCTTTCTTTAGGACAATAAATTTATTCACATGTAAAATTAAATAGTTATCGTGTGTTCGTTATCACAAAATGCATGTGCAATTCTGTTAAACATTGACATTTTTTTGGGCCATTGATATTCACATAATATACACGTATATATTTTTTTATGTTTTAAAATAAATAAATTTTCACATGAGAGCTTATTGTAATGACATCTAACTTTAATTTATTTATCTCAAAATATATATATAATTTTATTAATATTTAAATTAAAATTCTCCAAAACAAACATGTAAATTTTCAAGATAAAATCTTATATATATATTTTACTTTATAGAAGTTAGGGCTTCCTTTCAAAATGACTGGTAATACCACTTAAGGGCAGATAGATCGTTCACCTATTATCACTACCACTTCTGCTAAAGTTGAGTTTAATAAGAGCAAGAGACTTGTCGAGCTGAACTAGTTAGTGATGGAAGCAATCCTCACGAACTGAGAATAAAAGAATATACTTGTCCCTTCTCCAGCCATTGTAGTTCATCCACCTCTTCCTGCATATTCATACAAGACACGAGTAGGTGGGTGGAGGTCCTACGAGGTACCCACTACTCGGAGTACCCTCTTAAAAGAAAAAAAAAGTGTCTTAACAGTAAGCAACGCCGAAACCTAAATCAAATATAATTATAGTGAAAGTGACACTTAATGCATCATTTTCATAGTTTAAAATAAAATAATAATTACTTATTATTTATTAATGAGTTAAATAAGATATATTTGCAAGTTATCATGGCTTCAAGATAAAAAGATCTTTGATGTGTACATCACAAAAATATATCAAACTAAACAAATATGCAAGTATTTAAATATAGTTATACTAGTTTATTTGTTTGAAAATTAGTAAATTTCTATAAAGAAAATTGAAAAAGAAAAACAGATCCTTCAGGTGTCACAGAAAGGAAGTTCGTGACAGAAACCTCATGCCTCGATAATGACTCCCTAACCAACTATTTTTTCTTTTCGTATGAAACAATACTTCAAGCAACTATCTTATTAAGTTAATATAATATAAGCGCTAATACCAATTATTAAGACAAAAATACTTTAAGATGAATATCGTAATCATTCTCAAGGCCTATCATATCAAATCATCAAGAACATAATATTAGATGTGAAAAGATACCTAAATTTATGAGCGTCATAGTGATTCTCTATCTTGTGGTTATCAGTCTTCTAAACCAAGACGTAAGTCGTTCTATCTTTTTCAATGATTAGATGATAGAAAGAAAACTTTACGTCTGATTGAGACTATAACTCATACATAGTTGCACAAGATTGTGTAATTCTAATTTAGTCCATCATTAAATTAGAAGTTATATCCGAGTATCTACACATAAGAGCTCATACTTTATGAGATGTCTTTTAGACCCATTAACTTTAAATCTTAGAAGATCACTATTAATTTGGGCCAATCTTTCTAACAATAGCAACCAACATACAATTATTCTTCATACAATATATGTGTGAGTCCATAAAAGTTTATACTTATGTGGCACACTTTCCTTTTTAGTCCGTCTAAAAAAGAATGTCACCTTTCTATAATTAAAAAAAAAATTTAAATTTTCCTTTTACCCTTAATGAAACTATTTACAGCCACAAAAATGTCTAAGATTTATTTTAGATCACACACTTCAAAAGTCTTTATTTATTTCTTAAATTTTGTGTCTAGTTAAGTACTGCCACATACATTGAAATCGAGGGAGTAACAACAATATGTAACAACCATCCAAACAGAAAGAATTGAACCTTTTTTCTCTTCGGTACTCCTCTGTTTGAATTTATGTGACACTCTTTTCTTTTATCAGTCAAAAAAATAACGTTCTTTTTTATATTCAGTAACTTTAAACTTTTCATTTCACTTTAATAAAATAATTTATAACCATACAAATATACACCCTCCGTTCAAAATTACTTGTCATTTTTTGATTTGGCACACCCATTAAGATAACATTGATTAGCATAGTAATTTTATCATATTACCCCTATTAATTGGTACTTATTGAAATTGATAAATTAAGGGTAAAACATGAAATTTTGTTTTGTCTTTTCTTAATATATCAAAAATGATAAGTAAAAATGGAAATCAAAAATAGAAATAACTGACAAATAATTTTGAACAGAGGGAATATATGATATGTTTTAAACCATAAATTTCAAAAAAAAATCTTTTTTCTCTTAAGTTCCATGCCCAGTCAAATAACTTCAGGAGATTAAATTAAGGGTGACAAAAAGGTTTCAAATTTAAGTTGTAGTGACTTAAGTTATTTTAATTGAGTAGAGGTGACAAAAATTATATTAGGAATTAATGGATTTTGACTTATTTTCTGAGTTGTCCTAAAGTTTTTATTTTTACACTTTGACCCATGGGACCCATTCCCCTTTTGGGAGAATTGAATTAAATAAAACCCTAATTACCTAAAATGGGAAGGAAAAAAACCGACCGCCTCCCCTTCTTCTTGCTTCTCTTCCTCGCGCCATTTTTAGGGCATTGTCCATTGTTGTTGTTGTTGTTGTCTTCTTCTTCTTCTTCATCATCATCTTCTTCTTCTTCTACCCCCCTGCCTTCCATTGTTGTTGTTGTTGCTGCCATAACTGCTGCTACTGGACAAAAATTTTGGATCAAATTTATTCGTAATCACTGGGCATTGCTTCATAGGTGATTTTGGTAAGTAAAAATAATGATTTTTAGTTCAATTTCTCATCTGGGTATATCTGCTATTTTTCTACAATTTTCAGTAGCGTATCCAAAAGATGACCCATTTGTTGCAACAGATGACCTATCTGTTGGATTCATGTTACATCTCTTGCTCCTATTAAACTCAACTTTAGCAGAAGTGGTAGTGATAATAGGTGAACGATCTATCTGCCCTTAAGTGGTATTACCAGCCATTTTGAAAGGAAGCCCTAACTTCTATAAAGTAAAATATATATATATATAAGATTTTATCTTGAAAATTTACATGTTTGTTTTGGAGAATTTTAGTTTAAATATTAATAAAATTATATATATATTTTGAGATAAATAAATTAAAGTTAGATGTCATTACAATAGGCTCTCATGTGAAAATTTATTTATTTTAAAACATAAAAAAATATATACGTGTATATTATGTGAATATCAATGGCCCAAAAAAATGTCAATGTTTAACAGAATTGCACATGCATTTTGTGATAACGAACACACGATAACTATTTAATTTTACATGTGAATAAATTTATTGTCCTAAAGAAAGATTTCACATTCAACATGTTCTTTTATTATTAGTGTTTGATTGCTATACCTACAAGTTAATATTTTGTCCAAAGACAAAATATTAATGAAGTATTCAATATCTTGAGATGGTTTTACCTTTATTCAAATTTATTTTGATTTTGACTTTTAAGTATTAAGTGAGTTTATTATGTTATTTATTGTTCTTTGATTCAGTTTAAATTGCTCCAACAATGTTCATATATTTTTTTGCTCCATTGGTACCCAAATCGAAGAACTATCGACAAGACCGATTCATGTTCCAAATTCGAGAAGAAGCTTTCGAAGGCGCATGTACCGTTACTTGTACTTGTTATTTCACTAGTAATTTTTGACAAGATTAAGTATTACTACACATTAAAAAGAAATTCATGACCAAAATTAAAAATAAATTTATCAAAAATGGATAGGCCAAAAATCGTACACTCTTGAAAGATTCAATAAGGTACAAAAAGAATAAGAAAGCTGCGATATAACGATAACACGAAAAAAATAACATAAATAATCAACTAAGAATTCAGTGGAGCAACATGTTATTAGAAGGATGATATTATTCTTAATTATATTTATTCTAAAGTTAATTTAACTTCAGTACCAAGACACACATGGTAGATAGACTTTAGTGAGATAATTCACTACAGTCTGTCTATGAAAGATTGTCTGAATTATTGAAAATCTAATGCTGGTGAAAATATATATACGTTGATCACTACAAGTTGGTGAAAATCTAAGCGACTGAAACTTTTAAATTATTGTTAATAATTAATTTTTATATGGATCTAAAGGAGACTTTTGTTGCATCATCTTTTGAGCAAAATTTGATTTTCGTTTCTGTATTAAAAAAATTTGATTATTTTTGTTCATTTGAAAATAAAAAATTTAGTCTACCTCACAATTCAAAATTGATTGGCTCCGACTCTTCATTTAATTACGGTAATCTAGATTTATTTGATATGATTACTTCATTCAATGAATTCTTATATATTAATATAACTCATAGTAAGTGTAAATTAATCAGTGAGAATTCAACATCATTGTGGCACAAGAGATTAATTAGAATATATCTCTAAAAGAAAATTGAAACGATATTCTCGATGCCTTTGACTTTTTAGATTTTTATATATGCATAAATTACACTAATGAGAAACAAGCAAAAATTTAAAAATATGAAGCCAACATGAAATTAGACGTCTTAGAACTAATACATACTGATATTGATGGATCATTTTTTACGATCTCTTGAAATAATTAATAATATTTTACGTTTATAAATAACTTCTCAAGATATATCTACCTTTATCTCATTCATGAAAAATTGTAATCAACGAATACGTTAAAATATTATAAAACTGAGGTTGAGAATCAACTTGACAAAAGAATTAAAATTGTTAAATCTTCCTATAGTTGTGAGTACTACGGTAGGTATGATGAATCAGGTGAACAACGTTCATGATCATTTGTAAAATTTCTAGAGGAGTGTTGTATTGTCCCATAATATTCTATGCCAAATTCGTCTACTATTAATGGTGTTGCTGAAAGATGAAACAGAATGCTAAGGATATGGTGAAGAGTATGATTCAGTCATTCTACCTTACCTTACCTAAATCACTTTGGGTAATTACATTAAAGACCTTAACATATATATTCAATAGAGTTTTGATTAAAGAAACTAATAAGACCTTTTATGAGCTTTGGACAAGAAAAAAGCCTAGTTTAATTTTTTTTCATATTTGAAGATGTTCAATTGAGGCAAGGCCTTATAGGCCACATGAAAAGAAACTGAACTCGAGAACTATAGTTCTATTTTATTGAATGCTCTGAAAGATCTAGGGATGTAAGGATCCTTTTCATCGTTACTGTATAGTTTAGCGTACCAAAATTTGAGTTAAGACCCCCTGAATAAAGTATTAGAAATTTCAGGCTAGGCTAGTCTTGAATGAATTTCAAGTGTTGTATGGTATAAATAAATCTGGTAATGGATAATCAATGTTTCTAAAATTCGAGACCATATTATAATATCTAGAAGGTTAAGGAGTTCGTAAAAAAATTTAGAAGTAAATTCGGGTTAGTAGAACTCCGATTATTGCATTTGACATAAAGGGATTAGTTTGGGATGTCAATATAAGGAAATGTGTTGCAAAACCAACAAAAATCTAGAATTTCTGGACTTTCTGCCTCGCCTAGGCCTCTATAGCGGGAGGCATACCGCTATTACTAGGCCGCTATAGCGGAAATTTTTTTGCTATAGCGAAAGTCAGCTTTGGTCAATCCAACAATACCGGGCAGATCCCGCTACATCAATGTCGCTATAGAGGGAATTAGGCCTCTATAGAGGGTTACACAATGTTAAATGGAGTTTTAGACTTAAAACATTATTTTTCATTCCATCTTCGTTCCAGACCTAGGAAAGATGAATTAGGACAACTATATCAGTTTTCACCCACATTCCTTTATTGTCACGACCCCGACTGCAGTGAGTGGCACCCACCTAATAACCCCTGGTTGAGGGAACCAATGCCGACCCAACACTTAACCATTCTAGTAGCCTAAAACCAATGCATAAATTAAACTAGCAATAGAATCTCAAATACTATATCATAAAATTGCGGAAAACATTCTCCCTAGAAACTGAAAGTCATCATACCAAAATATTCTACCAAATTATCTAGAAAATACGGGGACGCAACCCTAAATAAGCAAGAGTTTAAGCCTAAAACAAGTGGGCTATAACTAAACAGAAAGAAACCAAGGTGGCTCGATAAAAGCAACTCACCTTTGATGTCTGAAAGCGCTGAGACTACAGGTGAGGTCGCGTGTCAGCCGTCGAAAGATTCTCTGTACTCACAAAAAGGAAAGAAAGTGTAGAGTCAATACACAATACCGTGTACTAGTAGGATCATCGTCCAACTCCAATAAATATAATATGAACAGTAAACCATAACATAGTAAGGTACAAAAAATATGTAACAAGTCAACAAGTACCCAGATATTAAGTCCCTCCCTTAGTTCGTTAAACACAGGAATCAAAAGCAACCATTGACCCCACCCAAAAACAATGACATATAACCTTTTTCACAGAACTCGGACCCACCAAGGATCCCCCAACATCAGCTAAGTGTTATACATGCAATCCTGGTCTACACTAAGACCAAACCCACATTTAAATAAAGTCACCCGGCCTCTCATGGACTATATTCAAAATTCACAATTCAAGAATACAACTCGTTCTACTCATGAAATCATCAAAAGAAAATAGTAATGCAATTAAAGCAACCCATACCAGGCATGGTACCTGAGCCAATAAAATGTCATAACAAGTCCAAATCAATCACAACCAATGAACAAACATACTTGTAAAACTAACAAGCAAACAAAAGAAGTTCATTTCACAAGACTGATTACTGGACAACTAGACATTCACAAAACATTCCCTAAATATGTAACTCATACACTACTATGAAATAGTACGTAAACATATAATGCATATTAGAAATCAACAACCATCACCTACCTCAAAATATTCCACGCTCTACTCAATCGGAGCTTTCCTGTTTCCCAAAGTTCTTGCCGGTTCTTGGTCTAAAACAACACACAACAACCAAAATCAATCCTCATGGCCTACTAGTTACCCGGATTATGCAAAAATCCCAAACCCCAGGCCAACCACGATCATCCCACCCTTTTTCCCGGGCTTTCCCACCATTAACTCATCTATTCCTACCATTTTTATGAATACATTTAGAGAATTAAGGTCACATGATCATAATCTAATGAAATCATCAACACCCAAGAACTTCTACACCTTAGAATCCCCTATTTCCCAAGATTTTACCATCCTAGGTCATTCCAAATCTTTCCAAGTCCACCCCTAGCAATTCTATAGCGTAGGAAAGGTAGTACGGAGTTTGGGGAGTAGAATTCTTACCTTTAGGATGAAAAATGGTGGAAAACTGATTAGGTTCTCCCAAAATTACCTTGCCCTTCTCCCAAAATGTTCTTGATAAAAATTGGACATTTTGGGAAAGTTTTCTGCATTAAATCCTGACTGGTCTGCTATAGAGGTCCTCGCTCCACTATAGCATTACCACCATAGCAGAACCATCCGCTATAGCGGTGCTGACCAATGTTGACTTCAGCTGTAGCAGTATTTTCTCCGCTACGACAGAGGTCGCTATGGCGGTTTATCAACCGCTATGATGGTTGACACGGGACAAAAAGTCATAAAGTCTCCCAAATTGGTCCATTTTATAATACACTCATTTTTTTGATATTTCGAATCAACCCCTTTGCGTCAACCTCGATACCGGGAGTTCTACTTACCCGAATTCAATTTGAAAAGACCCCCAAACTCCTTTATATCTTAGCTAAACAGAAAACTAGCTCAAAACAGGACACATTACCTAATCCTTACCCAGATTGCCCTAGGCCATACCTCGCTTCAAAACGGTCTGAGACTAGCCTAGCCCAAAATTTTCAACTTTCAAATCCAAAAGTTTTCTGACTTGAAACTTGGCACAAAAGGTCTACCCATAACGACAAACCTGGCCATTACAATAGATACCAATTTACTCGTCATTCATCCCCGAACAATCCAACCCAAAATTATAGAATAAAGAAAGGAAAGTTTAGTACCTAAATCCTCAAACAAGTGAGGGTACTTGTCTGCATGTCCTTCTCGGTTTCCCAAGTGGCTTCCTCAACCGGACAATGCTTCTATTGAACCTTTACCATACTGATCACCTTAGTCTTTAATTTTTGGACATCCCGATCAAGAATCACAACCGGTTCCTCTTCATAGCGAAGATCCTTATCAAATAACACTTCATTCCACTTGATGATGTAGTCCCCATCCCCATGGTATCACTTTAGCATGGATACATGGAATACCGAATGGAAACCCAAAAAACTTGGCGGCAGTGCTAACCTGTAAGCCACTGGCCCTATAATCTCAAGAACTTCAAACGGTCTGATGAACTAAGGGATGAGCTTGCCCTTCTTACCAAAAAATATAACTCCCTTCATTGGTGACACTTTCAATAGCACTTGTTCACCAACCTAGAAATCCATGTCCCTTACCTTGCGATCCGCATATTCTTTCTCCCTGCTTTAGGCCGCTAGCAACTTGGTCTGAATGCCTCTTACCTTTTCTTGTGCTTCCCTTACCAAGTCCACGCCGAAAGGCTTTACATCACCTTCCTCAAACCACCATATAGGTGACCTACAAACCCTTCCATACAATGCTTCAAATGGTGCCATGTCAATGCTGGAGTGGTAGCTATTGTTGTATGAGAACTCACACAATGGTAAAAACTGGTCCCAATGACCCCCAAAGTCAATTACACATGCTCTCAGCATGTCCTCATATACATGGATCGTCCTCTCCGACTGACCATCAGCCTGAGGATAAAAGGTTGTACTGAAGGTGAGTTGAGTGCCCAACTCTTCATGTAACTTACCCTAAAACTTAGAGGTAAACTGCATACCCCTATCTGAAATGATGGACAGTGGTACCCTGTGCAATCTCATGATATCTTTCACATAAATCTTAGCTAATTGCTGCGAATTGTAGTCCACCCTGACTGGAATAAAATGAGCTAACTTGGTCAGCCTGTCCACAATGACCCAAATAGAGTCATACTTCTCCAAAGTCTTGGGAAGACCTACCACGAAGTCCATGGCTATCCTTTCCCACTTCCACTCTGGAATGGGCATCCTCTGTAGTAGTCCTACAGGTCTTTGGTGCTCATATTTTACCTGCTATCAATTTTGACATTTGGACACAAACTCAGCTATGTCCCTTTTCATCCTGGTCCACCAATAAAGCTTCCTCAAATCCCTGTACATCTTGGTTACACCCGGATGAATTGAATATCGCGAGCCATGAGCCTCTGATAACACTTTTTGAATAATGTCACCAATGCGAGGAACACAAATCCTTCCTCTAAAATTTAACACGCCGCCAGAATCTAACGTGGCATCTCTGAATTCTCCGGACATTGCCTTGCTCCGAAGCTTGCTCAATTGTGAATCCTGAAACTGCTTGGTATTTATCTCTTCTATGAATATGGATTTGACCTCAATACTGGCCAGCATCCCACCCCATTTTGAGATACCCAAGTGCATGAACTTAGCTTCCAAGGCGTAAATCTCTCTTGCCAATGGTCGCTTGGACACTCCCAAGTAAGCCAAACTGCCCATGCTGACTGTCTTCTGGCTTAATGCATATGCCACCACATTAGTCTTACCCTGATGGTACTGAATGGTCAAATCATAGTCCTTTAACAACTCCATCCACCTTCTCTGCCTCAGATTCAAGTCCTTCTGAGCAAAAACATGCCACAGACTGTGATGATCAGTGAACGCCTCACACTTGATACCATAGAGATAGTGTCTCCAAATCTTGAGTGCAAACACCACCGCTGCCAACTCTAAGTCGTGGGTTGGGTAATTCCTTTCATGTACCTTCAACTGCCTAGATGCATAAGCTATCACATTCCTGTCCTGCATCAACACAGCACCCAAACCCAAATGTGAAACATCATAATACACGATAAAATCCTTACCTTTCACCGGCAATGAAAGGATGGGAGCCGTGGTAAGGAGTTTCTTGAGCTTTTGGAAGCTCTCCTCACACTTGTCTGACCACATAAATGGTACCTCCTTCTGAGTCAACTTGGTCAAGTAAGTAGCGATAGATGCAATGTCCTTGACAAATCTACGGTAGTAACCTACAAGTCCCACAAAACTTCTCACCTCAGTCACAGAATTAGGCCGAGCCCAATTCTTGACTGCCTCAATCTTCTGAGGATCGACCATCACCCCCTTTTCTGACAACACATGCCCTAAGAATGCAACCAAAGTCAATCAAAATTCACACTTGGAGAACTTCGCATAAAGTTTCTGGCGCCTCAGCAATTCTTACACTATACGAAGATGTCTAACATGCTCCTCCCTACTCTTGGAGTAGATCAAAATATCATCAATAAAAATGATGACGAACGAATCCAAATAAGATTTAAACACCCCATTCGTCAAACTCATGAATGCTGCTGGCGTATTAGTCAACCCAAACAACATCACTAAGAACTCGTAATGCCCATACCAAGTCTAAAAAGCAGTATTAGGAATGTCCTAGGGCCTAATCTTCAACTGATGATACCATGACCTCAAGTCAATTTTTGAGAACACAGATGCACCCTATAACTGGTCAAACAGATTATCTATACGGGGTAAAGGGTACTTATTCCGGGTGGTCACCTTATTCAACTGCTTGTAATCTATCCACATCCGTATACTACCATCCTTTTTCTTTACAAACAAGACCGTAGCACCCCAAGGAGAAGCACTGGGATGGATGAATCCATTATCTAGGAGTTCCTGAAGCTGAGTCTTAAGTTCCCTTAAATCTGCCGGAGCCTTACGATATGGAAGAATGGAAATTGGGTGAGTGCTCGACTCCAAGTCAATACAGAAATCAATATCCTTGTCTGGAGGAATTCCATGAAAATCCACCGAAAACACCTCCTGAAACTCTGAAACAACCAGAACTGACTCAATAGATGGAGACTCCACACTATCATCCCAGAGATGATCCAAAAAGGCTTAACACCCTCTCCCCACTAGCTTTCTAGCCCGAATGAACGATATTATCTTGGCTGGCTTAGGCCTGTACACACCTTTCCACTCTAGCCTATCCTTACTCGAAATCTCTAGAGCCACATTCTTGGTGGTATAATTCAATACAACATGATAAGGGGATAACCAGGTCATGCCCAGAATGACATCAAAGTCTACTAATAAGTTAGTATTCTACCTACTTATTTAGCTTCTAATCTTATACCTTTGCTAGTATTGAGTAGATAAATAGTGCAATTTCAACGAATTTCTTCTATTTTACAGGTTTCTGTGGTTTAGAAGGGTTTGAGAAAGATTCAAGTGAAAACAAGTCAAATGGAGCAAAAAGAGAGCTACTGGACACTGGCACCAAAATGGTCATCGCAACCGCGAAGACAAAGCCACACGATCGCGATGAGTTGGCAGAAACTCAAGGCATCGCGACTGCGAGAGTGGATTCACATGATCACTGTGAAGGAAATTGAAGAGCCTCGCAATCGCAAAGGTCATGTACGCGATCGCGACTAAGGATTTATCAGCTGCGGGACAAATTTGGAAATTCCCATTTTTGGAAACCCCAATTCATATAAAAATCTTCCCAGCCGATTGGGAACACATATTTGGCTAATCCTTGGAACTTTTGGCAAGCTTGGAGATCAAGTTCATCTACCAACACCGTAGGAGTGCAGATTTGGATGCTCTTTATTGTAAAATATTTAGTTTCCACTCTTCAACTCTTGTTCTTAATTGCTATTTTATTGGTGTATTGTTGACTTGAGATTTTGGGTTTGTATTAGCGATAATACTTGTTGGGTTATTGAATTCATATATAGATTTTGTTCTTGTTTGATTATTTGGGTCTATTGAATCCTCCATTGCTTGAATTTATAGTCAATGGTTGCAAATATTGACTTAGCTTTCTAATTTAGGTTTTGGCTCGAGAGAGAAATTTTTGAATTCGAGAAGATTCACTAGTGGGTACTTGGGAATCCATCTAGATTGGAGGCTAGGAATAGCTCTAATCATAGGAATCTCCCATTTATGGGTCCGAGCTAGAAATAGGACGACCTCCCCAAGTTATTTGGCTGGTTTATTACTTACTCGTGTTAGTTCGAGAGAAAACACACGAGATATATACTTGATTGGTCGAGAGATAGTTAGGCATACCTTTAGCCAAGACTACCTAGGTATCAATCGGGTGCAAGTCTTGTGAATTGAATTTCCACTCTCAATTCTCCCTTGTTATCCTTGCTTGGTGAAAGCAAGGTGAAAACAATTGATCACTCTATATTTTATTTGGTTTTTCTTTATCTTTTAGTTTTAGTCTAAAACCCCCCTTTTTGATATCTTTTTCTCTTTTTGTTATTTTAACTTCAATAAGTTGCTTGGACTCTTTATTAGCTCGATTGCAACTACATTGTTCCCTTGGGTATGACCCCGATACTCGTTGGAAATTATAAATTTTATTTTGACTACGTGATCGCCGTGACCTCCTGGTTGGAGAGCACGATTTGAGCGTTTATAAAAAATGGCGCCGTTGCCGGGGAATAATTTGGCATATTGAGTTAGTTTAGAATTTGAGTTTACTTATTCTAGTTCAATTTTTGTGAATAATCATTTTTCTTTTGTTTAGTTTTAGTTTGTTGATGGAATCATGGCTTATTTGAATTTTAGAAATAGTGATAGTTGCATTCCAATATATATTCTCGACTATTGTATTTATTGTGGAGGACCCCACCTTGGACGAAGGTGTAGAATTGGCCCAGGGAGAGGAAGGTATTCTCTTTCTCATTCATATGACGGGCATAATTGCTATTTGTGTGGTGGTAGTGATGAATATTGGAGCGATTGCCCCAATGATGATCGTCCACCTCCCCTTTTTTGTGCTAACAATGTTGCTAGTGGTGCTTGTGACCTTGATAGGGACCATGAATTCACAAGCAAATAAGGCATATGTGGTAAGCTCCAAACCCTCTTGGCATCGTTAGAAACCTAAGAGGAGGGTGTGCAATCCATAAAGCAATGCTTTGTGGACGCAAGGGCAAAAAAAGAGGAAAACACAAGGGAGGATCATGAATTGAAGGTGGTGTTGCAACCAACCACCACATTTATGGGTAATGATGTCATAGCATCTCTAAGTGCAGATGTTATGGACTAGGCAAGCTTGAAGGAGGAGATGCCCAAATCCCACTTCAACCTTTGTTCGACCTTAAGTTTGATTCAATGGATGAAAGTCAAAGTAGTCAAGCTTTTAGAAGACCTTGGAAGGAGGGTTGATAAAGGTCTATATGGTTTTGAGTTTGTCGTGGAATGAAGGCAAAGCGTCCTTTCTCACTTGAAGGCCAAAAAGTACGACATGCATAATCAAGAGAATGGCCTTCTCATGCTAAAAACTTCACCCCGGGAGTGCCACCAAAAATTTGATTCAAAATTGGGTCGAAGGTTCAAATCTTCCAAGTGGAAATCTTGATGGTGAGGTAGACGGTGTCGCACTGTGATGTTAAATTGTGCGCTTGATAGGAGGCAACCCATCATTTTTATGCTTTACTTCACTTTTTTGTTTCTTTTTGGTTTGTCTTTAGATGCCCAAGGGATGAGAAGAGGAACCAAGTGTTGAAAAGCACCCAAAAATACCTTCGAACAATGTGCTTTTAGCACCTGGAAGAGTGCTCGTCGCACATGCCATCACACACTAAAATAGTGCACTAATCTAAAACAGTGCATGTGTGAACATAGTGCATTTCACATCTCACAAAGTGCCCATTGCACCTGGCATCGCACGTTGAAGAAGTGCACTGTGCAAAATTTTAGAAAACTCAATCGATGCTAAGGCATCACGATCGCGACCCTTGACCATTGCGATTGCGATGAGATAAAATTTCAATAATCCTTCGTGATTGTGTGGTTCACTTCGCGATCGCGCAGAGTTATGGGATCTTAACTCATCGCGATCGCGTGAGAAAGCCACGTGATCGTGAGACAACGAGCAGTTTCCAGGTATTTAAAGTTAATTAAGCCATTTCAAAAGCAAACACTGCTTTGAAACTTGTTTTTTCTCTCTTCCAAGGCAACCAAAATAAAAATCCACCATCAACTTCAATTCCGTAACATCCTTTGCAAATCCTCAGGTATGATCTCTGTTCTCTCTTCTTTGATTCACCCTCATTGTGCTAAAGTATGTGCCTTAACCACCCAAGTGGGTATCAATCTTTGCTTCCTTAATAATATGTAAATTGGGTGTTGTGGTATGAAATTATGAGTGAAATCTAGTTGGGGGTTAGTAATCTGTTGGTTTGCTGATTTTTGGGGTAAAAAGTGATGCCCGTGTGGTGTAAAAATGGTGTTAAAAAAGGTGCAGACCACCTGTTCGACGAAATGCTTGAACAAAATTTTTTTGGGCAAGAAGATGATCATCACGATCGCGCTGCCAAATCCCACGACCGCGATGACCAACTTCACTGAGTTTTGTGATCGCGATGTCACATTCTGCGATTGCGATGACTTAATTTTCAAAAAATAATTTTTTGTCCTCGCGATCGCGATGAGAAGGGTCGCGATTGCGATGCCCAGTTTTGACTACCCCGAAAATAACAACTCTGCCCAGCTTTGCTTGGAATTATTTTGGCTTGTTTCTTTGGCCTAATCTTGTCCTAACACATTACTTTACATTCCTATATTGTTGTTTGACAATTTTGTTCCTTGTGTAGGTACGTTAAGTTTGAAAATGGCCAAATTTGAGCATGAAAATGCCAACCAAGTGGCCGACGAAGAGTACTTTGACCAAGGAACCTTCGTCTGCCTCAAGTGTTCCCAACTTTATGACAGTCTCTTGAAGAATCCAATCACGAGGGAGTGAGGTATCGTGTTGGACAGATTGGAGGAGAAATAGGACGACTTCTATAGGAAGTTGGTTGACAGTGGATGGATTTGCTTCGCCGCCGAACCTGTCAAGGCAAACTTTGCCATGGTCTGAGAGTTTTATGCCAATGTGGTTGAGACATACTTCGCCAATAACTTGATGGTGCAGGTGCGGGGCAAACTGGTTCTCTTTGATTCGGAGTTGATCAATGGTTATTACACCCTCCCGAATGTGACAATGCCACCTACAAAGCCCGAGCTACAAAAAAGGGGCCCAAGTGGTTTGTGGAACATTTGCATGATGGAGAGATCCCACAATGGATAGCATTAAATACAAGGATCGAGTTATCTGAGTTTAACCTCGAAGCCCGCACTTGGCTTTCGATCATTTGTGCTCGAGTTATGCCATCCAAGAATGAGTCCGACGTGACCCCCGACAAAGCAGATGTGATTTGTTCTTTAATGGAGGGACTCCCGGTGAATGTGGGGCAATTGATTGTGCATGAAATTCAACAAGTATTGATCAGAGGTAACAAGAGTTTGCTTTTCCCTTTGTTGATCACATACTTGTGCTACCACGCCGGGGTCGCCAAAAGGAATGAAGAGAATAAGAGTAAGCCCGAGAAAATGATCCATCCTTTGAAGAAGAGAGGCCCTATGAAAGCATCTAAGAAGAGTAAGATAGACGTGGATTCACGATCATTTAGTCTATTTTACGAGTCTAGCAAGGCACGTGAGTCAGTCGTTGCTGCTGAGACTATTGCTCCTCTCAGAATTGGACCTACGACACTCCGCCACATCTCCAGCCAGGTCTATGGCATGGATACCGATCTTCGACAGATTGTAAAAGGCTTGCCTTCGGGTCTGGGTGAGACATCTACCATACCTGCATCAAGGCCGTCATCCTTCACTACTCCTAGTGGCCCTACACTAGCTAGTGTAGCGATCCAGCAAGAGCACATTAAGGAGAGGTTGACTAAGGTGGAAAGGCGGCAGAAAAAATAGAGGGACCATGATAGGAAGCAAAACAAGTTCCTCACGAAGATGATAAGCACTCTGAGGAAGCTATGTGGGTCTAACGCTGAGGAGGATGCTGACGAGGGAGACTGGGTCCTTTTTGGAGCTAGCAGTTCTGGTTCTGAGTGATACACCCTTAAGGGAGCCTCCTCTAACTCTTCTCTTCTTTTGTTATAGTGAGGGCACTGTACATTGTTAGTTGGGGGTGGCTGGCACTCTATCTAGCCTGTTATTTTATTTTGGATATTGCGCGCCCTTGTCGGGCTTGTTTTTATTGACTTTACCCTCATCGGGTTTGTTTGTTGCTATGGATGGAGTTGATGTTTAGGTTGTTAGTTTATTTGCTTGTAGCTTCTTCATTTTTTTTGTTTATAGCAAGTGTGTTGGTTGTTGTAGGCCAGGGGAAGTCTAAGTACCCGACAGGCTAGAAGAAACTTGCTTGAGCTAGGGGAAATTGTACCACATATATCGATGTGCAAATCGCACGAGCTTCGCACAAGCCTACTGATTGGCTTGTGCATTGCATGTGTGACACACACTTCGACTTGTGCGAATCGCACAAGCCCAGAGATTGTTGATGTTTATGTTGATCCACCTTGTGTAGCCATACCAATTTAGATAGATGAATTGGCCCAATGATAGACTGAATGACGTCATTCTTAAGGGCAAATCGTCATCTTTTGAGGTTTTGGTTGCAAATTGACTTGTTTGGTACTAATGAAGTAGTCTTGAATGCTAAGTGAAATAAGCATACCCTTCCAAAATTTTGTGTAAAATGCATCGCGAAGAAGGGTGTTTATGACAATTCCTTTTATCTTTTTGTGACTCTTAGCTTATTAGTGGTGATAATATATAATGGATCTTCTTGGTTCTCATTTAGGAAGTTAAAATTGATCCTTCTTGAATAATTCGCATGTCATGTATGGTGAGGTTTAGTTGAATAATTCTTGTGCATAAGTGTTGTCTTGAGCTTGCCCCGAATGTGATTCAAGGCAAAATTCTAGGTGTAACCGAGCTTGGAAAATGATCTTAGGCCCTTTTTGATAGTCACTTTACCCAAATGACTCCCCATGATATCAATCCTAGTGAGCCCCTTTGAGCTTGTGACCGTTCTTTGGCACCTTATTAACACATTGACCTTTTTGGAACCTCTATTTTGGCACCCATCCTCCCTAATTGCTTGAAAATGAAATGTTGGCTAAAAACCTAAGTTTGGGTGTGTGTGAAAGACAACATAGACAAATGCCTAAGTTTGGGGGTGCATGTGTTCAAATGAGGAGGACAAAGGAAATGCGCTTCAATGTGCAAGGTAGCACCTTAAATAAGAATTGAAAATTTCTCCAAAAGTCAATCTAATGAGCAAAATGAAAAACAAAATAGGTGCTACCAATTAACGGTGATATAAGGAATTGAAAGATTATGAGTTAAAAAGGAGAATCTTGGGTGGTGTTAGGGAGGAAGGTGAAGTTGAAATTGAAAATGTGAGCGGTGTTCGAAATAAGAACAAAGAGCATTAGGGAGGTGCATTCACTTGAACCAAATGCGATCCTCACCTTAACCCTATCCAACATCATAACCCGCAAGTACTTTGTGATTCTGAGTTTGGCTACCCTACATTAGTGGCGATTTACATGAAGGGAAAGCCTATGGTTCAACATGTGTGCACTTGAACTTCCTTGTGAGTGTGACTGTTTGTATTTGTTCCTTGTGATTGTCTTTTTACATAAGATGTTTTTGGGACTTTCGTTGTGAGGACATGCAAATTAGAATAGTTGGTGATATTAATAAACTCCGAAAAATGAATCAAATGAGCATGTTTTGGTAAGCTAGTGGTTTTAGTCACATATTGAGGATTGATTTTTGTCACTTGCTTATTCTTATTTTGCCATTGTATAATTGAATTGTGTTTTGAAATGAGGGGAATGCTTAAAGTAAGTATCATGTGATTGACTCCTCATTGGTACCAACCAAAGTCATACTTGGTAATTGAAATGGGTTTTCCTAGACTTGTGGTATTGTCATGTGCACTTGTGTTGTATGCCTCTTGAGTTAGATTTTTTAAGTTGCTTGAGGACAAGCAATAGTTCAAGTTTGGGGGTTTGATAAGTTGGTATTCTACCTACTTATTTAACTTCTAATCTTACACCTTTGCTAGTATTGAGTGGATAAATAGTGCAATTTGACACGAATTTCTTCTATTTTACAGGTTTCTGTGTTTTAGAAGGGTTTGAGAAATATTCAAGTGAAAACAAGTCAAATGGAGAAAAAAGAGAGTTGTTGGACACTGGCACCAAAATGGTCATCGCAATCGTGAAGACAAAGCCACGTGATTGCGATGAGTTGGCAGAAACTCAAAGCATCACTACCGCGAGAGTGGATTCACGCGATTGCGGTGAAGGAAATTGAAGAGCCTCGCGACCGCGAAGGTCATGTACGCGATCGCGACTAAGGATTCATCAACTACGGAACAGATTTGGAAATTCCCATTTTTGGAAATCCCAATTCACATAAAACTCTTCCCAGCTGATTGGGAACACATCTTTGGCTAATCCTTGGAACTTTTGGCAAGCTTGGAGAGCAAGTTCATCAACCAACACCATAGGAGTAAAGATTTGGATGCTTTTTATTGTAAAATCTTTAGTTTCCATTCTTCAACTTTTGTTCTTAATTGCTATTTTATTGGTGTATTGTTGACTTGAGATTTTGGATTTGTATTAGAGATAATACTTGTTGGGTTATTGAATTCATATATAGATTTTGTTCTTGTTTGATTATTTGGGTCTATTGAATCTTCCATTGCTTGAATTTATAGTCAATGGTTGCAGACATTGACTTAGCTTTCTAATTTGGGTTTTTGCTCGATAGAGAAATTCTCAAATTCGGGAAGATTCACTAGTGGGTACTTGGGAATCCATCTAGATTGGAGGCTAGGAATATCTCTAATCGCAGGAATCTCCCATTTAAGGGTCCGAGCTAGAAATAGGACGACCTCCCCAAGTTATTTGGCTAGTTTATTTCTTATTTGTGTTAGTTCGAGAGAAAACACACGAGATATATGCTCGATTGGTTGAGAGACAGTTAGGCATACCTTTAGCCAAGACTACCTAGGTGTCAACCGGGTGCAAGTCTTGTGAATTGAATTTCCACTCCCAATTCTCCCTTGTTATCCTTGCTTGGTGAAAGCAAGGTGAAAGCCATTGGTCACTCTATCTTTTATTTGGTTTTTCTTTATCTTTTAGTTTTAGTCTAAAACACCCCTTTTTGATATCATTTTCTCTTTTTGTTATTTGAACTTCAATAAGTTGCTTGGACTCTTTATTAGCTCGATCGCGACTACATTGTTCCCTTGGGTACGCCTCCTACACTCGTTGGGAATTATACATCTTGTTTTTACTATGCGATCGATGTGACCTTCTGGTTGGAGAGCACGATTTGAGAGTTTATCATCTACCATATCCAGAATTACCAAGTCTACCCAAGTATGCATCCCCACAAAATTACAGAACAAGCACGATAAACATGAGTCACAACCACAGACTCTCTAACTGGGGTGGAAACATGGATAGGGGAATCAAGGATATCACAAATCAAGTCCATACCCATAGAAAAATTCATAGACATATAAGAGTAGGGTAGAACCTGGGTCAAAAAGTACCAAAGCCATCCTATCACAGACCAGAATTGTACCTCTGATCACCGCGTCTGACGCCTCAACCTCTGACTTTCCCAAAAAAGCATAACAGTGAGCCCGATCATCAATCCGAGAAACTTCCCTGATTGGCTGTGCCACACCCCTACCCACACTACTATTCCCCCTATCTCCCCGGCCTCCCTGAAAGTTATCTCGCCCACCCTATGGATGACCTCTAGCATGACCACCTCTACCTGTCGGGACCATAGCCTTGGACTGCTGCTGAGCCTGATTACCAGTCTGTTTGTGAGGGAAATCCCCTTTAAAGTGGCCCAGATCACCACAATGGAAACAACCACAATAAAGTGAAGGCTTGTTGGTAGATGTGTAAGAAGCTCTCTGCCCCCGAAGAGCTGAAAACTACTGGTTAGCTCCCGAACGACCACCTGTAGCAGCTGGCAAAACTGGATGAATAGGACGTGCAAAGTACACCTGCTGATTCTGGCCCCTAGAGTGCGAGCCACTGAAGTTTCCATCAATCCGGGGCCTCTTGGCTAACACTTTAGCCTGCCCAACCTGCTTGACCCCTTCTAACTTATTAACATAATCTGTTACCTCATTAAGCTCTTCCCTGCTGAAGTTATATGCACCAATAACACCTGTAAATCCATATTCAAGCCCTTCACAAATAATCGAATCCGCTCCTCCTCAGAACCCAACAATTGTGTAGCAAAATGAGACAAAGCGTGAAACTTAGACTCATAAACAGAGACTGACATACCACCCTATTCCAGATCCAAAACCTCATCCTTTTTGCTATCTCTTAAAGTACGAAGTACATACGTCTCTAAGATGAGAGCATGAAATTGCTCCCAAGTTAGTGGAGGCAAAATATATGACCGACATTCCACATGAGACCTCTACCACTGCTTAGCATTGCCATGCAGCTAAAAAGTGACAAACTCAACCCCATGCTATTGCACAATGCCCAGCATGTGCATCCTCTCATAACAGTCCAATATGAACTCATAAGCATCTTCCTTCTCAGTACCCTGAAATGTAGGAGGTTTTAGCTTCAGAAATTTAGTCAACATCTCATGCTCATTTCCTGTCATGACCGGACCTAACATTGGTCTGAAGAACTTATCTGTGCCTGATGCCGCATCCATTCTAGGAGCTGTAGTAGCCGTTGGCTGAGTACCCAAAACCTGATCTGCTATCCTTGTAGGATTGGATCCAGCACCAACTAGCCCACTCAGGAAGGACCACAATTGCTGAAATGCTTCGGGTGTGAGAGGGGGAAGGCCTGCACCTCCAGCCAGTGCTGCCTCCGCCTGCTCCACACCCTCCTCAATAGCAACCTCGACCTCCTCTTCAGCCTAATCTTGGGGTGGGAGAGGGGTCGCCTCACGTGCTTCTGCAGTCGCTTGAGCTTCACTCCTGGCGGTGTCTCTCTACCTCGCCCCCTGCCCCTTCCCCTTCCTCTTCCTCTGAAAGCTGGGCCCACTGTTGGGACCGCTGCTCTTGCTCCATTGTTCCTTCTGTTAACCATCTGCGGATAGAAGAGTGAACGAGGTCAGATACCAATTTGTATCACCAAATACCAATTGTAATCAAGTTATAGCACGAAGAAAGAAAGAAGAGATAGTTTCTTAAAGTCCTATAGCCTCTCGAAGAAAAGTACGGAAGTCTTTGCACCATTCTGCAGGACTCTACTAGACCTGTTTTGGTATGATGAGATCAACAAACCTAGGGCTCAGATACCATATTTGTCATGACCCCAACCGCCGTTAGTGGCACCCACCCAATACCCCCACGGGTGAGCGAACCAATGCCGACCTAACACTTAACCGTTCTAGCAGCCTAAAACCAATGCACAAATTAAACTAGAAATAGAATCTCAAATACCATATCATAAAACTACGGAAAACATTCTCCTTAGAAATGGAAAGTCATCGTACCAAAATATTCTACCAAATTATCTAGAAAATACGAGGACGCAACCCTAAATAAGCAAGAGTTTAAGCCTGAAACAAGTGGGTTATAACTAAACAGAAAGAAACCAAGGTGGCTCGATCAAAGAAGCTCACCCTTGATGTTTGAAAGTGCTGGGACTACAGGTGATGTCTCGTGTCAGCCACCGGAAGATTCCCTGTTCTCACAAAAGCGAAAGATAGTACAGAGTCAGTATACAACACCATATACTGGTAGGATCATCGGCCAGGTTCAATAAACATAATATGAATAGTAAACCATAACATAGTATGGTACATGAAACATGTAACAAGTCAACAAGTACCCAGATATTTAGTCCCTCCCTTAGCTCGTTAAACACAATAATCAAAAGCAACCATTGACCCCACCCAAAAATAATGACATATAACCTTTTTCACAAAACCCGGACCCACCAAGGATGCCCTAACATCACCTAAGTGTTAGACATGCAATCCCGGTCTACACTAAAACCAAACTCACATTTAAATAAAATCACCCGGCCTCTCATGGACCATATGCAAAATTCATAATTCAAGAATACAACTCGGTCCACTCATAGAACCATCAAAAGAAAATAGTAATGAAAGTAAAGCAACCCTTACCAGATGTGGTACCCGAGCCAACCGAATGTCATAACAAGTCCAAATCAATCACAACCAATGACCAAACATACTTGTAAAACCAACAAGCAAACAAAAGAAGTTTATTTCACAAGACTGATTACCGAACAACTAGACATTCACAAAACATTCCCTAAACATGCAACTCATACATTACTACGAAATAGTATGTGAACATATAATGCATATTAGAAATAAACAATCATCACCTACCTCAAAATGTTCCACGCTCTACTCAACTGGAGCTTTCCCGTTTCCCGAAGTTCTTACCGATTCTTGGTCTAAAACAACACACAACAACCAAAATCAATCCTTATGGCCTACTAGTTACCCTGATTATGCAAAAATCCCAAACCTCAGGCCAACCATGATCATACCACCCTTATTCCCGGGCTTTCCCACCATTAACTCATCTATTCCTACTATTTTTATGGATACATTTAGAGAATTAAGGTCACATGATCATAATTTAATGAAATCATCAACCCCAAGAACTTCTACACCTTAGAATCCCCTATTTCTTCGGATTGTACCATCCTAGGTCATTTCAAACCTTTTCACAAGTCCACCCCTAGCAATTCTATAGTGTAGGAAAGGTAGTATGGAGTTTGGGGAGTAGAATTCTTACCTTTAGGACAAAAAATGGTGGAAAACTTATTAGGTTCGCCTAAAATCGCCTTTCCCTTCTCCCAAAATGTTCTTGATAAAAATTGAATATTTTGGGAAAGTTTTCTACATTAATCCCAACTGGTATGCTATAGCGGTTCCCGCTCTGCTATAGTGGTACCGCCATAGCGGTGCTAACCAATGTTAACTTCTGTTGTAGCGGTATTTTCTCTGCTATGGTGGAGGTCGCTATGGTAGTGTGTCAACCTCTACAGCGGTGACATGAGACAGAAAGTCATAAAGTCTACAAATTGGTCCATTTTACAACACACTCATTATCCTGACATTTCGGAACAACCCCTTCGCGTCAACCTCGATACCGGGAGTTCTACTTACCCGAATTCAATTCCAAAAAGTCCCCTGAACTCCTTTATATCTTAGCTAAATGGAAAACTAGTTCAAAACAAGGCATATTACCCAATCCTTACCTGGATTGTCCTAGGCCATACCTCACTCCAAAACCAGTCGAGACTAGTCTAGCCCAAAATTTTTAACTCCCAAATCTGGAAGTTTTCTGACTTGAAACTTGGCACGTAAAGTCTACTTGTAACAATGAACCTGGTCACTACATTTATTGAGGCAAGTTAATTTACCAGTTTAACTAGTTTTTCATTCGTTAATCCTTAGAATCACTAGGTTTTGATTGTGGGGGAAGAATTTAACTTGACCTAGATTAATTTTCTGATAGTAATTAGTAAGAATAAGGTGTAATTCTTGGATTTTGATCAAGGGTGGATAAATTACTGTTACATGCTTGAAAATATTTATTTTAACCTTGAATTTGATAGAATTAAGTTGGAATGAATGTAGAAAAACCCTAAAATAAGTGAATGATCATGCCTTTTGGCCCTAGGGTTATGGAATTAGGCTATAATCCTTGTAATTATTAGGATAATTATTTAATGGTGATTACCTTATTTTTTATAGACTTCAATCAAGATGATTGCAAAAAAAGGCAACACTCAAGTTCGTTAGAGCAGTGCAAGGCTTTGATTGAGGTAGGTGATGGTTGAATCATAGTTGAGACTCAATTTAATTAATATGTTCATGTTAACTACCTCTTTATTTATTTGTTGCAATGCATATTAACTGGTTGGATAATATTACAAGTGTTTAATCACTTGAAATGAGATTGTGCAAAGGCTTGTTTTAAAGTGCAACATAGTTGTATTATCTCATATTGTGATTGTAAGTGTTGTAATATGAGTTGATAATCGTGTGATGAATCTGTGAAGTTCATTGTAACAGAATTGGTGAAACTTAGGAGGTATAAGGATGGAGATGTCAGAATAAGGGTTGTATAACATTAGTTTAGAATAAGGGTGGCAAATACTAGATGTCTGAGTTATTTGGTACTGGGACTGAGCTTATTTCCTGCAGGTCATGACTAGTGGACATTTATAAGATCTATAGCATGTGTGTACATGGTATTGGTGAGTTTGACAATTTCATGAATGAACCAGGTTATATTATTGATGTTATTTTGGATCCATGAGTGCTTTGGGCTATTTACTTACTTGTCTTGTATAATCATTTATTGAGTCAAGTAAAAAAGTACTTGTGGCAAGGTTTAATTGACTATTATTATCCATGATATTGATTTGGTGGATTGGTTGTACTTGTTCTATGCTTTTTCTGATTTACTTGATTTTGTTCAGAAGATATTAAGTGAAAGCATGATGCTAAGTGTTACATGGTTGTACTTGTTTACAAATTATTGGTTATGTGTTTATATTTATCAATTTGAGTTGACCGATAATCCTACCAGTACATAGTAGTTTTGTACTGATACTACACGTGCTCTTGTTTTTATTGAGTGTAGAGCATATTTCAGTGGCTTCGACGAGACCTTAGTTGTAGTCAGCGATCATTTTTGAGTCAAGGGTGAGCTTCATCTTCTGAGCAACCATGAGTCTTCATATGCTATGTCCTTATCCACTTGTTTTGGACGCAAACACTTTAGTTATTCCAGTTTTCTGGGTTGTACCCGTAGAGATTTATATTTAGATATTTTAGTACAATAACTTTCAGTTTCTGAGGGCATTTTAGACATTTAAATTTTTCACACAGTTTGATTATTCGACTTATCTGAATTTATTGATTGTTAATGAAATATCTTACTTCATATTTAAAAGCTGTTAAGTGTGAATGTCAGGTAATTAGGATTAGATGGTTCTCTCACTGGAGAGTTAGCGTGAGTGACACTCACGATGGATTTGGATCGTTAAAAGGGATTAGAAATTTTATGATCCCACTATTAAGATTATTTTTGAGATGAATACTATGAGATTCTTCAAAAATAATAAATTTACGGTGGAGAAAAGAGTTAAGAGCTTTGTCCTTTATGTTAATATTTCTCTAATCTCTATTAACAATACTCAAAAATAATTTTCTATACATGACATTATTTAAAAAGCGAGTCCAAATTAAGATAATGTCATTGAAATTCTTGTTCGAGAAGTTATTCCTGAAGAACAAATTCTACATCCTCAAAAATTAATGCCATTGAAAATATTCACTAGAGAGCATAGGAATGAAAATTTAGATGATTACATTGTATTTCTTTAAGTATATAAAATTGATATTGGAATGATGAAAAATGATCCAATTAACTTTTGTCAAGTAATGAAAAGTTCTCACCCTCAAAAATGAATTGATGATATGAATGAAGAGATAAAGTCTATGACAGATAGTGATATGTGGAACTTTGTCGAATAATCTGAAGGTGCTAAGTCCATGAGCTGTAAATGGATATTTATAATAATAAAAAAATTTGAGAAAAATATGAAAAAGTATAAGAAATTCCTTGTTGCTACAGATTTTATCCAGAAAAAGGCATTAACTTTAAATATTTTTCTCTGATTTCCTCTAAAGACCCTTACATGTTTATACTGAAAATAGTTGCACATTTTGATCTTGAGCTACATCAGATGAATGCCAATTTTTTTTTCTTAATAGAAACATTGATGAGACAATTTATATGATACAACTAGAAATTTTTATATCCGATATTGCAATGTTAATAGTTTACAAATTTGTCATGATCTGACAAGACCGTGAGTGACACTCACACTAATTCTCCGATGGAAAAACTAACTAACCCAAACCCAACTCTTAGACTTAGTGTAACACCCCAAAATTTGATTCAACTTTTAAGACTTAGAAACTCTGAAAATTCTAAAACTTTCAGGAATCACGAGTCAAGTCCACGAGCCATGAATAGGACCACGAGTCATGAAATTGACCCGTTAATCCTGTCCTGCTGATCCCACCTCTGATTTTAGGACCACGAGTGGAGTCTACAGATCATGATTAGTTTCACGAGTCGTGGAAACCACCCATGGAACTCAGACAGAGGGCAGTCAATTCCCCATACACTATGAGAGGTTTCTATGAGTCATGGAGGTTTCCATGAGCCTTCTTGTTAGTCCGTGGAAAGTTATCCGCAGCCTAAATTTTGGCTCAGAAATCACGACTTCAATCCACGAGCCGTGGTTACTTCTACGGTCTGTGGAAAGGACCCGTGGAACCTGAAGTCGAGTTTTTAATAAGCTATTATCTAATTAAATCCCAGGGGTATTTCTATAATTATCCACCCTTTTAAATCTTAAGTGAGGTCATTTTGGCTTTTAGTAGGATTTCTACTCTTATTAGCCTAAGTGTTTCATTATTCCTCATTCATCTATCAAAGAGGAAAATAACTCCTTTATGCTCCAAGTCTCAAGATCCAAGTTCAAGCCTCCATTTCTTTTCATCTTAGATCAAGCAAGCTTCAATAAGGTATGTGAGTATTCAATAAGGAAATCCATTCACCCTTATGCCCAAAACTCCATGTTTTACTTTGAATTTACCAATTTGTGAAAATTAGGGTTCTTACCCAAATTAGGGAAAAGTTATGGGTCTTCTTTTTAACCATTAATTCATGGTTTCTCATTACTTATCTATGATTTATTTAAGGTTCCTTAATTGATTTCAAAAGCCCATGCATTAAAGATGACTTCTAGTATGATTTCCATTGAATTGCATGTTTTCAATTGAAAATTGGCATGTTTAGATAACATGACCTTACATATTATGAAGTTGCATGTCTAATTCTTCAAGTTATGAATTTAGAATGAAAAGTATGTTTTGAATTATGGCTATGCTAAGTTTTAAGACTTATGATATGTGAATTGCATGACATTAGATATGTCCTTATGCTTTTCAAACAGATTTGGCATTATATATATCACAAGTATAAATTGAGCTATAAATATATTTTTGTAACAACCGGGTCCGTCATTAAGGGTAAGCTTTTCGTGCCAAGTTTCGAGTTAGAAATACTCTGGGTTTGGGAGTTAAAAATATTGGGCTAGGCTAGTCTCGACCAGTTTTGGAGAGAGGTATGGTCTAGGGTAATTCGGGTAAGGATTGGGTAACGTATCTTAAGTTAAGCTAGTTTTCCATTTAGCTAAGACATATAGGAGTCCAGAGGACTTTTCGAAAGTGAATTTGGGTAAGTAGAACTCTCGGTATAAAGATTGACGTGAAGGGGTTGTTTTGGAACGTCAGAAAATTAAGTGTATTGTAAAATGGGACTTTTGAGGAACTTTATGACTATCTATCACGTTTCAATCACCTTAGTGGTTGACATACCGCCGTAGCGACCTTTGCTATAGCGGAGAAAATACCGCTATAGCGGGAGTCAACATTGGTCAACACCGCTATAGCAGGTGGATCTGCCACGGCTGTACTGCTATAGCGAAGCGTGATGGGATTTAATGTAGAAACTTCCCCAAAATAGTCAGTTTTCATCAAAGACATTATGGGAGAAGGGCAAGGCGATTCTAGGAGATTTTCCTCCATTTCCATCATTTTTCATCCCAAATGTAAGGATTCTACTCCCTTAAATTTATGTTACCTTTCCTACGGAGTAGAATTGCTAGTTAGGGACTTGGGGGAAGGTTTTGAATGACCTAAGAATGGTAGAGTCCAGGGAAAAAGGGGATTCTAGGGTGCTAGAGTTCTTGGGTCTTTTTTTTGTTGATGGATTATGATCATGTGGCCTTAATTCTCTAAATGTATCCATGAAAATGGTAGTCTTAGGTGAATTAATAGTGGGAAAGCCCAAGAATGGGTGGGAGGATCATTATTTGGCCTAGGGTTTGGGATTTTTGCATAATGCGGGTATTTAGGCCAGTGAATTCACTATAGTTCTTGTATAATTATTTTTAGACCAAGAGCAAGCAAGGGATCCTGAGAAGGGGAAAGCTCTGGTTCAATAGGGCTTTGAGTAACTCGAGATACTGATGGTTATTGATTTCCATTATGCATTGTATGTTCGTGTGCTTTTGCTTAAGTTTGCATTCTTAGGGAATAATTATGAATGTCTAAATGTCCGGATATCAGTCTGGTAAAATGAACTTGGTGTTATTGCTTGTTGGTTTACAAGTGTGTTTATTTTGTTCATTATTTGTGACTATTGGATTTCTGTATGACATTCGGTTGGCTCGGGTACCACGCTTGGTATAGGTTACTAAATGGTTGGCTTGGGGACCATGCCTAGTACAGGTTACTATTTGGTTGGCTTGGGTACCACACCTGGTACGGGAATTATAAATGGTTGGCTTGGGTACCATGCCTGGTACGAGTTTGTTTATTGAATTGTTGTATTCTTTTGATGGTTCCATGAGTGGACCGGGTTGTGTTTCTTGAATTGTGACTTTACATATGGTCCGTGAAAGGCCAGTTTAATATATTGATCTATGTTTGGTCTTGGTGTAGACCAGGTTGCATGTGTAACACTTAGGTATTGTTAGGGGGATCCCGCAGTGGGTCTGGACTATGTAAAAAGAGATATATGTAAGTTATTGTCATTGAATGTTGTCAATGGTTGTGAAGTGGATTACATGTGGTGGGATAAGCTAGGGAGAGACTTGTAGTCTATATATATTTGTTGGCTTGTTCACATGTTTTATGTGCATTATTTTAGCTTTAGTTACTGTTCATATTCTGATTATTTGGAACTGGCTGATGATCCTACAAGTACACGGTGGTTGTATACTGATTCTGCACTTGCATTTCTTTTTGTGAGTATAGGAAATCTTTCGGCAGCTGACGGGCGACCTCACTTGTAGTCCCAATATTTTTGGACATCAAGGGTGAGCTACTTCGGTCGAGCTACCTTGGTCTCTTTCTTTTAGTTATAGCCCACTTGTTTTGGGCTTAGACTCTTATTCATTTGGGGTTGCATCCCTGTATTCTAGACATTGGTAGATTGTTTTGGTACGATGACTTTTAGGTTCTAAGGAGGAATTTCCGTAGGCTCTTATCTTGTATAGTAATTTGAGACTTGAATGCTAGTTTACTTTATGCACTGATTTTAAGCTGCTAGATTATACTAAGTGTTGGCTCATGTTGGTTCGCTCATCCGAGGGTTGGGTGGGTGCCAGTCTCGGTGGGGTTGGATTATGACAAAGAGGTATCAGAGCCCTAGATTTATTGATCTCGTCGTACCAAAACGAGTCTAGTAGTGTCTTGCAAAATGACACAAAGACGTCTGTACTTTTCTTCGAGAGGCTATAGGACTTTAAGAACTATTCTTCTTCCTTCCTTCATGCTATAACTTGATTCCAATTGGTATTTTGTGATAAAAATTGGTATCTAAATCTTTCACTCTTCTATTTGCATATGGTTAATATGAGGAACAACGGAGCGAGACCAGTGGTCCTAGCAGTGGGCCTAATTGTCAGAGGTAGAGGAAAGGGCAGGGGAAGGGGAAGAGGTAGAGCAACACCCGCCAGGGGTAGAGCTCAGGCAGCTGCAGGAGCACGTGAGGTGAACCTTCCCCCACCCTAGGATTAGGTTGAAGAGGAAGTCGAAGTTTCTATTGAGGATGGTGTGAAGTAGGCAGAGGCGACACCGGCTGGAGGTGCAGACCTTCCCCCTATCATGCCCGAAGCATTTCAGCAGGTGTGGAACTTTCTGAGTGGACTGGTTGGTGCAGGAGCCACCCCACTGGGTGTTGCAGATCAGGCTCTAGACACTCAACCAGTGGTTACTATAGCTCCTACAATGGATGCAGCATCAGGCACAAATGACTTCTTCAGACCAATGCTAGGTCCGGTTATGACAGGAAATGAGCATGAGATACTAACTAAGTTCCTCAAGCTGAAACCTCATATGTTTCAGGGTACTGAGAAGGAAGATGCCTATGAGTTCATATTGGATTGTTATGATAGGCTGCACAAGCTGGGCATTGTGCAACAACATGAGGTTGAGTTCGTCACTTTTCAGCTGCAGGGTGATGGTAAGCAATGGTGCAGGTCTCATGTGGAATGTCGTCCATAGACCATGCCTCCACTAACTTAGGAGCAGTTTCATGCTCTCTTCGTAGAGAAGTATGTACCTCGTACTTTGAGGGATCACAAAAAGAGATGAGTTCCTGGCTCTGGAATAGGGTAGCATGTCGGTCTCCGCTTATGAGGCTAAGTTTCATGCCTTGTCTCATTTTGCTACATAGTTGTTGGGTACCGAAGAGGAGAGGGTTTGATTATTTGTGAAGGGTCTGAACACCGACTTGCAGGTGTTATCTGTGCACATGATATCAGCAGGGAAAAGCTTCAATGAGGTCACCAATTATGTGAACAAGTTTGCAGGGGTTAAGCAAATTGGGCAGGCTAAAGTGTTAGCCAAGAAGCCTCAGAATAATGGAAATTTCAGTGGTTCATACTCCAGGTGGCATAATCAGTAGGTATACTCAGCTCGTCCTATTCAGTCAGCTCTGCCAGCTACTACAGGTGATCGTCCAGGAGCTAATCAGCAGTTCTGAGCTCCTAGAGGCCAGAGAGCTTCTTAGACATCTGCCAACAATCCTTCATTAGATCACAATTATTTCTATTGTGGTGATCTGGGCCACTTTAAGCGGGAGTGCCCTCACAGACAGACTGGTAATCAGTCTCAACAATAGTTTAAGGCTATGGTCCCAGCAGGTAGAGGTGGTCATGCTAGAGGTCATCCATAGGGTTGGCGAGGCAACTTTTAGGAAGGTCGGAAAGACAGAGGTAATGACAGTGTGGGTAGGGGTGCGGTGCAGCCAGCCAAGGAAGTTTCTCGGATTGATAACCGAGCTTACTACTATGTGTTTCTAGGGAGATCTGAGGCAGAGGCATCAGACGTGGTGATCACAGGTACAATTCTTTTCTGCTATAGGATGGCTTCTATACAATTTTACCTAGGATCTACTAACTCTTATGTGGCGGTGAACTTTGCTTTGGGTTTGGATTTGATATATGATGTCCTTGATTTTCCTATCCATGTATCTACCCAGTTGGAGAGTCGGTGATTGTGACTCATGTTTATCGTACTTGTTCGGTGATATTTGTGGGGTTGCAGACTTGGGTATATTTGGTAATTCTAGATATGGTAGAGTGGGAAGGTGTCTACAGGCCTAAGCTGGTTAAAATCATATCATTTATTCGGGTTAGGAAGCTAGTGGGGAGAGGGTGTTTGGCCTTTTTGGCTTATATCCGAGATGATAGTGTAGAGTCCCCTTCTTTTAGTCGGTTTCGATTGTTTTAGAGTTTCAGGAGGTAGTTTTGGCGGATTTGCCTGGTATGACTCCGGATAGGGATATCAATTTTTGTATTGATTTATGGTTGGCTTAGTTGGACTAAAAGAAATGAAGTATCTAGGCTCCGTTTAGAAAAAATCCAATTGGATTGGTAAGATATCTATGATTGCTATTCATATTTTTTCTCCCTCTTGGTTGAAAGGAATTCCTATAGATCCAACAAACAAAGTAAAGAGTCCTAATACAAATATTGGGAATATCATAGTGCTTATTCCAAAGCATTGTTGTTTTTAGGATCCGGATCTATTATTCATTTAATGAAAACTATTGTTGGATATTCTCCAACTAAAAGCCAGAATATGGGTCTTATGGGAGGTTTAAGAAAACATGTACGCTCCCCGATCTTTCGTCTCTCAGTGTCAGTGTCGGCCTAGCAGAGTGCTTTTGTCGTTGGTGTTCTTTCCGATCTCTATGCATTTCACCGCTCTCTCACAACCCCATTTTCACGGTTTAGGCTGCTCCCATTTCGCCTGCCGCTACTACGGGAATCACTTTTTTTTCTTTTCCTCTGGCTACTAAGATGTTTCAGTTCGCCAGGTTGTCTCTTTCCTACCCATGGATTCAGCAACAGTTTGATATAACTAGTAAATATGTTCCTCCCCACGTCAATATATTTTATTATTTAGGGGGGATTACTATTGATACATTTTATGGCAGTGAAATCTGTCAATAGTAACATAGTCACACTACTCCAATAAAAAAAAACTAAATCAAAATAAATGAAAGTACCATACTTCAATTTGAATTTTGAATTGAATAGAAAATTGAAATTCTGTTTTCGTAGAGCACAACTTGTGTTGCCCCGAAGAGAATATAGACTAAAAGAGATCTCACTTTTGACGATTGAACTTGACTTTTATATACAGATTGGAACTGGACTTAACTATGTGACCACTGGAAGTGGAAGATCTATTTGATGAGACTTCATCATATGATTGTACAAGACAGAACTAGATAGATTAGAGAGAGAAAAAAAACAGATGATAAAAAACTTGTCTGACTGTTGCTGAGCAATTTTTGGATATCAAACGGACCTCCCCAGAAGGTAATTTTAATGTGGCCGATTTCCCCTCTTTTGCAAGGAAAGAAGACTTCCATCTCCAAGTTTAACTCAGATGTAGCTCCCTTCTTTTTTTGGGGGGTGTGAAGCAGTGTCAAACCAAAATACCAAACAAAAAATGGATAGTGGATTTGTTTCTGTCTTTTGTTGAATCTTTTTCACGTCCATTGCTTTATATGTTTATTTTTTATTTATTTTTTATTAGGCGGTTCTCTAATAAAGATAGCGAAAAAAATTATCCCTAGAGTCGAGACTAAGAGGAATGTATAAGCCAATTCTTCCATAGATTCGATCGTGGTTTACAATTATAGCTTTCGTACCTGTTTTGTTTTTATCATCTTCCATCCCCAGGTGGCGAAGAGCCGACATAGAGGTGCCAAACCTTCCCATCGATGTGAGCTCTTGGGGAAGATCAACAGGTTGGCTAGAGATTTCTTGTAAAAACACTAGTCTTGCTGAGTTCATAATGATAATATTTTTATCATTGAATCTTTTTTGATTCTATGTATTATTCTGATTATGCACACTAAACTAAGAGCGCTTTCTTATCAGAATAGAAAAGACTATAAACAAAAGGATTCTTTTCATAACCCTAAATTTTTGATAAAGGGAAAATTCTCCTATGTCGTGTCAAATTCGTATCGAAAAAAAGAGATTTGTCCTCTCCTATAAAGAAAGAAATTAAAAAAATTTCGTAAAATCTCCCTTTTATGACTAGTGCTCATTTTGAGCATAAAGTGGTTTATTCCTATCCTTATGAATCAGATAAGTGCTCATATTCATTACCGTAGGAATTAGGTTCAAGCTTTCCCCAGCCCTTTCTCATCAATGGACTCACATCCGCATACTACCATCCTTCTTTTTCACAAACAATACCGGAACACCCCAAGGTGAAGCACTGAGCCGGATAAAACCCTTATCTAGGAGTTCCTGAAGCTGAGTCTTAAGGTCCCTTAACCCCGTATAGATGATCTTTTTGACCAGTTACAGGGTGCATCTGTGTTCTCAAAAATTTACTTAAGATCAGGGTACCACTAGTTAAAGATTAGGCCCGAGGACATTCCTAAGACTGCTTTTCAGACTCGGTATGGGCATTACGAGTTTTTAGTGATGTCATTTGGGTTGAAAAATGCACCGGAAGCCTTCATGAGTTTGAGGCACTAAAAACTTTATGAAAAGTTCTCCAAGTGTGAATTTTGGTTGACTTCAGTCGCATTCTTAGGGCATATGGTGTCAGAAAAGGGGGTGATGGTAGATCTTCAGAAGATTGAGGCAGTTAAGAATTGGGCCCGGCCTAGATCTATTATCGAGGTGGGGAGTTTTGTGGGTCTTGCAGGGTACTATCATAAATTTGTCAAGGATTTTGTGTCCTTTGCTACTCAATTGACAAGGTTGACTCAGAAGGATGTACCATTTGTGTGGTCCGACAAGTGTGAAGAGATCTTCCAAAAGTTTAGGACACTTCTTACCACAGCTCCCATTATTTCATTGCCAGTTGAAGGTATGAATTTTATTGTATACTGTGATGCTTCACATTCGAGTTTGGGTGCTGTGTTTATACAGGACAAGAATGTAATAGCATATACGTCTAGGCAATTGAAGGTTCATGAGAGGAGTTATCCAACCTATGACTTGGAGTTGGCAGCAGTGGTGTTTGCACTAAAAATTTGGAGACACTATCTTTATGGTGTCAAGTGTGAGGTGTTCACTGATCATCGCAGTCTGCAACATGTTTTTACTCAGAAGGACTTGAATCTGAGACAGAGGAGGTGGATGGAGTTGTTGAAGGATTATGATGTCACCATCCAGTACCATCCGTTAAGGCTAATATCGTGGCAGACACATTGAGCTGGAAGACAGTCAGCATGGGAAGTTTGGCTTGTTTGGGGGTTTCCAAACGACCATTGGCAAGGGAGATTCAGGCTTTGGAATCTAAGTTCATACACCTGGGTATCTTAAAACAGGGTCGAGTGTTGTCCAGCATCAAGGTCAAACCCACATTCATAGAGGAGATAAATGCCAAACAGGTTCAGGATTCGCATTTGACAAAGCTTTAAAGCAAGGTAATATACGGAGAGTCCAGGGATGCCATGTTGGATGCTGGCGGGGTCCTAAATTTCAGGGAAGTATTTGTGTTCCTCAAGTTGATAACATAATTCAAAAGGTATTAGAAGAGGCTCATGGTTCATGGTACTGAATTCATCTGGGCATAACCAAGATGTACAGGAATTTGAAGCAACTTTATTGGTGGCCTGGGATGAAAAGGGACATAGTTGAATTCGTGTCCAAATGTCAGAACATTCAGTAGGTCAAATATGAGCACCAAAGGCCTGCATGACTACTTCAGAGGATGCCCATTCCCGATTGGAAGTGGGAAATGATATCCATGGACTTTGTGGTGGGTCTTTCAAGGACCTTGGGAAAATATGACTCGATTTGAGTCATTGTGGACAGGATGACCAAGTTAGCTCATTTTATTCTGGTCACGGTGGACTACAATTTGCAGCAGTTGGCTAAGATTTATGTGAAAGAGATCATGAGACTGCATGGGTTACTACTGTCCATTATTTCAGACAGGGGTACACAGTTTACCTCTAAGTTTTGGGGTAAGTTACATGAAAAGTTGGGCACTCAACTCACTTTCAGCATATCTTTCCATCCTCAGACTGACGGTCAGTTGGAGAGGACAATCCAGGTATTGGAAAACATGCTGAGAGTATGTGTGATTGACTTTGGAGGCCATTGGGACTAGTTCCTACCATTGCGTGAGTTCTCATACAATAATAGCTACCACTCTAGTATCGACATGGCACCATTCAAGGCACTATATTGTAGGGAATGTAGATCACCCATAGGGTGGTTTGAGACAGACGATGTGAAGCCTCTGGGTGTAGACTTGGTAAGGGAAGCGTAGGAAAAGGTAAGGAGAATTCAGGCCAAGTTGCTGGCAGCATAGAGTAGACATAAGGAATGTGCGGATTCCAAGGCAAGGGACATGGACATTCAGGTTGGTGAGCAAGTAGTATTGAAAGTGTCACCAATGAAAAGAGTTATGCATTTCGTTAAGAGGGGCAAGCTCATCCCTCGGTTTATTGGTCCATTTGAAGTTTTTGAAATTGTAAGGCCAGTGGCTTACAACTTAGCACTGCCACCTAGTTTGTCTGGTTTCCATCCAATATTCCATGTATCCATATTGAAGCGGTACCATGGGGATGAAGATTACATCATCAAGTAGGATGAAGTATTACTAGATAAGGACCTTCGCTATGAAGAGGAACCAGTTGTGATTCTTGATCGGGATGTCTTAAAATTGAGGACATGGGTGATCAGTATGGTAAAGGTTTAGTGGAAGCATCATCTGGTTGAGGAAGCCACTTGGGAAATCAAGAAGGTCATTCGGGACAAGTACCCTCACTTGTTTGAGAATTCAGGTACTACCCTTTCCTTTCTTTATTTTTGTATTTTTGGGTTTGATCATTCAAGGAAAAACAATGGGTAAATTGGTATCTATTTTAATGATCGGTTCTGTCATTATGGGTAAGACTTTTGTGCCAAGTTTTGAGTTAGAAATACTCTGGGTTTGGGAGTTGAAAATCTTGGGCTAGGCTAGTCTCGGCCAGTTTTGGAGTGAGGTATGGTCTAGGGAAATTTGGGTGAGGATTGGGTAATGTATCTTAAGTCAAGATAGTTTTCCATTTAGCTAAGACATAAAGGAGTCTGGAAGACTGTTCAAAAGTGAATTTGGGTAGGTAGAACTCTCGGTATGAAGGTTGACGTGAAGGGGTTGTTAAGAAATGTTAGGAAATTAAGTGTGTTGTAAAATGGGAATTTTTGGGGGACTTTACGACTTTATGTCCCGTGTCAACTACCTTGGTGGTTAACACACTACCGTAGCAACCTCCACTATAGCAGAGAAAATACCACTATAGTGGAAGTCAACATCGATCAGCACCGCTATAGCGGGTGGCTCCACCATGCTAGTACCGCTATAGCGGAGCATGATAAGATTTAATGCAGAAACTTCCCCAAAATAGTCAGTTTTCATCAAAGACATTTTGGGAGAAGGGCAAGGCGATTCTAGGTAATTTTTGTCCATTTTCCATCATTTTTCATCCCAAAGGTAAGGATTCTACTCACTTAACCTTATGTTACCTTTCCTACGGAGTAGAACTGCTAGTTAGGGACTTGGGGGAAGGTTTTGAATGACCTAGGAATGGTAGAATCGGGGGAAAAGAAGGATTCTATGGTGCTAGAGTTCTTGGGTCTTGTTTTTGTTGATGGATTATGATCATGTGGCCTTAATTCTCTAAATGTATCCATGAAAATGATAGTCTTAGGTGAATTAATAGTGGGAAAGCCCGGGAATGGATGGGAGGATCATAGTTTGGCCTGGGGATTGGGATTTTTGCATAATTTGGGTATTTAGGCTAGTGAATTGACTATAGTTCTTGTATAATTATTTCTAGACAAAGAACAAGCAATAGATCCTGAGAAAGGGAAAGCTTCGGTTCAATAGAGTTTTGAGTAACTTGAGGTATGGGATGGTTATTGATTTCCATTATGCATTATATGTTCGTGTGCTTTTGCTTAAGTATTGTATGAGTTGCGTGCTTAGGGAATAGTTATGAATATCTAAATGTCCGGATAGCAGTATGGTAAAATGAACTGGGTGTTATTGCTTGTTGGTTTACAAGTATGTTTGTTTTGTTTATTATTTGTGACTTTTGGATTTCTGTATGACATTCGGTTGGCTCGGGTACCACGCCTGGTACAGGTTACTAAATTGTTGGGTTGGGTGCCATGCCTAGTACAAGTTACTATTTGGTTAGCTCTGGTACCACGCCTGGTACGGGAATTATAAATAGTTGGCTCAGGTACCACGCCTAATATGGGTTGTTTATTGAATTATTGTATTCTTTCGATGGTTCCATGAGTGGACCGGGTTGTGTTTCTTGAATTATGACTTTTCATATGGTCCATGAGAGGTCAGCTTATTATATTGATCTGTGTTTGGTCTTGGTGTAGACCTGGTTGTATGTGTAACACTTAGGTGTTGTTAGGGAGATCCCAGTGTGGGTCCAGACTATGTAAAAAGAGATATAGGTAAGTTATTGTCATTGAATGTTGTCAATAGTTGTGAAGTGGATAACATATGGGGGGATAAGCTAGAGAGAGACTTGTAGTCTAGATATATTTGTTGGTTTGTTCACATGATTCTTGTGCATTATTTGGCTTTAGTTACTGTTCATATTCTACTTATTTGAAACTGGCTGATGATCCTACCAGTACACGGTGGTTGTGTACTAATTTTGCACTTGCGTTTCTTTTTGTGAGTACAGGAAATCTTCAGGTGGCTGACGCCGACCTTATTTGTAGTCCCAGCATTTCTGGACATCAAGGGTAGGTTGCTTCGGTCGAGCTACCTTGGTCTCTTTATTTTAGTTATAGTCCACTTGATTTAGGCTTAGACTCTTATTCATTTAGGGTTGCATTCCCGCATTCTAGACACTGGTAGATTGTTTTGGTATGATGACTTTCAGGTTCTAGGGAGGAATTTCCGCAGGCTCTTATTTTATATAGTAATTTGAGACTTGAATGCTAGTTTACTTTATGCACTAGTTTTAAGCTGCTAGATTATACTAAGTGTTGGCTCATGTTAGTTCTCTCATTCGAGGGTTGGGTGGGTGCCACTCACGGCGGGGTTGGGTCGTAACAGTTTTGGGAGTAGTATTGAGCATCGAGTTGGATTGAGTTTAGCGTACCCCTTATTATATCCTATAACTATGTACCACCGTAGGTTCTTTAAGTCCCCTCAGTGGGCATTAGACACCATGATCACACTAGTTATGCCTTTATACCCTGGGAAGGTATTTTGGGTCCTCTCGATAGGGCGGATACATCGAATTCCATGTAGCTCACATGGTCTATGTCGGTTAGAGAACCTCCCACAGAAATAGTTTCAGGTTATTTATTGCATTGACTCTCTGCTTTCAGATTTCAAAACTTCTACTATTACTTATGGTTTTCAAGTATATTTTGCTTAAGATATTGCATTGAGTCCTTTGCATGCCAACTTTTACTATCATAGCATGAATTCAGTTTTTAAAGTATGTATATCATGTTTACTTTAGATTTTGCATATCTCACATACTCGATACATCCTATAGTACTGACATATATCTTGCGCTGTATCCTGTTGATGATGCAGGTTTAGGTTCTCTCTCTCAGGCTCGTGTCTAGACAGCGCCGAATATCCAGATAGTTGTTGGTGAGTCCTCATCCTTCGAGGACCAGCATTAGTCTAGTTATTTTGCTTATCTTTCTTTCAGATTCTCGAACAATAGAAAATTATATAGACAAAGGTAGGCAAGCCAAATATAATGAAGTACTGGCTAGCCGACAAGAACGCAACTGAAGACATACATACATACCTACATGCCAAGCCTGTGGGGCTGGAGACTGTAAGCTGTAGAAAGAAACCAAAAATACTATGTCCACAGTAGCCTCTAAGAGTTTCATAAGGACTGGTCGGGACAAGGCCCAGACTATACCCAAATTGTATAACAAAAGTAAATATTCTATAAAAGCGAAGGAAGAGGTGGAGCTTACCAACTCACCGAAAAATGAAGCATCCCCAGGAAACAGGATGTCAGTATGAATAAAAATCTATTGGTATGTAAGGCGGAAAGTAGAATCATAAATAGCTGTTGTAAAAAGGGTAATAGAGATACCACCTAAAACTGAAACTCTAATAGCCTCCATGGCTGACATCTGACCTAATAAAAATCAAATATGCATGGTATGCTCGAGTAATCGTATGTCATGAATACACATATATAGATATAAATGCATGTCATATCCAACCAAGTGCTAGCAATGGTGGTGTCTTCCGGTAGCTATCCGACATCATATCTGCCAACTTGTGGCTATTTGTGTCTCATATGTATAAATATGGGCAATAGGCCCTATACCTCCTAATTATAGCTTGAGAGTTGGATGCATAGCATGTCATGTCATGTCATGGATGCGTAATGCATGTATGTAATCATAATTACGTTTCCAATCTTGGCCTGCTGGTACTCTTTATTCTCATAATCTCGTCATCAATTTTGTGTAACATGTAAGTATCGTAGAGCCTCATGTGCTTTTAGAATAAACTTGAATACTTAACTTGACTTTCGAAAGGTAACTTAAACCTGAGGATGTTTATAAAGAGTTTAAGGTGTTTCACTTAGTTCCTTTACATGGTTCCTTAATGGTTTGTAAAAGAAAGTATTTCAAAAACCGAGTCTTTTGGTAGTTTAAACATACAGTTATATTTGAGAGTTTTGGAAATCGATGTATTATTTTAGAGTTTTCCAAAAAAGCATTTTATCGAGGAAGAAGGACTGGTTGTAAATCTCTAATGTTCCTTCATAACCATTTTAAGTCACTACACCCAAAGAAGAATAAGAATTCAAACATATGGACATATAGTCAAGAAAGTCGACAAAATGACATATAGATGTTGAATACTCTATATAATCGAACGAGTGGAATATCAACTTAATATGATCATGAAAATACTTCAGTTGAGATCCCAATGCCTTTCACAGACGGTCTTTCTAGCAATAGAATAGTAAAATATCACATTTGACGATTTAGGAGTTTTCTAAAATTCGTACTCAAAGGAAGGATAACGCTTAGCCTTAACATACTATGGACTATAAAGGAACATGCCAAGAAGAAGGATGGACTTAACAAAAGCCTTTCAATTGAATCTCAAAGGTGTTTCTATGAAGCTCGATCAACTAATCGTAATGCAACAACTACGAGAATCAACAAGACCGCGGGAATGAACCACATTCAATCAGTAAGGCGTTAAAGTCGTTATTATGACCAACCCACTTTAGCTCAACAATCAACATCACAATTCCTACTAGACCCACATCTAATAATAACAACAAGAATCTATCAATGCCTCACAAGAGCGGTGAGCTCCCAAGGCAATCTAACAAGGTGTATTTCATACTGTTCAATTTGACAACTGCCGTATGCGACTCCGAGAAGAAGCGCACCAACCCACCAATCCCTCGAATACTTTAATACCATCAATATACAACAATAATGACCCAATTTGATGAGTAAAAGGACTGCTCGAAACCACGGTATCCAAAACATCACTTCATTGCTCGAAATTCTATAGAAATGATTCTAGAACGTGGAATCATGAGGGAGGGTCATAGAAGGAATATTACCATGACAACAGCTTCAAAATCCAAAACTAAACAAGTTCTTAGAAGGACCCACCACCGTTACTATATCAAAACCAAATCAAAATACATTTTTATGATAATTTCGGCCCTACCCGGTTCTGCCCGTACAGTCCATGATAAAACGGTCATAACTTTTTAATCTAACATCATATGGATGAGTAGTTTAATGTTCTAGAAGCTAGACTCAAAGACCTTTGATTTGATATATAATAGGCCCTCTAACTCTTTATATATTGATAGTTATGCTCGTCCGAAGTCAGCCCCTCAACTAAATTACACACGTAATCACTACTTCCCCACTTGACACGGAGCCAATACTATCGAATACGAGTTCACGACGAGGAATAATGGCATAAGAAAAATATAATAACGTAATAATTCTAAATCTCTAAAAATAGTTCCTCAAAATCACAATAAATTTATGACCGCTAGAATCAAGGAATCATGCCAAGAAAAGAAAGAAGTAGCCTTTACATACCTTAGTGCTTGATCCCTGAGGCTACAACAAACTTTGTCTATCCGTTTTCCTCGAACAAAACTTATGATTTGTTAAAATTTGGAATCCACACGATATAAGTATCAAAAAATTGATGGAGACGGGTCTTAGCTCAGAAAAGAATCACGCATTTAAATCAATATATATATATATATAAAGAACAATCAAAAGAACCAACATCCTAAGAAAGAAACAACAACTACGTATGTACATCTAAATCCTGAATACTCCATAATTAGCTAGAGTCCACTGCATCCAATTTCCATACCATTCGGGAAGCCTAAGAGATATCAAACCTATTGACTTGAAAATATAGGTCTCTATATTGCTCCTTTAATTTCAAATACTCAAAACCACACTCGAACACAATATCAAGTACTAGCAACGTAATATATTTCTCTGTATATATATATAGAGAGAGAACCAAAGGAAGGATGTTAGCTGCAATTATAATTGCATAAGTGATATATAAAGGAAGCAAGAGAATAATAAAAATAGTTGAGGGTTAAAGGCGCTGGAAATTTTTATCATCAAACATAAATGGAACCAAGACCTTTTTTTATGTAGGAAAAATAATCCAAACCTCCACTAACTCATATTGCATTAATTGAGGATAAGTATATAACATATGTGCTACAGGGAAGTAACATGGAGATAACTAATTAAAAAATAAAGGCTAGGTACTATTTATCCAAAATAATTTCTCCACATCACTAAATTTAATATCTTAGATAGAATATATAAAACAATTATACAACTCTTATAAAATAAATACATATGAGAATATATCATAACTAAAGAATTTTTCAAAAATATTTCAGACATGTTTAGGAAGACGATAAAAAAATATAACTTTCTACCAGATTCTAATTTAAATAAAATATTTTCAAACACGTACGATGTTAGTAAAACTCTGAAATTTAGGCACGTAAGACTTCGACATGGGATGAAGGGCACCTCAAAACACCCGGGGTGTTACATCTGCTATGTTTTCTTATGAATGTCTGAGTATGCTATGACCAAGGGTTAACTTGGAGCACTTGTGGTCCCGGGTCCCATGTTGCGCCTAGGGGGCAACCTCGGAGTGTGACAAACTTGGTATTAGAGCCTCAAGTTCAAGAGTCCTAGGGTGTCTGAAAGCCACATAAATTAGAGTCTCTTTCATGTGTGTGAAGCGCGCCACACTTATGAGAGGGGAGCTGCGAGGTGTCTTAGGAGAAACTTTACTTATTTCATGATCAACATCGTGCGATCGAGTTTAACTATGTAACTCCTCTAATCCATTCTTTATGCATTTCAGATTATGCCTCCTCACCGTGCCATGCCTCGCTGAGCTGCCCACAATGTTGACCCTCCGGTTCCAGACCCCGAGGTCACAAATGCAGAGTTTAGGAATGCTAGTCATATACTAGCTCAGACTATGGTCTCTCAGGCTAATCAGCAAGTTCCTATCCCCGTCCACCCCTAAGGTGGAGTTTGGCCCTAGTCTGAGATTTCATTCGCATGAACCCACCTGATTTTTGGGGTTCGAAAGTTGGTGAGGATACGCAAAATTTCTTAGATGAGGTAAAGAAGATCTTTGGTGTAATGCAAGTGGGTGGTGTTGATGGTATTGAGCTAGCTTCTTATAAACTCAAGTACATGGCTCGTATTTGGTTCACTCAATGGAAATATGCTAGGGCTAGGGAGGTGGTACCTATTACTTGGGAATGCTTTGAGAGGGATTTTCTTGACCGGTTCTTCCTGAAGGAATTGAGGCATCTAAGGTCGATGAGTTTGTGAATTTGAGGCAAGGTTCTATGTCAGTTCAGAAGTATGAATTAAAGCATTCCCAAGTAATAGGAGAAACTTTACTTATTTCATGATCAACATCGTGCGATCGAGTTTAACTATGTAACTCCTCTAATCCATTCTTTATGCATTTCAGATTATGCCTCCTCACCGTGCCATGCCTCGCTGAGCTGCCCACAATGTTGACCCTCCGGTTCCAGACCCCGAGGTCACAAATGCAGAGTTTAGGAATGCTAGTCATATACTAGCTCAGACTATGGTCTCTCAGGCTAATCAGCAAGTTCCTATCCCCGTCCACCCCTAAGGTGGAGTTTGGCCCTAGTCTGAGATTTCATTCGCATGAACCCACCTGATTTTTGGGGTTCGAAAGTTGGTGAGGATACGCAAAATTTCTTAGATGAGGTAAAGAAGATCTTTGGTGTAATGCAAGTGGGTGGTGTTGATGGTATTGAGCTAGCTTCTTATAAACTCAAGTACATGGCTCGTATTTGGTTCACTCAATGGAAATATGCTAGGGCTAGGGAGGTGGTACCTATTACTTGGGAATGCTTTGAGAGGGATTTTCTTGACCGGTTCTTCCTGAAGGAATTGAGGCATCTAAGGTCGATGAGTTTGTGAATTTGAGGCAAGGTTCTATGTCAGTTCAGAAGTATGAATTAAAGTTCACCCAACTTTCTAGGTATGCTCCTTCCATAGTAGCTGACCCATGGGATGAGATGAGTAAGTATGTTTACGGAGTATCAGATTTAGTAAAGAAGGAGTGTAGGTCCGCGATTCTTTTGGGTGACATGGATATTTCTCGAATTATGACTCATGCCCATCAGATTGAAGGAGATAAGTTGAGGGAAATGGCAATGGAGAACAAGAGGGTTAGATCAGAGAGTTCAGATTTTGGACATCAGAAGTCTGGAGGCGGACATCAATCTTTATTTCAGAAGAAATCATCAGGGCCTGTTTATTCTTCAGCTAGTGTCCTACCCAGGCCCCCAGGCCTCATCATGATCAGACTGGTAGAGGACCTGGTTCCTATTTGCAGGGTAGTATTGCAAAGGGGACTCCTTACCCTTATTGCAACAAGTATGGTAGAAGTCACCCCGGTGAGTGTCTAGCTGGTAGAGAGGTATGCTTTGGGTGTGGTCAGGTTGGACACCGGATTAAGGATTTCCCTTCAGCGAAGAAGGGATAGGGAGGTAGAAGGACTAAGTCTGCCCCAGTAGCCCCAGGAGGTTGACCGGTCCAGCAGGGCACTACTTCTAGTTTTTGTGTTCAGCGCCAGAACTGCCTTTATGCCATGTCCTCTCGCCAGGACCAGGAGAGTTCACCATAAATTGTTACTGGTATGTTGAAAGTCTTCTGTCTTGATGTGTATGCTTTATTGGACCCTGGTGCCTCCTTATATTTTGTGACCCCATATGTTGCTTGCAAGTTTGAGATTTGCCCTGATCAGCTCTTAGAACCCTTTTGTCTTTCTACTCCAGTTGGTGAGTCAGTCCTAGCCAAAAGAATCTATCAAAATTGCCCTATCTAAGTCCTTCATAGAGTCATTTCAGCGAATTTAGTAGAGTTGGAGATGACTGATTTTGATATTATTCTTGGTATGGATTAGTTGTATGCATGTTATGCCTCGGTTGATTGTCATACCCGATTCATCAGTTTCAATTTTCTGAATGAACTTACCTTAGAGTGGCAAGGTAGTCCTCCATTCTCAAAGGGTCATTTCATATCTTATCTTAAGGCTAGGAAGATGATTTCTAAGGGTTATGTCTATCATGTAGTTTGGGTTATGGACACGGAGTCTGAAACCCTATCTCTCCAGTCAGTTCCTGTGGTGAATGAGTTTTTGAAAGTGTTTCCCGAAGATTTTCTCGGAGTCCCTGCCGAGCGGGAGATTGACTTTGGAATAGATTTTCTCCCAGATATGCATCCTATTATATTCCTCCCTATAGAATGGCTCCCATAGAGCTTAAGGAATTGAAAGATCAATTGAAAAGCCTCCTTGATAAGGGTTTTATTCGACCCAGTATCTCTCTATGGAGTGCTCCAGTCCTATTCATGCAAAAGAAAGATGGTTCCTTCAGAATGTGTATCGACTATCGTCAGTTGAACAAGGTCACAAACAAGAATAAGTATTCCATTCCTAGGATTGATGAATTGTTTGATCAGCTTCACGGTTCCAATTCCTTCTCCAAGATCGACCTTAGATTCGGTTATCATCAACTTCGTGTTAGAGAGTGTGACATTCCAAATACAGCCTTTAGAACTTGGTATGGTCATTATGAATTTAAGGTTATGTCTTTTTGTCTAACAAATACCCCACAACTTTTATGGATTTGATGAATCGTGTGTTTAAACATTATTTGGATACGTTTTTTATTGTGTTCATTGATTATATTCTTATCTATTCTTGGAGTAAGGAGGAGCAAGCAGACCATTTGAGAGTTGTGTTACAGACTTTCAAGGATCGACAGTTATTTGCTAAGTTTAGTAAGTGTGAGTTTTGGATACAGTCTGTTGCTTTTCTGGGTCCTATTGTGACTAGAGATGTTATTTGACTTGATTCTCAAAAGATTGAGGTAGTAAAGAACTGGCATAGACCCACTTCCCCGTCTGATATTAGGAGCTTTTTGGGTTTGGCTGGTTACTATAGGAAATTTGTGGAGGAGTTTTCTTCCATTGCTGCCCTATTGACTCAGAAGAAGGTAAAGTTTCAGTGGTCTGATTTGTGTGAGAAGAACTTTCAGGAATTGAAGACTAGATTGACCACAGCTCCAGTGTTGGCTCTACCCGAGGGCCTAGATGACTTTGTTGTGTTTTGTGATGCTTCAAGGATTGGGTTGGGTTGTGTGTTGATGCAGCATGGTAAGGTGATTTCTTATTCTTCAAGACAACTTAAGATTCATGAGAAGAACTACCCTACTCATGATCTTGAGTTAGTGACTGTGGTTTTTGCTTTGAAGATTTGGAGACACTACTTGTATGGTGTTCACGTGGATGTATTCACCGATCATAAGAGTCTTCATTATGTGTTCACTCAAAAGTAATTAAATCTTCGTCAAATGAGATGGCTTGAGCTTATTAAGGATTATGATATGAGTGTGCTTTACCATTCGGGTACGGCCAATGTCATAGCGGATGCACTTAGTAGGTTGTCTATGGGTTGTGTGTCTTTAGTTGAGGACAAAAAAAAAGAATTGGCTAAGGATGTTCACCGACTTTCTCGATTGGGAGTTTGCCTTATGGACTCAACAGAAGGTGGTGTTATTGTTTAGAATGGTTCTAAATCATCTTTGGTAGCTGAAGTGAAAGAAAATCAAGACAGTGATCCTATTTTGCACCAGTTGAAGGGTGCAGTCCATCAACAAAGGGTAGAGGTCTTCTCCCAAATGAGAGATGGTGTGCTTCGATATCAGGGTAGACTGTGTGTCCCTGACGTAGATAGGTTGAGATAGTGGATTTTGACAAAGGCCCACACCTCCAGATATTCTATTCACCCTGGTGCCACCAAGATGTACCATGACCTATGGGAAGTCTATTGGTGGAATGACATGAAGAGGGACATAACATGATTTGTGGCTAAGTGTCCCAACTGTCAACTAGTGAAGGTAGAGCATCAGTGATCGGGTGGTATGACTCAGGATATTGATCTTCCTACTTGGAAGTGGGAAGAGATTAATATGGACTTCATTACCAGTTTACCTCGTACTCGTAGGTAGTATGATTCTATTTGGGTGATTGTCGATAGGATGACTAAGTCATCCCACTTCTTGGCTGTTAAGACTACGGATTCAACAAATGATAGAAGCCAAACTTTACATTCGGGAGATAGTAAGATTTCATGGTGTTCCGTTGTCTATCATTTCAGATAGAGGTATTCAGTTTACATCCTAGTTTTGGAAGTCATTTCAGAAAGGTCTTGGTACTCAGGTGAAGCTTAGTATAGCTTTTCACCCATAGACGGATGGTCAGGCAGGGCATACTATTCAGACCTTGGAGGATATGTTGAGATCTTGTGTGATTGATTTCAAAGGTAGTTGGGATTATCATTTACCTCTTATTGAGTTTGCCTATAACAACAACTTCCGTTCTAGCATCTAGATGGCTCCTTATGAGGCACTTTATGGGCGGAGGTACAGATCTCCTATTGGTTGGTTTGAGGTAGGTAAGGCAGCTTTAATTGGTCCAGATTCAGTTCATGAGACTATACAGAAGGTTCAGATTATCAGGGAGAGGCTGAAAATCATTCAGAGTCGACAGAAATCATATGCGGATGTGAGGAGAAGAGAGTTAGAGTTTGAGGTTGATGATTAGGTATTTCTTAAGGTGTCAAGCATGAAGAGTGTGATAAGTTTTGGTAAGAAAAGGAAGCTTAGTCCCCGCTATGTAAGTCCTTATCAGATTCTGAGGAGAGTTGGTAGTGTTGCTTATGAGTTAGACTTGCCATCAGATTTAGAAGCAGTTCATTCGGATTTCCATGTTTCATTGTTTAAGAAGTATGTTGGTGACCCGACCTTGATTGTTCATTTGGAGGATGTGAGTGTGAAAGACAACCTTACTTGTGAGGAAGTTCCCGTGGAGATTCTTGATCATCAAATTCGGAGATTGAGGATCAAAGAAGTCACTTTGGTGAAGGTCCTCTGGAGAAATCAGCTAGTTGAGGGAGCTACTTGGGAAGCAGAAGCAACCATGAAAGCCAAGTACCATCATCTCTTTCCTTCTGATACAGTTTCAGCTTGAGGTATTAGTTTCCTCCTTAGTATGTCCCTTTGACTCATTTTTGTCAGTTTCCCTCATGATCCTAGCATACATTCATGTTTCCGAAGTTAGCTCAATTATGTTTTAAGTTAAAAAGCTCAGTTTTCATGTTTTCTTTGAGTTTTATGTTTTGTTGTTTGGTTGGGCTATTTTCTCTCCAGTTTTCCTTGCTTGGTCTTTATTCGAGGACGAATAATCCCAAGGGGGGATATTGTAACACCCTGGAATTTGATTCATCTTTTAAAACATAGAAACTTTGAAAATTCTAAAACTTCCAGGAATCACGATTCAAGTCTATGAGCCATGGATAGACCACAAGTCATGGAAGTGACCCATGAATCCTGTCCTATAGATCCCACCTCTGGTCTGGGGACCACGAGTGGAGTCTATGGGTCGTCATTAGTTTCACATGTCGTGGAAACTACCCATAGAACTCAGACTGAGGGAAGTCAATTCCCCAGAAACCATGAGAGGTTTCTACGACTCGTTGAAGTTTCCATGAGACGTCCTCTTAATCCGTGGAAAGTTATCCGCAGCATAACTTTTGGCTCAGAAACCACGACTTCAATCCACAAGTCGTGGTTACTTGTACGGCCCATGGAACCTAAAGTCAAGTTTTTAATCAACTTTTATCTAATTAAATCCCAGGGGTATTTCTATAATTACCCACCCTTTTAACTCTTAAGTGAGGTCATTTTGGCCAATTTTAGCAGGGTTTCTACTCTTATTAGCCTAAGTCTTTCATTATTCCTCATTCATCTACCAAAAGAGGAAAAGAACTCCTTCAAGCTCCAAGTTCAAGCCTCTATTTCTTTTCATCTTAGATCAAGCAAGCTTCAATAAGGTATGTGGGTATTCAATAAGGGAATCCCTTCACCTTTATGCCCAAAACTCCATGTGTTACTTTAAAGTTACCAATTTGTGAAAATTAGGGTTCTCACCAAAATTGGGGAAAAGTTATAGGTCTTCTTTTTAAGTAACAATTCATGGTTTCTCATTACATATCGATGATTTATTTAAGGTTCCTTAATTGATTTCAAAAGCCCATGCATTAAAGATGACTTTTAGCACGATTTCCGTTGAATTGCATGTTTTCAAGTGAAAATTGACATGTTTAGATGACATGACCTTACGTATTATGAAGTTGCATGCCTAATTCTTCAAGTTATGAATTTAGAAAGAAAAATATGTATTGAATTATGGCTATGCTAAGTTTTAAGACTTATGATATGTGAATTGCATGACATTAGATATGTCCTTATGATTTTCAAATAGATTTGGCATTAGATATGTTATAAGCATAAATTGAGCTATAAGTATATTTTGGGAGTAGTATTAAGCACCGAGTTGGATTTGGTTTGGCGTACCTCTTTGTATTTCCTAGAACTACGTGCCACCATAGGTTCTTTAAGTCCCCTCATCGGGCATTAGACACCATAATCACACTAGTTATGCCTTTATACCCTTGCAAGGTATATTGGGTCCTCTCAATGGGGAGGATATATCAGATTACATATAGCTCACATGGTCTATGTCGGTTAGAGAACCTTCCACTGAAATAATTTCAGGTTATTTATTACATTGGCTCTCTGCTTTCAGATTTTAGAACTTCTACTATTACTTATGGTTTTCAAGTATATTTTGCTTATGATATTGCATTGAATCCTTTGCATTCCAGCTTTTACTATCATAGCGTGATTTCAGTTTTTAAAGTATGTATAGCATGTTTACTTCAGAGTTTGCATATCTCACATACTCGGTACATCCTATAGTACTGACGTATATCTTGTTTTGCATCCTCTTGATGATGTAGATTCAGGCTCTCTCTCAGGCTCATGGATAGACGACGCCGGATATCCAGATAGTTGTTGGTGACTCCTCATCCTTCGAGGACTAGCATTTGTCTAGTTATTTTGTTTATCTTTCTTTTAGATTCTCGAGTTAGTTGGGGTCTTGTCCCATCAACTCTTATGACAGTTTAGAGGCTTCAAACTTAGCTAGACTTGTATACCGTGTTTGGATTTGGTACTTCTTAGACTTTTTTCCTATCTAGATATGGTTGCCTATATTCATTTAGTATGCTTCCGCTATGTTTTCTTATGAATGTCTGAGTACTATGACCAAGGGTTAAGTTGAGGCACTTATGATCCCGAGTCTCGGGTTGTGCCTAGGGGCTAGCCTCGGGGCGTGACACTTAGCCAATTTTTAAAAGAGATAGATACATAATTTGCTTAAGCCATAACAAAGTCAATGCTTAATATAAATAAAAGGAAAATGCAGAAACAGTCAACTAGTATATCCTCAGAAACTAAAAATCATCGTACTGAACTCTAAACCAAAAATTCTATCTAGGATATTCAAGTAATACTAAAACAAAAAAGAAGTCTGAGTCCCATTATCCGGAAGAAGGACAACAACTCGTGAAGGATCCATGGCAGCCTGGGAAGTAGTGCTCACCCTCTAGATCTGTAGTGAATGCTTCTACTCTAGTTTAAGTTGCGTCTCACCCTCTTGAATACAGTATGAACTCAACAAAAGAAGAGCGTAAGGTACTATCAGTACAAAACACTATGTACTGATACGTATAGTAAGTCGACCCAAAATAAGACATGAATGTAGATAAAACATATAATAGGTAAAATAACTTCAGCACTTAACCAATAATCAATCAATGGGTAGTCTTTTCAAGTCACTTTAATAACAATGATCTCAGCTTTATAAGTATAATAACCCTCTAGGTTATTTTCTCTATTTTTGTAATTTTTTTGTGTTTTAAGCTCTTTCCAAATAGCTACAGGTCATTTATGACTTGTCAAGACAGACGGTTCAGTTTCTGGAGAGTTCATTTGTATTTTAGGCCTATTTTCCTATTTTAAAACTCTTATAGCTAGAAGAATTGACTTTGGTCAATATCCAGAGAAAGCTGCCTCAAATGGAAATTCCATCAGCGTTGTTAGCTCTGGAATATTGAATTTAGGCTACTGGACCTTTGGTTCAGGTTCCGAGGCTTCCGAACTTATTTTGAGCTATCAACTTACTTTTGGCCAAAAGATAGTTTTGGGCATGGGGCACACTTTTTATTGAAATAATCTCCGTTGGGAATTTTGTCTATTCCTTGATTTTGAAATGCTATTTTTGGTAGGATAGCATATCTGGTTTATGTTTACAGGGTTCAGAATAAATTTTGAGGGTGTGATCAGACACTTTGGAGTTGAGTTGTTGCAGGTGATGTTGCTGGTATTTGTATGGGCACGACTGCGGTACCTTGGCTGCACTTGTGTAGCTGCCCCCGCCGTACACGGTGATGTGAGTAGGGAATTGCCCCTGCACTGCTCTTCCCGCCCCTGCAGTGCTGCTCTTATGGCATGTGTGCCGCATTAGCAGAGCTGGAGAGTGTTGTTGGCCTCCCTCCTACAGTGGTTTGGCCACAACTGCTTCACTGTACCTGCATCAATTTGACCGCAGGTGCATCAATAGCTGAGTGTTTCAAATGAAGTTCTTCTCCATTTCTCTCATTTCACAACTCTTTTTCCACCATTGTTGAGCTCAAGTGAAGAGGAGAGTACACTATTTCTATCAATTTCTTATGTTTTGAGGTAATTCTCTCCCCCTCCTTGTTCTAATACTTGTCCTATCTTTGAATTCCGCGTTTCCTTTTGTCAATTGGGCTCTTTTTTACATGATTCTTCTTTAAATTCAAGTGTTAGGTTTTGGTCCATTTGAGGTTTGAATTTATGCTCGTTTCTGCCTAAATTTGGGCCATGCACCCCGCTGTCTGTTATGAGCATGTTTATGAAAATTATTTTTCATTTTGCTAAGTGGGCCCCGAGGGTCATTTTCCGATCTGATTTTCATCTCAAAATTTTATATAGCAATATGGGTGTCATTTTTTATATCTTGATGTGTAGATTATATTATAATAGCATGGCAGCATTCTGAGGCTATCCAAAAAGAGAAGACACACAATTGACGGTTCGTGCTTGCAGTTCAACCTTGAGGTAGGTTACAGTTTCTTTCTCTTAGGCCTGATTTAGTTAGATTTTATATTTTATAAGTTACTTGAACATTAGAGTAAGTTTTAGGTTAGATTTAAGCTAAAATCTTGTTTTCTGCATAAATTGACCATTTTACGGGACCGTAGAGTAGGTTTATTCATGCTTATCCTTATCTTAGGAGCTTGTAGATTTGTCGTGGTTAGACTAGAATCCTTAGTGTATTTTAAGGAGGTTTTAGAGGTAGAGTAGGTGCTTTTTATTATTTTCATGTTTAATTCCATTTTTTCCATTCATATTTACCATTATTGTGTAACTATGGGCCTGAGGCCATAGCTTTGGATTGGACAAAGTTATAGGTGAGTACCTTATTTGGTGGGCATCCTTGTCCTATCCTTGGTGTATATTCCACATTTACTTGATTCCTGCATTGCATTTATTCATTCGGTGTTCATGGACCTGGCACATAATGGGGTTTCTAAGGAAGAAATGTTGGGTTGTTTTTGAATTTTCAAAAAGGACTTTACCTTTGCTACATATTTCAAATTTCTAAAAAGGATTTGTACTACTTTAATACTGATTTTGGACTTAAAAACTAAATGCCTCCCATTTTACTGATTTGTGCTCCGTGGAGGGCGTTTTTACTTATTGCATATCCGATGTAAGATTTTGGATCCATTCTTACTTATTGCATATCTGATATAAGATTTTAGACTCATATTAGTTATTGTATGTACGATGTAAGATTTCAGACTCATATTTACTTACTGCATGTTTGATGTAAAATTTCGAACCCATGTTTACTTATTGCACGTTCGATGTAAGATTCTGGACTCATATTGCATCGGTTTCATATTGCATCACATCCATCTCATGCTGTACCACATTTTTAAGTTGGTTGTTTCTACTTTAAGTGCCTTTTCCCCTTTATTGCTATATATGTACTGTTAGCCTGTATTGTTCTGTTATCAGTTTTCTTGTTATGAGTAGATTAAGGTAGATCCCTATAGTTAGTTTACTTTCCTGTTTCTTATATTATATAATATCTTCCTGATCTTGGTCAGTCTATGATGCCTATTGAGTACCCCATGTTTTGATACTCATACTTTATTTCTGCATTTTCTGATGCAACACCTAGTATGAGCCACCCCCATTGATCCTTCTATCATGCATGGCCAGCCGTTGTTTAGATCATGGTGAGCTCTTGGTGTTTGAAGATCCTTAATGCCTTCCATCTTTACACACTATTTGTATTTTTGTATTTCTATAGACAGTACTATGTTGTATAGCTTTATTATGTACTTTAGATGCTCTTGTACCGATGACACTAGGTCCAGGGTTGGTTTCTGTATATATTTTATCTTTTTTGGTCTCTTTAGGAATATTATTGTATATTTTGTATGGTGGATATATATCTACACAGTTGGCCCCTATCGTTCTAGGTTTTCTCTTTCGCTTTCCTTATTTAAATGTTTTATTGTACTTCCACATCTCTTGGGTTGGCTTGCCTACTGGAGGGTTTTAGTAGGCACTATCATGGCTCAATTTTGATTCATGAAAAAGTGATATCAGAGCTTTATGTTCACCGATCTTGCCAGTACAAGAGCAAAGTGTCTAGTAGAGTATCATGGATCAGTTGATGACGTCCATATCCTATCTGCAGGAGGCTATAGGAAATTCTTTGGAAAGATTCCACCTTGTTTGATTCCTTGTCATGCGTTCTTAACTCTATCAACTTCTAAATATATGTTGTTTCACTCTTTCTAAGATGGTTCCGATAAGATTAGTAGAAGGTGAGGACAAGGCCCCCACGCCTACAGTTAGATCCCCACCTAGGGAATAGGGTAGAGGTCGACTCAGAGGTCGAGGTAGAGACCGGGATATGATGCCAGCGCAGCCCTGACTAGGTTATCGTCACTAGAGCCGGACATTGAGGTTGAGGAGGTTTAGTAAAAGCCGGAGGGGATGGGGCCAGCCCAGCCCCAAAAGGCTTTGTGGCTACACCAGTTCTCCAGGATACATTGGGTCATCGGCTTAGGTTTCTAGAGGGTATGTCATAGCCAGTAGCTTCACCTGGTACTCCGATTGGTTCATAGGTTAGGGATTAGTCTTAGACTTTAGCTCAAGCAGCGACACAGGGTTCAGGAGTCTAGCCACCTACTGTGGCTCCCCATTTAGAGGTGTTGCCAGTTCTTATATTTATTTCTCCTATTCCAACTGGGCTTGTTAAAAAAATGTCTTCTGAGGAGCAGAAGATGGTTTTTAGGTTTCTGCGGTTAGGTCCCCCGAAGTTTTCAGGTGCACCAGGAGAGGATGCTCATGAGTTTCTGATCGGCTGCTAGGAGAGGTTACATAACCGTGGATTGGTTGAGTCAAACGGAGTAGAATACACTGTGTTTCAGCTGGATGGTCCAACAAAATAGTGGTAGAGGTCCTACATTGCTTGTAGACCAACTGGGCCACCTCAGATTACTTGGGCTCAGTTTTTCGAGGCTTTCTTAAGGAAATATGTGCCATACAGCTTGATAGAGCGGTTGAAAGATGAGTTCACCATGCTGGAGTAGTCCTCTATGATTTTTATAGAGTATGAGGTCCATTTCCACGAGTTGGCTAGGCATGCCACCATGATTATGCCTACCAAGCATGCGAGGATCTGCTATTTTGTTAGAGGGTTGGCCTTGCAGCTTTGTTTAGCTACAGAGGGTATGGTAGCCTCATTCCAGTCTTTCTTGGATGTTGTGGATCATGCCCGCACTATTAAGAGTGTACTTTGCAAGGCCCAAAGAGGTAGCGATAAGAGGCCCCACCATCAAGGTAACTACAGTGGCTCACAGGCTCAAGGTAGAGGCTATTTTAGTAGGGGTCAACACCAACAACGCTTCCAGCTGATCCAACCTGTTAACGCGATATTATAGATTACTGAGGGTCAGAGTAGTCAGGGTACTAGTCAGGCTTCTTATGGTGCATATTCTGGGTATTCAGGCTATGGAGGCTAGTCTAGTTTAGTGGGTTCTTCAGCTCCTACTTTTGCAGGCAAAGGTTGCTCGAGTATGGTGAGTTGGCGTATTTGGTGAGAGATTATCCTAGAGTCAGACACGTCAGTCAGCAGGTTCAAGCTCCCAGGGCTCTAGTGCCACCAGCCAAAGATGATGCGCAGGGTAGTAGGGGTTGTCCCCAGAGTACTAGAGGTGGTCTTTAGGATGGTAGATTAGGTGGTTGTGGTGGTAGAATCCATATGTATGCATTTCGGGGACAGTTAGAGGCTGAGACTTCAGATGCTGTCATCACAAGTACAATCTCCATTTGCCATCAGTCAGCTTCTGTATTATTTGATTTGATGTATACATTTTCGTATGTGTCTGCTTATTATGATACCCGTCTGGAGTCTGCTTGTGAGTTATTTCTTGTGCTATCTAGTAGGATATTCTTTAGTAGTGGATCATATTTATCGAGATTGTATGGTGACTATTCTAGGGTATAACACATGGGTGGACCTGGTTGTGCTAGATATGGTTGATTTTTATGTGATTCTAAGCATGGATTGACTGTCTCCCTATCACACAATCTTTGATTGTTTTGCCAACACTGTTACCCTTTGGATGCCTAATATCTCTCTGATTGTATAAAAGGGTGCCGATAGCCATATACCAAGGGGAGTTATATCTTTCTTGAGCACCAAACGACTGTTTGAGAAGGGATGCTTAGCCTATCTTGCTTATGTCCGTGATACTAGTGCAACCACACCTTCACTTGAGTCAGTTCCCGTGGTTTATGAGTATTCAGACGTGTTTCCCTTTGATCTACAAAGTCTTCTTCCTGATCATGATATTGACTTTGGTATTGATATTAAGCTGGGAACTCTACCCATTTCTATTTTGCTATATCAAATGGCACTATCCGAGTTGAGGGAGCATAAGTATCAGCTCCAAGATTTGTTGAGTAGAGGGTTCATTAGGCCTAGTGTATCTCCGTGAGGTGCTTTAATTCTATTTCTGAAAAAGAAGGACGGTTCCCTGCGTATGTGTGTTAACTACATGCAGCTGAATAGGTGACCATAAAGAATAGGTATCTAATGCCGCGTATTGGTGATTTATTTGACCAGTTATAAGGTGCAATGGTGTTCTCTAAGATTGACTTGAGATCCAAGTATCATCAGTTAAGGATCAGGGATGCAGACATCCCAAAATCTATATTTAGGACTCAATACAGTCATTATAAGTTCCTAGTCATGTCATTTTGGTTGACCAATGACTCAACAACATTTATGGAGTTGATGAACCGTGTGTTAGAGCCTATCTGGATTCCTTTGTTATTGTGTTTATCGATGACATTCTGGTATATTCAAGGAGTAGAGAGGAGCATGAGCAGTATATGAGAGTTGTACTTCAACCCTTACGAGACCATTAGTTTTATGCCACAGTTACTAAGTGTGAGTTTTGGCTTGAGTCTGTGGCATTCCTGGGGCACGTGGTGTCCAAGGATGAGATTATGATGGATCCAACAAAGATTGTAGCAGTTCATGATTGAGCTAGGGCTACTTGTCCTACCAAGGTTATCAGTTTCATCGAGTTGGCAGGTTACTACAAATAGTTTATGGAGGGATTTTCTTCTATAGTATCTCTATTGACAATATTGACTCAGAAGAATCTCCCTTTCTAGTTTTCTGATAAGTGCAAGGCAAGCTTTCTAAAGCTCAAGTCCTTATTGACTTCCGCTTCGATTATTACTCTTTCGGTCAAGGGCTAGGGGTTTACTGTATATTATGATGTTTTTGGGGTTGGTTTAGATTGTGTGTTGATGTATCAGGACCGAGTTATTGCTTATACCTCTAGACAGCTAAAGGTTCATGAGAGGAACTACCCCACACATGACTTGGAGTTAGCGGTGGTAGTCTTCGCGCTGAAGATTTGGGGGCATTATCTGTATGGTGTGCATTGTGAGATCTTCACTAACCATCGTAGTCTTCAGTATATTTTCAGCCAGAAGGACCTAAATTTGAGACAGTGCACGCGGTTGGAACTACTGAAGGACTATGACATATCGATTCTCTATCATCCGGGCAAGGCAAACATAGTGGTGGATGCCTTGATCTGGAAGGCACTGAGTATGGGTAGCTTGGTATTCTTGGAAGTAAAGGAGTGACCTTTACCTTTGGATATTCAGTCCTTGGCTAATAGGTTGTTTAGACTTGACATTTCTCAGTCGGGCCATATTCTAGCTTGTGTTGAGGCCAAATCTTACTTATTGGAGTAGATTCGAGCACATCAGTTTGATGATGCGAGATTGAGGATCATTCATGATAAGGTATTGAGCGGTGAGGCTAAGAAGGTGACCTTAGATTCAGAGGGTGTCTTAAGGATTAAGGGTCATTATCTGTGTTCCTAGAGTTGGTGATTTGGTCAGGTTGATCTTAGAGGAGGCTCATTATTCTAGGTATTCCATTCATCTCAGGGTAGCTAAGATGTATCGTGATTTGAGGCAGCACTACAGGTGGTGTGGTATGAAGAGTGATATCTCATATTTTATGTCTAGGTGCTTGAACTGTCAGCAGGTGAGGTGCGAGCACTAGAGACTAAGTAGTTTGAATCAGAGGCTACCCATTCTGGAGTGGAAATAAGAGCAGATAGCTATGGACTTCCTGGTTGGCTTGCCACATACCTTGCGGAAGTTTGATTCTATATGGGTGATTGTGGATAGGTTGACAAAGTCTTCTCATTATTTGCCGGTTTAGACTTCCTATAGTTCAGAGAGGTTGGCTCAGATTTACATCTGTGAGGTTGTCCGTTTGCATGGGGTGCCTGTTTTTACCAGTTATGATCGTGTTACTCAGTTAACTTCATGTTTTTTGAGGTCTATTCAGAGAGAGTTGGGTACCTGAGTTGAGCTTAGCACTGTTTTTCACTTGCAGACTGATGGTTAGTTAGAGCGTACTATTTAGGTTCTAGAGGATATGTTGCGGGCTTATGTTATTGATTTCGGGGGTTAGTGGGACTAGTTCTTAGCCTTAGCAGAGTTCACATATAATAATAGCTACCATTCTTATATCCAGATGGCTATGTTTGAGGGTTTGTATGGTGGGAGGTGTAGATCTCCGTTGGGTTGGTTTGATGCATTTGAGGTTAGACCGTGGGGTACTGATTTGCTTCATGATTCTATGGATAGAGTTTGAGTCATTCAGGAGAGACTTCATACTGCCCAGAGTAGGCAGAAGAGTTGTGCTGATCATAAGGTTTAAGACTTAAGAATTTATGGTTAGTGACTGTGTGTTCCTTTAAGTGTCGCCCGTGAAGGGCGTGATGAGGTTCGGGAGAAAGGGTAAGATAAAATCTAGGTTTATTGGGCCATTTGAGATCCTTCATCGTATTGGAGAGGTAGCATATGAGTTGTCCTTGACTCCTACTCTTTTAGCTTTTCACCCCATTTTCCTTATTTCTATGTTGTGGCGATATGTACCGGATGAGTCGCATGTGCTTAAGTGGGATTTAGTTTAGTTGGATGAGTCTTTAGCTTTTGAGGAGGAGCCAGTTGTGATCTTTGATAGGCAGGTTAGGAAGTTGAGGTCCTAGGAGATTCCATCAGTTAAGGTTCAGTGGCAGTATCATCCTATCAAGAAGGCTACTTGAGAGATCGAGATCAAAATGCGGACCCATTATCCTAACCTTTTTGAGCCTTTAGGTACCTTCCTTTCTTTATCTTTTGAGGATAGAAGTTCTTTTAGTAGTGGATGTTATAATGAACCTCTAGATTATTTTCTCTATTTTCGTGCTTTTTCTGCGTTTTGAGCTTTCCCACAAAAACTACAGGTCATTTATGACTTATTGGTACTAACAGTTTGGTTGTCAGGTAATTCGTTTGTGTTTTAGGCCCATTTCCCTATTTTTGAAGCTCTCATAGCTAGAAGATTTGACTTTGGTCAACATACAGAGAAGATGGCCGTGGATGAAAATTTCTTCAGTGCTATTAACTCTGAAACATCAAATTTGGACTAGTGGGACCTTTGGTTTGGGTCCCAAGGCTTTTGGACTCATTTTGGGCTAGCAGATTACTTTTTGCTAAAGGATGGTTTTAGGTGTAGGGTTTACTTTTCAAAAAATGATCTCTGTTGGGAATTATGTCTATTCTATTGAGTCTGAAATATCATTTTTGGTAGAGTAGCATATTTGATTTGTGTTCACGGGGTTCAGAATGAATCTCGAGGGTGTGATCAGAGACCTTGAAGTTGAGTTATTGCAGCTGATATTACTGGTACTGGTATGGGCACTGCTATGGTGCCTTGGCTGCACTTGTGCAGCTGCCCGTACATTGAAATGTCGCACCTACGGTGCAGGGTGACGTTATCAGGGCATCGCCCCTATGCTGCTCTTTTTGCCCCTGTGGTGTCGCCCTTACAATGTGTGTGCTGCACCTGCGGAGTTGGAGGGTCTTATTGAACTTTGATCCTATTGTGGTTTGGCCGCAGTTATGTCGTCGCTGCACCTGCGTCAATTTGACCGCATGTGCGTATATAGCTGAGTGTTTTAAATGATGTTCTTCTTCATTTCTCTCATTTCACAACTCTTTTTCCACCATTGTTGAGCTCGGATGAAGAGGATAATACACTATTTCTATCAATTTCTTGTGCTTGAGGTAATTCTCTCCCCCTTCTCGTTCTAGTACTTGTCCTAGCTTTAAATTTTGCGTTTCTTTCCGTCAATTGGGCTCTTTATTGCATGATTCTTCTTTAAATTCAAGTGTTGGGTTTCAGACCATTTGAGGTCTGAATTTAAGCCCATATCTGCCTAAATTTGCGGCTGCACCCCACTGTTCGTTGGGAGCATGCTTATGAAAATTATTTTCCATTTTGCTAAGTGAGCCTCGAGGGTCAATTTCTGATCCGATTTCTGGCCCAAAATTTTATGTAGCAATATGGGTGTCATTTTTCATGCCTTGATATATAAATTATTTTTATGATAGCATAGTAGCATTTTGAGGATATCCGGAATAGGGCGGCACACGATTGATGGTTCGTGCTTGCAGCTCGGCCCCAAGGTAGGTTATAACTTCTTTCTCTTAGACCTGGTTTAGTTAGATTTTATATTTTGTGAGTTACTTGAACATTAGGGTAAGTTTTAGGTTAGATTTAGGCTTAAATCCTATTTTCTGCATAAATTGGCCATTTTTGGGACCGTAGAGTATGTTTATTCATGCTTATCCTTAGCTTAGGAGCTTGTAGCTTTGTAGTGGTTAGACTAGAATCCTTAGTGTATTATTGATGAAGATGTTCGGAAATTGAGAACCAAGGAAATTACATCTAAGAAGGTTCAGTGGAAGAACCATCCTATTGAGGAGGCCACTTGGGAGACTGAGGCAGACATGCAGGACAAGTATCCTCAGTTTTTCACCGATTCAGGTAATATTCATTTCCCCTATTTTCTTTCTTATTGTCATTCGAGGATGAATGATTGTTTAATTGTATCTAATATAATGACCTATTTTGCATTATGCTTAATTAAAGCATAACTACATGGCTAGAAAAGTCCCTAGGTGAGAATTGAAAATCTCGAGCTAGGGTGAGCTCATACTAAAATATAGTGTTTCATGCCTTAGAAGTAATTTGTGTTTCTTATGAGGTCGTGTGGTAGTGTGGTGTCTATTTTTAGATGTCCAACTGTTGTAGGATCACGTAGGAAATTTTGGGATGAGAATCAGAGTCGTAGAACTCCAGATATGACAGTTGCCGCATTGGGAATGATTGTGTCTATGAAATAGTGTGTGTTGTGAAATGAGGGCCTGGGAGCAAGAACACCATGTTTTGCAAAATTTTTCTTATAGCGACGGAGGCCGCCTCATCGCGATGAGATTACGGGGCTGTATACCTAGGAGTTATGCAATTTTCTATGTTTTTTCCCTCATAACTCAACTTCATTTAGAGCTCTCAAAAGTGATTTCTCAAAGAAAACTAGGGCAAACTCCATCGCTTGAGGTAAGTAATTTGTAGAACTCTTAATTTATTAATTAATTATCTTTCTTGGACCTTGAGGAGAAGAATTAATCGTGGATTTCTTGCAATTAAGCCCTAGAAGCATGAACTTGGGGAAGAACCCTACGGGTAGGTGCAAAATCACCTAGAACTGATCTTGAGTTGTGTTTTAATGAGTTCTAACATGAAATTATTAGTTCTTAACATGTTTAAGACTAGTGGGGAACCTTTAGTTCCATAAAGGTGAAACCATTAGGCTTAAAAATGGTTGAAAAGCTATGAACTATATTAGAAACCTTGGATTCTTGATCCTATGAATGTAATGGGTCTAATTAGTAATTAATTAACCCTTGGGGAATGCTAGAAACCTCGTCTAATGGGTAAAATGAGTGGGTTGGATTCCCAAAGTCTAAAATGAAGGGTAATTGGCTAATTACTCTTATATTATTGTTATTTCTAGACCTTGTGCATTCCGGAGAGTTAAGCTAGGACAAGGCAGTGGTGAACCAGCTTACGGGTGTTATATCTTCACTCGAGGTAGGTTATGGTTTCAATTGAAGTTAAGACTCACTTGATTTGTAACACTCCAGAATATGAACCATCTACTTGACTGTACTTAGCAGGAAAAATTGCAAAAAAATTCAAGTTTCCAGAAACCAGGGTCAAGATCACGGACCATAGTTCAAAACCACAACCCAAGATCTGACTCATGGTCTGACCTCTAGTGTTGGTCACCCTCCAGTCTATGGGTAACTTAATGGACCGTGGTTTGAAACCATGGATCATCTTGTCACTCGTGGACTTGGTCATCAGAGAGGTGCTAGTTTCCTATATCAGAGCTACGGATGGGACAACGGACCGTACTTTAGAACCACGGTCCATCCTGTCAACCGTGGTTCCCTTTTGTCAGAGGACCCTTGGTTCAGGGTCCAGAAACCATGAGTCAGAATATGGGCCATAGTTCAGAATCATGGTCCGTCCTATGACTCGTGGAATCATCAGACTAGAGAACCCCCAGAACTCAAGGATAGAACCATGACTCACTCGACGGTCCATTGATCGGAACCACGGTCCGTCGACCAATCCATGGATCAATGTTCCGAGAATTTCAGCAGTTTTCATTTTAAATTCCCAGGGGTATTCCAGAATTTTCCTGTCCCTTTTGAAGGCTAAGCTATGATGTTTTAACTAGTCTAAGTTGGATTTTAAGGATAAAACTACCCAAAACCCCTCATTCCCTCAGATTAAACCGATACTTAGCAAATTTTGGAGAAAAGAAACACTACTTCCTCTCTAGAACAAGCAGAAGGTTCACTCAAGTCCAAGCCCGAAAATGCAAGGATTGTTCCATGGATTTTACTTCTAGGTATGTGGGATTTCATCAATGGGTTCCTTTCATCCATTGAGTCCCTAGATACAGTCCAGTTATTCAGATTTTAGTTAGTTCTTCAGACCTAGGGTTCTTGAATTCTGTGCACAATTAGTTCTTCAGACCTAGGGTTCTTGAATTCTGTGCAATTAGTGTCAACTTCCATGATTGTATATAGGATTCATCATGTGTTTTCTTGGGAACCTAGGATAGTCATGTACTCAGAAGTTTATAACCCTAGCATGTTGAAATTTCAGTATCTTATATTCAAGCATGCTAAATAAATGTGCAATCAGTTATGTTTCAGATTTAGAATGCTATCAGTCTTCAGTATTATTATATTGCATTCTCAGAATAAATAGTATGTGAGCTATCTAGTACTTCAGTTACATTCACTATTTGCATATTTAGTTGGGAGTAGGCTTAGCACCGAGTTGATGAAGGGATGAAGGCTTACCCGTCAGCTTAGGTTGAGACCTTTAGTAGAAGTCCCTAAGTCCCAGAACTATGGAGCCATCATAGGTTCTAAAGGGGTCACCCATCAGATTAGGATTTACACCTTAGTCCTATTTGGACATCAAAATAGTAGATCCACACCAGATTATGTTTGTAACCTTGGCAAGGTATGAACACCCTCCCAGTCAGGGTTACAAGTTGGCCCCATAGATAGCTCATCTTGGGATATGTCGGTTACTAGTAGCTCTCACAATTTAGATTCAGTACATGCATTCACCTAGTATTTCAGTATTTAGTTTATTCAGTTCAGTTCAATATATTACAACTCATATTAAATAATTGGCCATTAAATTCAGTTTATCTCTCAGTCCATGCTTCAATATATCTTCCATGTTCAATATTCATGTTTACAACTTTGCATATATCCTGCATGCTCAATACATTCCAAGTACTGACACATACTTTGTGCTATATATTGTCATGATGTAGGTTCAGGCGCTCCATATCCTGACCGCGCTTAGTGCGATTCTTTGGTCCTACTCAGTAGCTCAGTGGTGAGCCCTCATATTTCAAGGACGATATTATGTTTACTGATTCAGTCTTTATTTTAAGTTTTATGACTTTTAAGGTTAGATGGGGTTTGTTCCAACAACTCATTTCAGTTAGAGGCTTTCAGACATAGTACTAGTTCAGCTTCTGCACTCAGTATTGATTTAGACCATTATCAGATTTTCTTATATAATTAAATGATTATTGGATTATTATTTTCTTACTTAGTTATTTAAACCAGTTAGCTTCCGCATAGTTAGTATATTTGTTCATAAATGCCTAGTCATGCCATACCATGGGTTAGCTTGGGGTCACTTGTGCTGCTAAGCACCATGTTACGTCTAGGGGTAGCCTCAGAGCATGACAAACTTGGTATTAGAGCATCAAGTTTAAGTGTCCTAGGGTGTATGAAAGCCGCATCGTGTAGAGTCTTTCTTATGGGTGTGAAATGTGCCACACTTATGATGTAGAGGCTATGAGATATCACTAGAAAAACTTCTCTTCTTTCTTTTCCATCTCATGCTATAGAGTATGAACTGTATTTAAATCCCATTCTAACTTGTGTTCTACACATTATAGAAAATGCCTCTAACAAGAGAAAACGAAAGGGGAAATGGAAACAGAAATGGGAACCAGCAAGCACCACCAGGTCCAGCAGACCCCTTGAATGAGCAATTCACTCATGCAGAGTTCAGGTCTGCCTTCCAAGTGTTTGCTCAGCCATGACTGCTCAGGTTAACATAGGCTGTGGTACCAGCCCCACCTCAGAAAAACTCTACAGTAGCTAGAGTTCGAGACTTCACTTGGATAAATCCTCCAGAGTTTCATGGTTCCAAGTATGAGGAGGATCCAAGAATTTCTTGAGGATATTCAGAAGGTGACAGAGATTATAGGTGTCACTTCGGTCGAGAGTGAAAACTTAGCCGCTTACCAGCTGAAAAGAGTGGCTCATACCTGGTATCAGTAGTGGAAGGAGTCTCGAAGTGCTAATGCAAGCCCAGTGGATTGGAATCACTTCAAGACTGCATTTTTGGACAGGTGTTTCCCACTTGAACTCAGGGAAGCCAAGGTCAAGAGTTCATCAACTTAAGGTAGAATGATATGAGCGTGAATGAGTACTCTCTTAAGTTTGGTCAATTGGCTAAGTGTGCTGCGATGGTAGCTGATTTCAAAACCCATATGAGTAAGTTTGTGTCCAGTGTTTACGATGATGTGGTCAGGGAGTGCATGACTACTATGCTGGTAAAGAAGATGGATATCTCCAGATTGATGACTCATGCCCAGCAGATCAAGAAAGAGAAAATCAAAGAGAGAGGAAAGGAGTGTAAGAGGGATAGAACAGGTGACTTCAGTTACTCTCAGCAGAGGTCAGATGGTGGTAATCGCTCTCAGTTCTGCCATAAGTCTTCACCTCCAACCCCATCTTATGCTAGTTCCCTAGTGCCTAAGTTCAGACAGGATCAGTGGAATAGCGTGCCAGGCTCTAAGTCCCAAGGTAGTGTCACTAGTGGGCGCACACATCCAGTTTGCAAGAAGTGTAGTAGGAACCACCAAGGTGAGTGTATGGAAGGCAGTGGAAATTATTTTGGGTGTGTTAAGCTAGGACACAGAATGAAGGATTGTCTAGTGACTTCTCAGAAGGACAGGGATACTTGCCCATAAAATTAGGCTAATTCTACAGCAGCTCCTGCAGGTCGCCCAACTCAGTAGGGTGCCTCTTCTAGTGCAGGTGGTGGTCAGGGCCAAAATAGGCTCTATGCTCTTCAAACTCGACAAGACCCCGAGGATTCTCCCAATGTGATCATGAGTACGTTACGAGTTTTTCATCTTGATGTGTATGCATTATTAGATCCTGGATCTACACTTTCTTTTGTGACTCCCTATTTAATAGTAGATTTTGGCATCAGACTGGAAATCCTCCTAGAACTATTCTCAGTCTCTACTCCTATTGGTGACCCAGTTATAGCTAGACGTGTATACAAAAATTTCCCTATCACAGTTTCCCAAAAAGTCACCTCAACCAATCTTGTAAAGCTAGAAATGACTGACTTCAATATTATTCTAGGGATGGATTGGTTACATTCCTGTTATGCCTCAGTTGATTGTAGAACTAGGATTGTTCGGTTTCAGTTTCCTAATGAAACAATCTTAGAGTGAAAGGGTAATACCTTAGTTCCTGTAGGTCGATTCATCTCTTACCTTAAGGCTAGAAAAATAATTTCCAAAAGGTATATCTATCATCTTGTTCGGGTCAAAGATACAGATTCCAAAGCCCCAACTCTTGAGTCAGTCCCAGTGGTTAATGAATTTATAGAAGTGTTTCCAGAAGATCTTCTTGGAGTTCCCCCTGAAAAGGAAATCGACTTCAGAATAGATCTCCTTCCATAAACCCAGTCTATCTCAATTCCACCTTATAGAATGGCTCCAGCTGAGCTTAAGGAATTGAAGGAACAATTGAAAGACCTCCTAGATAAAGGCTTCATCAGACCCAATATCTCTCTATGGAGGTGCTCTAGTACTTTTCATGCGTAAGAAAGATGGTTCTCTGAAGATGTGCATAGACTATCGTCAGTTGAACAAAGTCACAATCAAGAATAAATATCCCATCCCCAGGATGATGACTTGTTTGACCAGCTTCAGGGTGCCAGTTATTTCTCTAAGATAGCCCTCATATCCGACTATCATCAGCTTAGAGTCAGAGATTATGACATTTTGAAGACAACCTTTAGAACTTGATATAGTTACTACAAATTTGTAGTTATGTCTTTTGGACTAACAAATGCTCCTGCAGCTTTCATGGACTTAATGAACAGGATGTTCAAACAGTATTTAGACATGTTCATCATCGTTTTCATTGATGATATACTTGTATATTCTCAAAGCGAGGAAGAGAATGCAGATCATTTGAGAGTAGTGTTTCAAACTCTTAAGGATCGCCAGTTATTCGCCAAGTTCAGTAAGTGTGAATTCTGGTTGAGATCAGTTGCCTTCCTTGGTCATGTGGTGTTCAGTGAGGGCATCCGAGTTGATTCTCAGAAGATTGAGGCAGTAAATAACTGGCCCAAACCCACTTCTCCGACAAACATCAGAAGCTTTTTGGGTTTGGCTGATTACTTGTGATGACCGGATCCATCATTACGGGTAAACTTTTCATGCCAAGTTTTGGGTTAGAAAACTTTTGGAGTATTTTATGACTTTCTATCCCGTGTCAACCGCCATAGCGGTTTACACAATGCGGTAGCGACCATCACTATAGCGGAATAATTTCCATTATAGTGGAAGTCAACTTTGGTCAGCACCGCCATAACAGTCTATTTCTCTATGGGGACATTGCAGTAGCAGTGTACGGACTGCTATAGCAGACTGAGTCGAGATTTAATGCCAAAAATTCTCCAAAACATTTAGTTTTTCCTCAAGAGCATTTTGGAGAAGGAAAAGGGCGATTTGGGCGATTTTAACTCCGTTCTTCACCATTTTTCATCCCTAAGGTAAGGATTCCATTCCCCTAACTTAATGCTATCTTTCCTACATTATAGAATTGCTAGTTGTGGACTTGGGGAAAGGTTTGGGTTGACCTAGAAATGGTAGAATGCAGGGAAACATGGGATTCTATGGCATAAAAGTTCTTGGGTATAAAGTATTATTGTTGGGTTATGATCAATTAGTCATAATTCTCTAAATGTATTCATAAAAATGATAGACTTAGGTGAATTAATGGTGGGAAAGCCCGGAAATGGGTGGAATGATCATGGTTTGGCCTGGGGATTAGGGTTTTGCATAATCCGGGTAATTAGTAGGCCATGTGGACTGATTTTAGTATCTTGTAATTATTTTTAGACTAAGAAAAAGCAAAGGCTTCGGAACACGGGAAGGCTATGGTCCCGTAGAGCTTTTGTCTAATTCAAGATAGGTGATGGTTATCATTTCCCAATATGCAATATGTGTTCATGAACTATTGCTTAGTATTGTGTTAGTTGCATGCTAAGGGAATGAGATTATGAATGTCTACTTATCCGGTTATCAGTCTTGTGAAATGAACTTGTTTTGTTGCTTCTTGGTTTACAAGTATGCTTTTGTTCATTGTTTGTTGATTGATTGGATTTTGTGTGAAATTTGGTTGGCTCGGGTACCATGCCTAGTACAAGTTACATATTGGTTGGCTTGGGTACCATGCCTGGTATGGGATACTTATAGGTTGGCTCGAGTACCATGCCTGGTACGGCATTCATAAAAGTTGGCTCGGGTAACACGCTTGGTATGAGTTTGATTTACCTGCATTAATTGTATTCTTTTGATGGTTCTATGAGTGGACCAGGTTGTATTCTTGGATTGTGATTATTGCATATGGCCTCTGAAGACCGAGATTGCATCTTGAAAACACAGGTGGTGTCTTAGGGATCCTTGGTGGGTCTGGGTTGTGTGTAAAGAATATATGTTTATTGTCACTGGGTTTGTCATTGGTTGTTAATTGGTTATAGGTGGTTTATAAGTTAAGGAAGAAACTTGTAGTCTAGTTATATTGTTCACTTGTATTATATGTGTACTTCAATTTACTCAGTTTTGGTTTACTGTTCATATCTTATTTATTGGAGCTGGCCGATGATCCTACCAGTATATGGTGGTTGTGTACTGATTCTATACTTGCCTTTTTTTTGTGAGTACAAGACATCTTCCAGCGGCTGATACGTGACCTCACTTGTAGTCCCAGTGAATTCAGATCTCAAGGGTGAGCTACTTCGGTCGAGCTACCTTGTCTTCTTCATTTGGGCACAATTGTTTCTGGCTTAAACTCTCATTTTGCTTTTGGGCTTGCATCTCCGTATTCTAGACGATTGGGAGAATATTTTGGTACGGTGACTTTCAAGTTCTAGAGAGGTTTTCCACAGATCCTTATTTTGCTAGTGTTTGAGACTGTGAATGATAGTTTATTTTATTGCAAAATAGTTTTGAGTTGTTAGAATGGTTACGTTTTGGGTCGATATTGGTTCGCTTATTTGGGCGTTTAGGGTGGGTGCCACTCACGGCGGGTTAGGTCATGAAAAGATGGTATCAGAGCCTTAGGTTCGTTGATCTCATCATACAAAAATGAGTCTAGTAGAGTCTTGCAGAATGGTACAGAGACGTCTGTACTTTTCTTCGAGAGGCTATAGAACTATAGGAAAATTATCTCTTCTTTCTTCCTTCGTGCTATAACTTGATTCCAATTGGTATCTGGTGATACAAATTGGTATCTAACTCCTTTCTGTCATGCCCCGAGGTTACCACCTAGACGTAACACGGGATCCAGAATACAAGTGCTCTATATTAACCTTTGGTCATAGCATACTCAGAAGTCAATTTGAGAAATATAGAGAAAGCATACTAGATACAAATAGGCAACCATAACTTATATAAGGACAAGGCTTAAGAAGTATCAACTTCATACAACGGAAAACGAGTGTAGCTATGTCTGAAACCTCTAAACTATCATAAGAGCTGATGGGACAAAACCCCAAATAGCTCGAGAAATCTGAAGAAAACAACATGAGAGAGATAGGTCTGATACTGGCCCTCGGATAATGAAGTCTCACCACTGGAAATTGGGACTTCAGCAAGATCTAGCCGCGAGTGTGAGGGATCGAGCCTGAATATGTATCATCAAAGGATGCAGCACAAAATATGCGTCACCACTATAGGATGTACTGAGTATATGAGATATGCATGAATATGATGAAAACATACTTAAAACATACTTAAAACTGAGTTCATGCAAAAAGGGAATATCATAAGTGCACATCATAACTTGAGTGGTAAACATGAGATAAGAGTCAAAACTTCAAATAAATATCATAAGCTTAAACAAGTCAAATCATTCATATGGGAGTTTCTTATAACCGACAATAGACCATGCGAGCTATATGGAATCTAACTATATAACCCTAGTTAGCAAAGCTGACTTGAACCGTGCCAAAGAATGAGTCACCAGATCCAACTATATAATCCTAGTTGACAAAGCTGCCCTAATTTCCGTTAAAGCATAGGACGCCATACATCAAGATGTGGAACCACACTCATTAGCCCATAGGGCACTTCATAACCTATGCTGGCAACATAGTTTTGGACTTGGGTAATCGAACTCTCATCGCTCGGTGCTAAATACTACTCCCAAAATGTGTACATATAGCTCATAAATTTATAGTGGCACAATCTCATGGCAAATCTTATTGAAAAGCATGAAAACAGATCGGGTATTATGAAATTCTCATATCATAAGTTATTGAAGCTTAGCATAGCCATAATTCAAAACATACTTTTCCTTCTTAAATTCATACTTGAAGAATTAGGTATACAATTTCATAAATACATAAAGACATGTTATCTAAACATGTAAACATTCACTTGAAATCATGCAATTCAATGAAATCATACTAGAAATCACCTTTAATGCATGGGATTTTGAAACCAATCAAGAAATCTTAAATCAAATCATAAATAAACCATGAAAAACTATGAATTTATTTTTAGAAACTGATTTCATAAGTTTTCCCCAATTTAGATCAAAATCCTAATTTCACAAGTTCATAATTTAAAATAAGAATTGGGGGTTTTGCACACAAGGTTGAAAGGAACCCATTGTTGGATACCCACATACCTTGATTGAAGCTAACCCACTTGAAATTGAAAAGAATGGAGACTTGATCTTGGAGCTTGAATGAGTTCTTTCCCTTTTTGGGAGATGAACGAAGACTTATAGAGGGACTTAGGGTAATAAGGATGAAAACCCATCTAGAAATAGTCAAAATGATATTATTTAGGAGTTAAAAGGGTGGGTAATGACTAAAATACCCCTGGGATGTAATTAGGAAAAACCTGGAAAAAGTTGTGTTTCAGGGACCACAGATCAGTTTCACAAACCGTAGACCAACCCACGGTTCATGGTTTCCATCTGTCGTTCCTGGCCAATTAGTCAGGCTGCAGAAGGTAAACTACGAGTCACCAGGATGACTCGTCAACTGAATGATGTCCCATAGACATGAGCCATAGTTTCTGGGAAACATGTAATCCTCTGGACAAGTTCTATGAGTTATATGACAGTCCGTAGTTGAAACTATGGGCCATAGAAAGCAGTCGTTAATCCTGGGGGAAACTGTCAACCCTCTGATCTGATTTCACAAGCTGACAGTATGAACCGTAGTCAGAACCACAGTTAATAGAACCAACTCGTGGTTCTTGGACCATAGACTTAACCAACAAAAAGAAACCACAGTTCCATTCTGCGACCCGTGGTTCTTACCATGGTCTGTGGTTTGGAACCGTAATTCTTGGGAACATGAGATTTTTCAGAGTTTCAAACTTAGAAATCTGGTTTGATTCCCGAGGTGTTACAATATCTCCCCCTTGGGATCATTCGTCCTCGAATGAAGACTAAGCAAGGAAAACTGGAGAGAAAACAGCCCAACCAAATAACAATAAACTAGGAAAACTGAGGAATAAACATGAAACTGAACTTTTCAACTTAAAACATGATTGAACTAGCTTCAAGAAACATGAACACATACTAAGATCATGAGAAAAACTGATGGAGTAGTTTCGGAGGGGCATACAAGGGAGGAAATTATTACCTCAAGCTGAAATGGGATCGGAAGGAAAGAGATGAAGGTATTTGGCTTTCATGGCTGACTCCGCTTCCCAAGTAGCTCCTTCATCAAGCTGATTCCTCCAAAGGACCTTTACCGAAGCAACTTATTTGTTTCTCAACCTCCAAATCATATGATCAAGGATCTCCATGGGAACCTCCTTATAAGTGAGATTATCCTTCACACCCACATCCTCCAAAGGGACAATAAAGGTTGGGTCACCAACACACTTCTTCAATAAGGAAATATGGAAAATCGGATGAACCGCTTCTAAATCCGATGGCAAATCTAACTCATAAGCAACGCTACTAACTCTTCTCAAAATCCGATAAGGACCTACAAAATAGGTACTAAGCTTCCCTTTCTTGCCAAATCTCATCACACCCTTCATAGGTGACACCTTCAGAAAAACCCAATCATCAACTTCAAATTCTAACTCTTTTCTCCTCACATCTGCATATGACCTCTGTTGACTCTGAGCGACTTGCAACCTTTCCCTAATTATCTGAACCTTCTCCATAGTATCGTGAACCGAATCTGGGCCAATCAAAGCTGCCTCACATACCTTAAACTAACCAATAAGAGATCTATATCTCCGACCATAAAGTGCCTCATACAAAGCCATTTGGATGCTAGTTTGAAATTTGTTATTGTAGGCAAACTCGATAAGAGGTAAGTGATCATCCCAATTACCTTTGAAGTCAATCACGCAAGTCTCAACATATCCTCTAAAGTCTGAATAGTATGCTCTGCCTGGCCATCTGTCTGTGGGTGAAAAGCTATGCTAAGCTTCACCTGGGTACCAAGACCTCTCTAAAACAATCTCCAAAATTGGGAGGTAAACTGAGTACCTCTATCTGAAATGATAGACAAAGGAACACCATGCAATCGGATTATCTCTCGGATGTAGAGCCTGGCATAATCATCTGCTAAATCAGTAGTCTTAACAGCCAAGAAGTGGGATGACTTTGTCATTTGGTCGACAATCACCCAAATCGAATCGTGTTGCCTTCGAGTACGAGGCAACCTAGTAATGAAGTCCATATTGATTGCTTCCCACTTTCAAGTAGGAAGGTCAATATCCTGAATCATGTCACCCGGTCGCTGATGCTCTACCTTCACTTGCTGACAGTTGGGACACTTAGCCATAAAGTCGGCTATGTCCCTTTTTATACCATTCCACTAATAGACTTTCCGTAGATCACCATATATCTTGGTGGCACCGGGGTGAATGGAATATCTAGAACTGTGAGCCTCAATCAAAATCTTCTATCTCAACCCATCTATATCTGGTACACATAATCGGCCCTGATAACAAAGCACACCATCTTCCCCTTGGGAGAAAACCTCAACCCTTTGTTGATGGAATGCACCTTTTAGCTGAAGCAATATAGGATGATTGTCTTGATTTGCCTTCACTTCAGCTACCAGAGATGATTCGGAACCATTCTGAATAATAATACCACCTTCTGTCGAGTCCATAAGGCGAACTCCCAACCGAGCTAGCCGATGAACCTCCTTAACCAATTCCTTCTTTCCGTCTTCGAATGAAGACACACTACCCATAGATAATCTACTAAGTGCATCCGCCATAACATTGGCCTTACTCGGGTGGTAAAGCACACTCATGTCATAATCCTTAAGAAGCTCAAACCATCTCCTTTGACGCAGATTCAATTCCTTTTGAGTGAACACATACTGAAGACTCTTATAATCGGTGAATACATCCACGTGAACACCATACAAGTAGTGCCTCCAAATCTTCAAGCCAAAAACCACGGCTGCTAACTCCAGATCATGAGTAGGATTGTTCTTCTCATAGATATTAAGCTGTCTAGAGGCATAAGCAATCACTTTACCATGCTGCATCAAAACACAACCCAAACAAATTCTAGAAGCATCACAATACATACCAAAGTCATCTAGGCCCTCGGGTAGAGCCAACACTGGAGATGTGGTCAATCTAGTCTTCAATTCATGAAAGTTCTTCTCACAAAGGTCAGACCACTGAAATTTTACCTTCTTCTGAGTCAATTGAGTCAAAGAGGCAGTGATGGAAGAAAATCCTTCCACAAATCTCCTGTAGTAACCAACCAAACCCAAAAAACTCGTAATATCATATGGGGAAGTGGGTCTAGGCCAGTTATTTATTGCCTCAATCTTTTGAGAATCAACTCGAATACCATCTCTAGTCATAATGTGACCCAAAAAAGCAACAGACTGCATAATAACTGCCGGTCCTTGAGAGTTTGCAACACCACTCTCAAATGGTCCGCATGCTCCTCCTCACTCCGAGAATAGATAAGGATATCATCAATGAACACAATCACAAATATATCCAAATACTGCTTGAACACACAGTTCATCAAATCCATAAAAGCTGCACGAGCATTCGTTAGACCAAAAGACATCACAACAAATTCATAATGACCATACCGAGTCTTGAAGGCTGTCTTCGGAATATCACACTCTCAAACACGAAGCTGATGATAACTGGATCTAAGGTCGATCTTGGAGAAGAAACTAGCACCCTAAAGATGATCGAACAAGTCATCAATCCTAGGAATGAGATACTTATTCTTGATTGTGACCTTGTTCAACTGACGATAGTCAATACACATTCTGAGAGAACCATCTTTCTTTCACACAAATAAGACTGGAGCACCCTATGGAGATATGCTAGGCCTGATGAAACCCTTATCAAGCAGGTCCTTCAACTGATCCTTCAATTCTTTAAGCTCTACGGGAGCTATTCTATAGGGAGGAATAGAGATAGGATTCGTATCTAGAAGAAGATCAATCCCAAAGTTGTTTTCCTGCTAAGGAGGGACTCCGGGCAAATCTTCGGGAAAAACTTCTGGTAACTTATTCCCAACAGGAATAGACTAAAAGGATAGGGTTCTGGACTCCGTGTCCATAACCCACACTATGTGATAAACATAACCCTTACAAATCATTTTCCTAGCCTTAAGATAAGATATAAAATGACATTTCGAGGATGGGGGACTACCTTGCCATTCTAAGATGGGTTTATTTGGAAACTTGAAACTGACAACCCGAGTACAACAATCAACCGAAGCATAATAAGCATGCAACCAATCCATACCAAGAATAACATCAAAATCAGTCACCTCCAACTCTACTAGATCCTCTGAAGTGACTCTATAAAGGACTGAGATAGGGTAATTTCGGTAGATTATTTTTGCTAGGACTCATCACCAACAGGAGTAGAAACAGAAAAGGGTTCTAAAAGTAATTTAGGACAAATTTTGAACTTGCATGCTATATAAGAGGTCACAAAAGATAGGGAGGTGCCGGGGTTCAACAAAGCATACACATCGAAAGAGAAAACTTTCAACATACCAGTAACAACATCAGGTAAATTCTCCTAGTCCTGACAAGAGGATGTGGCATAAAGGCGGTTCTGGCGCTGACCACCAGAACTAGGAGCAGTGCCCTACTGGGGTGGTCGACCTCCTGAAGCTACAGGGGAAGACTGAGCCCTACTACCTCCCTGTCCCTTCTTAGCTGAAGGGAAATGTCTAAATTGATGTCCATCCTTACCACATCCGAAGCAACTACCTAATCTTCTAGACACTCAACAAGATGACTCTTCCCACAATTGGTACAAACAGGGAAAGAAGACCTCTTTGCACCACTCCTCTACGAATAAGAGCCTGCACCTCTACCGGACTGATCATGACGGGGCCTTAAGGCCTAAGATGAAGCACTGGCTGAAGAATGCATGGGTCCTAATGACCTTTTTCTGAAAGAAAGAGCTATTTCTGCCCCCGGACTTCTGATGGCCAAAACCTGAACTCTCGGATCTAGCCCTATTGTTCTTCGTAGCCATCTTCCTAAGCTTGTCTCCCTCGATCTGGTGAGCATGGATCATGAGTCTGGAAATATTCATATCACTCAACAACATAGCAGACCTACACTCCTTCTTCACCATATCTGAAACCCCATAGATATACTTACTCATATGATCATGCGGGTCCGCTACCATAGAGGGGGCATACCTAGACAACTGAGTGAACTTCAAACTGTACTCTTAGACTGACATCGACCTCTATCTCAAGTTCACAAACTCCTTAGCCTTCTCTTGCCTCAACTCTCGCGGAAAAAACCGATCGAGGAAGGCCCTCTCGAAACACTCCTAAGTCATAGAGACCTCGTCCCTAGCTCTAGCTTCCTTCCATTGCGTGAACCAGATATATGCCACATCCTTGAGTTGATAGGACGCGAGCTCCACACAATTAACATCACCCACTTGCATAACATCAAAGATCTTCTTCGCTTCATCAATAAAGCTAAGTGGGTCCTCACTCACCTTTAAACCCTAAAATTCAGGTGGGTTCATTCGGACAAAATTATAAACTTGGGCCGCTACCCCACCTTGAGGGTGGATGGGGATAGGAGTTGGTTGGTTGGCCTGAGTGTCCATGGTCTGGGCTAGCAAATGGATGGCATTCTCGGGGGCCGAAATTGGAGGAGCAGCATTTCAAGCATCTTGGTGAGGCGTAAACCATCGAGGTATAGTCTGAAACATACAAGGAAGGGATTAGAGGGATATTAGAGTTAAACTCTAACGCACGATGTGATCAGGAAAAAAATGTACTTTTCCTAAGACATCTCATAGTTTCTCCCTCATATATGTGGCGCACTTCACACACATGAACAAGATTCTAATCGATGTGTCTTCAGACACTCTAGGACTCTTGAACCTGAGGCTCTGATACCAAGTTTGTCATGCCCCGAGGTTACCCCCTTAGACGTAACACGAGATCCAGAACACAAGTGCTCCAGATTAACCCTTGGTCATAGCATACTCAGAAGTTAATTTGAGAAACATAGCGGAAGCATACTAGATACAAATAGGCAACCATAACTTCAATAAGGACAAGGCTTAAGAAATATCAACTTCATAAAATGAAAAATAAGTGCAGTTATGTCTGAAACCTCTAAACTATCATAAGATCTGATGGGACAAGACCCCAACTAGCTCAAGAAATTCGAAGAAAACAACATAAGAGAGATAGGTCTAATACTGGCCCTCGGATAATGAGGTCTCACCCCTGGGAACTGGGACTCTGGCAAGATCTAGCCATGAGTGTGAGGAAACAAGCTTGAATATGCATCATCAAAGGATGCATTGCAAAATATGCATTACTGAGCATATGAGGTATGCATGAATATGATGAAAACATACTTAAAACCTTCTTTAAACTGAGTTCATGCAAAAAGGGAATATCATAAGTGCACATTATAACTTGAGTGGTAAACATGAGATAAGAGTCAAAATTTAAAATAAATATCATAAGCTTAAGCAAGTCAAAACATTCATACAGGATTTTCTTATAACCGACAATAAAGAAACCGACAATAGACCATGTGAGCTACATGGAATCTAACTATATAACCCTAGTTACCAAAGCTGACTTGAATCGTGACAAGGAATAAGTCATCATATCCAACTATATAACCCTAGTTGGCAAAGATTCCCTAATGCTCGCTAAAGCATATGACACCATACATCAAGATGTGGAACCACTCTCATAAGCCTATAGGGCACTTCTTAACCTACGCTGGCAATATAGTTTTGTACATGGGTAATTGAACCCTCATTGCTCGGTGCTAAATACTTCTCCCAAAACATGTTCATATAGCTCATAAATTCATAGTGGCACAATCTTATTCCAAATCTTATTGAAAATCATGAAAACACATCGAGTATTATGCAATTCTCATATCATAAGTTCTTAAAGCTTAGCATAGCCATAACTCAAAACATACTTTTCCTTCTTAAATTCATACTTGAAGAATTAGGTATGCAATTTCATAAATACATAAAGACATGTTATCTAAACATGTAAACTTTTACTTAAAATCATGCAATTCAATGAAATTATACTAGAAATCAACTTTAATGCATGGGCTTTTGAAACCAATCAAGGAATCTTAATCAAATCATAAATAAACCATGAGAAACTATGAATTTATGCTTAGAAACTGATTTCATAAGTTTTTCCCCAATTTAGATCAAAACCCTAATTTCACAAGTTCATAATTCAAAATAAGAATTGGGGTTTTGGCCACAAGGGTGAAAGGAAACCATTGTTGGATACCCACTTACCTTGATTGAAGCTATCCCACTTGAAATTGAAAAGAAAGGAGACTTGATCTTGAAGCTTGAGACTTGGAGCTTGAAGGAGTTTTCTCCCTTTTTGGGAGATGAATGAAGATTTGAGGAGGGACTTAGGCTAATGAGGGTGAAAACCCTTCTAGAAATAGTCAAAATGACATCATCTAGGAGTTTAAAGTATGGGTAATAACTAATATACCCCTGGGACATAATTAGGAAAAAATCTGGAAAAAGTTGACTTTCAAGAACCACAGATCAGTTCCACAAACCGTAGACCAAACCACGACTCGTGGTTTCCATCCGTCGTTCTTGGCCAAAGAGTCAGGATGCAGAAGGTAAAGTACGAGTCACTAGGACGACTCATCAACTGAACGATGACCCATAGACCAGAGCCATAGTTTTTGGGAAATATGCAGTCCTCTGGACAAGTTTTATGAGTTACAGGACGGTCTGTAGTTGAAACTACGGGCTGTAGAATCCAGTCGTGAATCCTAGGGGAAACTTTCAACCCTCTTATCTTATTCCATGAGTTGACAGGACGGACCGTAGTGAGAACCACGGTCTGTAGAACCAACTCGTGGTTCTCAGACCATAGACTGAACCAACAGAAGGAAACCACGATTCTATTCTGCAACCCGTGGTTCTAACCACGGTCCGTGGTTTGGACCTGTAATTCTTGGGAACATGAGATTTTTCAAAGTTTCAAACTTAGAAAGCTGGTTCAATTCCAGGGGTATTATACTTTCACTCTTTGTCCGTAAATGGTTAATATGAGAAACAACAGAGCTAGAGTAGCGGTCCCAACTATCAGAGGTAGAAGAAGAGGCAGTGGCAGGGGCCAGGGTAGAGCAACACCCATTAGGGGTGGAGCTCAAGCAGCTGTAGGAGCATGAGAGACGACCCCTCCCATACCCCAGGATCTGGCGGAGGAGGAAGTTGAGGTTGTTGTTGAGGAGGGCACATATCAAGCGGAGGTAGCACCAGTTGTAGGTGCAGGCCTTCCCCCTATCATGCCTGAAGCATTTCAGCAGGTGTGGAGCTTTCTTAGTGGACTGGTTGGTGTGGGAGCCACCCCCACGGGTAATGCAAATCAGGTTCCGGGCACCCAACCAACAGTTTCAGCGGCTCCTAGGATGGATTCAGTGTCAGGTACTAATGAGTTCTTCCATCCAATGCTAGGATCGATTATGATAAGTAATGAGCACGAGATGCTGACTAAGTTTCTGAAGCTAAAACCTCCTACGTTTTAGGGTACTGAGAAGGAAGATTCGTATGAATTTATGTTGGATTGTTATGAGAGGCTGTACAAACTGGGCATTGTGAAATAACATGGGGTGAGTTCGTCACTTTTCAGCTGCAGGGTGATGCTAAGCAATAGTGGAGGTCTCATATGGAATGTCGGCCATTGACTTTGCCTCCACTGACTTGGACTGAGTTTCATGCTCTCTTCTTAGAGAAGTATGTGCCCTGTACCTTGTGGGATCATAAGAAGGACGAGTTTCTAGCTCTTGAGCAGGGTAACATATCAGTTTTAGCATATGAGGCCAAGTTTCATACCTTATCTCATTTTGCTACTCAGTTTTTGGGCACCAAAGAGGAGAGGATTTAGTTGTTCATGAAAGGTTTGAATACTGAATTATTGGTGTTATAAATGCACATGACATCAGCAAAGAAGAGCTTCAATAAGGTCACATATTATGTAATGAAATTTGAAGGGGTTAAACAGGTCAGGCAGGCTAAGGTGTTACCCAAGAAGTCCCAGAATGAGGGAAATTTCAGTTGTTCATACTCTAGGGTCCACACTCAGCAGGTGTCTTCTGATCGTCCAATTCAGTCAGCTTTGCCCGCTTCTACTGGTGGTCGTCCGGTAGCCAGACAGTTTTCAGCTCCTAGAGGCCAAGGGGCTTCCTACACTTCTACCAATAGGCCCACTCTTGACCGTGGATATTTTCATTGTGATGATCTGGGTCACTTCAAGAGGGAGTGCCCTTATAGGCAGATAGGTAATCAGGCTCAGCAACAGTCTAAGGCTGTGGTCCCAGCGGCTAGAGGTGGTTATGCTAAGGGATATCAATATGGTGGGCGAGGTAACTTTCAAGGAGGCCAAGGAGACAGAGGGAATGGAGGTGCAGGCATGGAGCAGCACAGCCAGCCAGGTAAGTTTCTCAGATTGATTTCCAGGCCCACTGTTATGATTTTCCAAGGAAGTTTGAGGCTGAGGCATCAGATGCAGTGATCACAGGTACTATTCTTGTCTGTGATAGGATGTTTTCTATACTATTTGACCCAGGTTCTACTTACTCTTATGTGTCTGTGAATTTTTCCTTGGGTCTAGATTTGATTTTTGATGTCCTTGATTCCCCTATCCATGTTTCTACCCCGATTGGAGAGTCTGTGATAGTGACTCATGTTTAGTACTTATCTTGTAGTGTTTGTGGGGTTACAGACTTGGGTAGATTTGGTTATTCTGGATATGTTAGACTTTGATGTTATTTTGGGGATGACTTGGTTATCTCCAAGTCATGCGGTGTTGAATTGTAATACTAAGACTATGACTCTAGAGATTCTGGGTAAGGATAGGTTAGAGTGGGAAGGTGTGTACAAGCCTAAGCTAGCTAAGATCATATCACTTGTCTGGGCTAAGAAGCTAGTGGGGAGAGGTTGTTTGTCCTTCGTGGCTCATCTTTGGGATGATAGTATGGAGTCCCTATCGATTGAGTCAGCTCCAGTTGTTTTAGAGTTTTAGGAGGTGTTTCCAATGGACCTGCCTGGTATGCCTCCAGATGGAGATATTGATTTCTGTATAGATTTGGAACTGGGCACTCGCCCAATTTCCATTCAACCATATCGTATGGATCTGACAGAGTTGAGGGAACTTAGACTCAGCTTCAAGAACTCTTAGATAAGGGTTTTATCCATCCCAGTGCTTCACCTTAGGGTGCTCCAGTTTTGTTTGTGAAAAAAAGGATGGTAGTATACGGATGTGCATAGACTACAAGCAATTGAACAAGGTTACCATTCGGACCAAGTACCCTTTACCCCGTATAGATGATCTCTTTGATAAACTACAGGGTGTGTCTGTGTTTTTGAAAATTGAATTAAGGTCAGGGTACCATCAGTTAAAAATTAGGCTCGAGGAAACCCCTAAGACTGCTTTTTGGACTTGGTATGGGCATTACGAGTTCGTAGTTATATCATTTGGGTTGACCAATACGCCGATAGTTTTCAGATGAATGGAGTATTCAAATCCTATATGGATTCGTTCATCATTGTGTTTATGGATGACATCTTGATCTACTCCAAGAGTAGGAAGGAGCATGCTGAGCATCTCCGCATTGTGTTGGATATTTTGAGGCACCAGAAGCTATATGCAAAATTTTCTAAGTGTGAATTTTGGTTTACTTCAGTCACTTTCCTTGGGCATGTAGTGTCAGAAAAGGGGTGATGGTGGATCTCCAGAAGATTGAGGCCGTTAAGAATTGGGTCCAACCTAGCTCTGTGACTGAGGTGAGGAGTTTTGTGGGGCTTACATGCTACTATCGTAGGTTTGTCAAGGATTTTGCATCCATTGCTACTCACTTAAAGAGGTTGAATCAAAAGAAGGTACCATTTGTGTGGTCCGACAAGTATGAGGAGAGCTTCCAAAAGCTCAAGACACTTTTTGCCACAGCTCCCATCCTATCATTGTCGGTTGAATGTAAGGATTTCATTGTATATTATGATGGTTCACATTCAGGTTTGGGTGTTGTGTTAATGCAGGACAGGAATGTTATATCTTATGCTTCAAGGCAGTTGAAGCCTCATGAGAAAACTTATCCAACCCACGACTTGGAGTTGGCAGCAGTGGTTTTTACACTCAAGATTTGGAGATATATGGTGTCATGTGTGAAGTATTCACCGATCATCGCAGTTTGCAGCATGTATTTACTCATAAGGACTTGAATCTGAGGCAGAGGAGGAGGATTGAGTTATTGAAAGATTATAATGTAACCATCAAGTTCCATCTGGGTAAGGTTAATATGGTGGCACACACATTGAGCTGGAAGACTATCTGCATGGGCAGTTTGGCTTTTTGGGGGTGTCCAAACAACCATTGTCAAGGGAGATGAATGGAGTATTCAAATCCTATATGGATTCGTTCATCATTGTGTTTATGGATGACATCTTGATCTACTCCAAGAGTAGGAAGGAGCATGCTGAGCATCGGCTTGGGTTGTATCTTGATGCAGCATGGTAAATTCATCGGTTATGCTTCCAAACAACTTAAGATTCATGAGAAGAACTACCTGATTCATGACTTAAGCTTGCAGTAGTTGTTTTTGCCCTAAAGATTTGAAGACACTACTTGTACGGTATTCATGTAGACGTGTTCACAGATCATAAGAGCCTCCAGTATGTGTTCACCTATTTTATAAAGGTCTTGGTACTCAGGTAAACCTCAGCACAACATTTCATCCACATACGGATGGTCAGGAAGAGACCATTCAAACCTTAGAAGACATGTTGAGAGCTTGTGTGATTAATTTCAAAGGAAGTTAGGATGCTCACTTACCTCTTATAGAGTTTTCCTACAACAACAACTTCCATTCTAGTATTCAGGTGGCCCCATATGAGGCCCTTTAAGGGCGTAGGTACAGATCACCGATTGGTTGGTTTGAAGTAGGTGAAGCAGCCTTGATTAGGCCAGATTCGGTTCATGAAGCTATGGAGAAAGTTTATCCTATTAGGGAAAGGTTGAAAACATCTCAGAGTCATCAGAAGTCCTATACAGATGTGAGGAGAATGGACTTGGGCTTTGATATTGATGATTGGGTTTTCCTAAAAGTATCCCCTATGAAGGGTGTGATGAGATTTGGCAAGAAAGAGAAGCTCAGTCCCAGATATATAGGTCTTACAGAATCTTGAAGAGTGTCAGTAATGCACCTTATGAGTTAGAGTTTCTAGCGGAACTAGCAGCAGTTCATACAGCCTTCCATGTCTCTTTGTTTAAAAAGTGTGTTGGTGATCCGACATCGATTGTTCCATTAGAGAGTGTGGCTGTGAAAGATAGCCTCACCTATGAGGAGGTTCCAATTGATATTCTTGACCATCAGGTTAGTAGGTTGAGAAATAAGGAGGTTGCTTCAGTGAAGGTCCTTTGGAAGAATCAGTCTATCGAGGGAGCTACTTGGGAAGCAGAAGCAGCCATGATAGCCAAGTACCCTCACCTCTTTCCTTCTGATTCAGCTTCAGCTTGAGGTAATAGTTCCTCTCCAGTCTTTCAGTTTACTCGCATTTTTTTCACTCTTAGTATCATGTTTCCTCAGCTATTCATGTAGTTCCAGCATGTTTCCATGTCCTTAGAACTCAATTCAGTTAGATATCGACTTCTAGAACTCAGATAGTAGGGATCGCAACCCTTTCCCTTCAAACTCAGCTTGTTAATCTTCATTCGAGGATGAATGATCCCAAGGGGGAGATATTGTAACACCCCAGAATCTAAACCAACTACTTGACTATACTTAGCACAAAAAATTAAAGAAAATTTCAAGTTTCTAGAAACCACGGTCAAGATCACAGACCATAGTTTAAAACCACAACACATGATCTGACCTTCAGTGTTGGTCCCCATCCAGTCTACGGGTAACTTCACGGACCATGTCTTGGAACCACGAATCATCGTGTCACTCGTGGACTTGGTCATCACAGAGGTGCCAGTTTCCTACCTCAGAACCATGGATAGGACCATGGACCGTAGTATATGACCACGGTTCGTCTTGTCAATCGTGGTTCCCTTTTTATCAGAGAACCCTAAGTTTAGGGTTCAGAAACCATGAGTCAGACCATGGGCCATAGTTTAGAACCACGGTCCATCCTGTGACTCATGGAATCATTAGACTAGAGAACCCCCAAAATTCAAGAACAAAACCACGACTCACTCGACAGTCCATCGTTCAGAACCACAGTCCGTTGACCAATCCATAGATCGATGTTTCCAGAATTTTAGCAGTTTTCTTTTAAAATTCCCAGGGGTATTCCAGACTTTTCCTATCCCTTTTAAAGGCTAAGATATGATTTTTTTACTAGTCTAAGTTGGATTTTAATCCTAAAACTACCAAAAACCCCTCATTCCCCCAGATTAAACCGATACTTAACAAATTTTGGAGAAAAGAAATGCTTCCTTCTCTCTAGAACAAGAAGAAGGTTCTCTCAAGTCCAGGACCAAAAATCCAAGGATTCTTCCGTGGATTTTACTTCTAGGTATGCGAGATTTCATCAATGGGTTCCATTCATCCATTGAGTCCCTAGATATAGTCTAGTTATTCATATTTTAGTTAGTTCTTCAGACCTAGAGTTCCTGAATTCTGTGCAATTAGTGTTGTTCAACTTCCATGATTGTATATAGGATTCATCATGTGTTTTCTTGGGAACCTAGTATAGTCATGTACTCAGAAGTTTATAACCTTAGCATGTTGAAATTTTAGTATCTTATATTCAAGCATGCTAAACAGATATTACAGTCAATTATGTTTCAGATTTAGAATGTTATCAGTCTTCAGTATTATTATATTACATTCTTAGAATAAATAGTATGTGAGCTATCCAATACTTCAGTTACATTCACTATTTGCATATTCAATTGGGAGTAGGCTTAGCACCAAGAGGATGAAGGGATGAAGGCTTACCCGTCAGCTTAGGTTGAGATATTTAGTAGAAGTCCCTAAGATCCAAAACTATGGTGCCACCACAGGTTCTAAAGAGGTCACCTGTCAGATTAGGCTTGATACCCTAGTCTTATTTGGACATCATATTAGTGGATCCATGCCAGATTATTTTTATACCCTTGGCAAGGTATGAACACCCTCCCAGCCAGGTTTATAGGTTACCCCCATAAATAGCTCAGCTTGGGGTATGTCAGTTAATAGTAGCTCCCACAACTCATATTATGTACATGCATTGACCTAGTATTTCAGTATTCAATTTATACAGTTCTGTTCAGCATGTTACAGCTCATATTAAATACTTGGTCATTGCATTCATTTTATCTCTCAGTCTATGCTTTATTATATCTTTGATGTTTAGTATTCATGTTTACAGCTTTGCATATATCCTGCATGCTGAGTACATTCCAAGTACTGATGTATACTTTATGCTACATCTTATCATGATGTAGGTTTAAGCGCTCTATATCCATACTGTGCTTAGTGCGATTCTTTGGTCCTACTCAGCAGCTCAGTGGTGAGTCCTCAATTTCGAGGATGATATTATGTTTACTGATTCAGTCTTTATTTTTAGTTTTTAGACTTTTGGAGTTAGCTGGGGGTTTGTCCCAACTGCTCATTTCAGTTAGAGGCTTTCAGACATAGTACTAGTTCAGCCTTTGCAGTCAGTATTGATTTAGACCATTATCATATTTTCTTATATACACAAATTATTATTGGATTATTGTTTTCTTACTTAGTTATTTAGACCAGTTAGCTTCCACATAGTTAGTATATTTGTTCAGAAAAGCCTAGTAATGCCAGACCATGGGTTAGATTGGTATCACTTATGATGCTAAGAACCGTGTTGCATCTAGGGGGTAGCCTCAGGGCATGACATTATTACATATTCGTAGTCAAATTTGTCTTTGGACATCGTTGAATTATATATGTTTTTTTCCAGTTGTGCTTGTATGAATAGGCTAAATGAATACGAAGTGATAAGTGGCTGAACTAGCTAAGTATGAATAATGTCTTAGACACTAAGCATCTCATAATATTATGGGTCTGAGAACCTAGTTTTATAGTGTTGTTGTTGATACATTTCATATGGAGCAGATATCACACCGGTATGGTACATGGACACCTAGGGTCCTATGCAGGTCATGGCTAGTGGAAAAAAATAAGACTCATAGCATGTGTGTACACACTTTTACTCTTTTATTCTTATATAGTGTTGCCATACTATTCTTGATAGTGAATTTGGTTGTGAACTGAGGTGATACTAGAGAAACTGATGATATAAGTAGAGATTGATACACATAGTGATATGTGAGATAGTTTCTAGGTATGACTACTCCTTTCGTCTCTCATGATGATGTTCCGTGAATTATGGACTTGATATTGTTGTTGTTGAACTTATATTGAAAAAACTACCTAATGATTGATTATGTGCTAAGTGTTGAAGAACTGTTATTTGTTATATGTCTTACTATGTTCGTGTTATATTGTTGGGTCAGCCTATGATACCTACCAGTACATAGTGTGTTGTACTAATACTACCCTGTGCTATTCTTTTGTTGAGTATAGACCGTGTTTCAGAGGCTGAGACGCAACCTTAGCTAGAGTAGAGAGACTGATTGCAGATCCAAGGTGAGCACTACTTCTCAGCCTGTCACGGATCTTCCACGAGTTGTTGTCCTTCCTCCGGATAATGGAACGCTTTATTTTATTATTTTTAGACATTGTTGGATATCTTAGACTATATTGGTTTAGGTTCTGGATGATGACTTTTAGTTCTTGGAGATACTTTAGTTGTTGATTTTCGCATTATTTTTATATTACATTAGATGTTTATTATTTATTTATAATACAGGCTAGTATTACTGTTTACTCCTCTAAAATTTGTTAAGTGACAAAGTTGGGTTTGGGTTGTTTGGTTCTTCCACCGAAGGGTCAGTGTGGGTTACAATCACGGCTCGTTTGGATCATAACAGATTAACTTAGAAATATTACCTAAATTTGAAATAATAATTTAAAGTGTCAAGTATGCGTGGAATCTAAGTATGTTAAGCATCCTTATTAGTCAATGGAAAGGAATTCAATTCCTTTAGACTTAATTCATACAGATATTTGTGACATGAAGTCAATACCATCTCGTGGTGAGTAAAAGTATTCCATAACTTTTATTAACAACAATACTCGATATTGCTATGTTTATTTACTTAATAGAAAAGATGAAGTAATTAATGAATTCAAGCAATACAAAAATAAAGTTAAAACACAACATAACAAGAAAACCAAAATTATTCGAAGTTATCGGGGTGACGAAGATGAATCTCCTTTTGAAGAAATTTCTTGAAATATGACATTATTAATCAAACAACTGCCTCATACACTCTATAATCTAATAGAATTGTGAAAAAAAGAATATAACATTAAAGGTGATAATGAATACCTTGTTGATATGTTATGGTTTATCATAGAACTTGTGAAGGGAATCTATCCTTACGACTAACCGAATACTCAGTCAAAAAGTCATATGAGAAATATAAAGGAAGAAACCCCAACTTAAAATATTCCAAAGTGTGAGGGTGTTTAGCTAATTAAGTGCAAGTTTCTTAACCCAAAAAGATTAAAATAGAACCAAAAATTATTAATTATATTTTTATAAGATATGCAACCAATAGTAAAGTATATCATTTTCTGGTTCATAAATCAGAAAATTCTGATATTCACGTGAATACAATAATTGAAAAAGACATCGAAGCACCCCTAAACTTGTCCACAAAACTTACTTTAGCCCTTTAACTATACGACCATTTATTTACCCACCTTAACAACTTTCAATGATTTAATATCACCCTAAAAATATTATACCACTCTCACAATGGAGAGTGTATTTGTCACAACCCGATTTCTCGGTCATGATGGCACCTACAACCCCCGGTAGGTGAACCAATCCCCGTAGCCCAGAACAGTTAGTAATGGGCTACTATCTAGCAAATAAGGGAACAAGACGAGTAAAATAGATAATATAGATATAAACATATACATATGCGGAAACTAAACCAAACCCCAAGACCTGGTATCATAGTACAGAGCCAAACTACATACATGGAGTGCAAAATAAACCAAAACTATATATACAAATGTCTCCGAATGGTAATAGAGTACATGAAGCAAACGATAAACTAAAGCTAAGCTCCGATCGTCAAGAGCTCACCCTCAGCCTGAAGTAGACTCCAACAGATCTCCAAGCACGAATCACAGTGATCTAACGGCGATGGCCCACGCTAGGATCTGCACCCAAAGATGCAGGGGGTAGGGGTGAGCACCAAATGCGAAGCATAAGGTACCCAGTAGGTATCATAGGCCGACTGGGCACATATAAGATAAAAGCGCAGTAATAGACAGAATAGAAGCAAGTAGTCACAGAAATCAACGAAAGGTACACAGGAACTAGCCCAGAGGGAAATCAACAGAGCCACCTATGAGGCTAGTAAACAGAATATACACACCAAAGGCACAGGTGAAAGTAAGAAATAACGCACCTGGGGTCCTTGCAATAACAGTGTATACAAAATAAGTTTACGAAATGGACGGTATACCGGTAACCTCAAGTGTAAGAAGAAGGGAGAAAGAGTAATAATAGGCATGCTCAAGACATGAATCAAACTCAACTAATCATATCAATCTCAATCCAGAAACTAACAGTCTAGCAGTGACCAACCTCATACTTATCCATAATAGAGAACAACTCTGTAAGTAAATAACAAAAGTCTACCTACAGTCCCTCGGCCGCCCATATAACCGAGGAACACAAACAAGTGAAAACAAACCCTCCGGCATCCCATACTACCGGAGCGTACAATCAGCAAACAGCAAACAAGGGTGGAACCTCAAACCAATGAATGATATGATGCATGAAGATCTCAAGTGCCATAGTATCTCTGTATGTACCTCCTCCGGCGCCGATCCGGCCCAGCAGGTAGGTTCCATGGAAGGACTCTGCCCGTATACCTCTACTCCCCCGTATACCCCTCTTCCGGCACACGCAGCCCGTAGCCCCTGGCCCGGATAGCAAGGTCCATGGAGGTCCCCGACCCCATACCAAATCTCAGTATCAGAACATGTATCAAGATAGAGACCCAGTCTCGATATCAAGATAGAGACCCAGTCTCGAATATGCATGCCCAGACCCTGTCCAGGACTAAAAATAGTAGGAAAATATCTCAAAAACCCCTCCAAGGGTGCCCGGGCGTCGCCGGGTCTAAACAGTAAAAAGTCATCTCAGGTGCTCGGTCCAACCGAGGCTAAAAATCATCTCAAGTAGTAAGAAAACTCAACTAGCACTCCGGCCCTGCCGAGTCTAGTGATAATCGTAAAACTGATGATTTTAAACCACAAGTGAAATCAACCATTTCCAAATCATTTCCATAAAAAACGGGCCCCCCGGGCCATGCAAGGTTTAGAAAACAGTGCCAGTAAGCCTGAAGCCAAAACCACAGTAAAACATGGATAAAACCTCTTTATATGCATGGAAATGGTATGATCACACACAATTGCTGCCCCGCAGCTCACAATCAACCTATCGACCCTGCACAGGCCCACAGCTACTCAGCAAGCATAACCAGCCTAGAAGGATAATTCTATGCCCGGGACTCGCGGACATTCCCAAATTCCCACCTTCTATGTTCCAAAGTCAATAAGGCCTCACAGGACCACAAGGGTAAATAAAATATATCCGCAAATTCTACAAGCAACGGAGGAATAAAAATAGGCGGACATGAATAAAGCGGTCAAGGTCTGTGGTACCAACCTAATAAACCAATCCAAGGATGCCCATTAATACAATTTTATCCTATATATGCGGAGTCTAGGGAAATTAAACCGTAATCTACCTGTCGTCCGACGACAAGCTGCTGGAACAACGATGTCCGAGCTCGAACCACGCCAAGAAAATCCAAAACTAAATCGGAATCGGATTCGGATTTGGGACGGAATAACTTGACATAGATAATTGATTAATTAACACAAAGTTTTCCCCTCACAATACTCCTCACGTAAATGAGTAACGCTTATGCAGCAGCCATGACTTAATAGAAATGCTTATGCAGCAATTTAAAGTTATTGATTTCATGTAGTGTAATCCAACTCAGTGGAATTGCATAGTAATGCATACCATTTACTCATATGCTGCCACATAGATGATGATAGTAAGTGATGACCCTCCCTCCACTTCCACATGGAAGTGGAGGTGTCATCCTTCCACTTTAAGTTATCCCATTATTTATATAATCGGGTATTGCGAAAATTCATGGTAAAATAAATATAGTATTTTAAATATACCATAATTATTAGAAAATCATTTTCAATAAAACCTACTATATTATAATAATAATTTTCAACATAATTAAATTTACTATCTCCGTTAAAATATTACGGAGTATAAAAACCTTATAAAATAAATACGTCTACACTTATATTGTATCAAATATATTTTTCATAAACCTTTAAAATATTTTGGAAAGTACATAATAATATAATTTTTACCAAATTCAACTTTTAAATAAATATTTCAAATACACGCACGATGCTAATAAGGTTCTTAAGTTTAGGCTCGTAATTCACCTACGCACGATTTCGATATTCAAGAATTCTCTCGGGATCCTCCCTTATATTTTATAACTATTTCGGAACTGAAATGGCATTTTAAAACGTGAAATTGAAGCTTAAATCGAGTTTAACCCGACCCGATTCGCGACCCGGTTCGCAACCCCGTTTTCTGCCAGACAGTCCGCGGTAAAACAGTAATAACTCTTTGCTCCGAGATTATTTGGACGTGCGGTTTTGTGCGTTGGAAACTAGACTCGTAGACCTTCGATTTGGTATTTCGGGGGACTTCTAACTCTTTATATATTGGGAGAAAAGTCCCGATACATTTGACCCAAAGTTCAGAAAATTTGTTAAAGGTCTTACGATATCTTTTGTTGATTTGCTTGACTTCAAACTTAAACGTGGGAATGACCGGAAGGGTCATTACATCATCCACTACTAAAAAAGGACTTCCGTCCTCGAAAGTCAAGGTCAAGGGAGTACCTGAAGTCTAAAATAACTGCGGATATTGAACCCGCATATCTCTCTCGGTCTCCCAGGTAGCCTCCTCGACTGGACGGTGCCTCCACTGAACCTTAACAACCGGGATCTCTCGAGACCTCAATCTCCTGACATCTCTGGCCAAAATAGCTGACGGCTCCTCAACAAAGGCTAAACCCTCACCCAACTGAACTGAATCCCACTGCAACACATGAGACTCATCTGGGATATACCGACGCAGCATCGAAACATGAAACACAGGATGTATAGCCGAAAACATCGGAGGTAAGGCTAACTGATAGGCAACGCTACCAACCCTCTGAAGAATCTCAAACGGCCAATGTACCTGGGGCTAAGCTTGCCCCGCCTACCAAATCTCATCACGCCCTTCATGGGCGATACATGGAGAAACACCAAGTCACCGACACTAAACTCCAAGGCACGAAGCCTACGATCAGCATAACTCTTCTGCCTGCTCTGAGCTGCCCGAAGTCTATCCTGAATCACTCGGACTCGGTCTAAGGAATCTCGAAGCAAATCTGTGCTCTATGGCCCAGCACTGAAACCATCAAACCAACCTACAGGTGATCTGCAACGCCTGCCATACAAAGCCTATAAAGGTGCCATGCCGATACTCGAATGGAAGCTGTTATTATAAGCAAACTCTGCCAAGGGAACAAACTGATCCCAAGAACCTCCAAAGTCAAGAACACAGGCTCGAAGCATGTCCTCCAAAATCTGAATGGTCCTCTCGGACTGGCCATCTGTCTGAGGGTGGAAAGCGGTACTAAGATGAACCTCTGTACCCAAATCTCGCTGAATAGCCCTCCAGAACTGAGATGTGAACTGAGTGCCGCGGTCTGAAATGATAGAAGCTGGGACCCCGTGCAACCGAACAATCTCACGAAGGTAGATCTGAGCTAACCTCTCTGCACCATAAGAAGTCTGAACCGGCAAGAAATGTGCTGACTTAGTCAGCCTATCAACAATCACCCATATGGAATCAAACCCATGAGAAGTACGAGGCAAACCAACAACGAAGTCCATAGTAATCCCTTCCCACTTCCACTCAGGAATGGGAAGTCGCTGCATCAAACCACCAGGTCTCATGTGCTCGAACTTAACCTGCTGACAGTTCAAGCACCGAGATACAAACTCCGCTATATCCCGCTTCATACCACTCCACCAGTAAAGCTGCCTCAAGTCTCTATACATCTTCGCTGTGCCAGGGTGAATGGAATATCTAGTACAATGTGCCTCACGAAGTATCAACTGAATCAAATCACTAACCCTCGGAACACAAAGGCGACTATCATACCTCAGAACCCCATCTGAATCTAGAGTAGCCCGACTGGTCTCACCCTGAACAACCCGATCACGAAGATCACACAACTGCTGATCCTCAAACTGACGGCTCTGAATCTGATCAATCAAAGTAGAACGAACCTCAACACTGGCAAGAACTCTGCTAGGATCCGACAAGTCAAGCCTAACCAAACGGTTAGCCAAGGACTGAATGTCCAAGGCCAACGGTCGCTCTGAAACTGAAAGAGAAGCTAGGCTACCCATACTCACTGTCTTCCGACTCAAGGCATCCGCTACCACGTTTGCCTTGCCCGGATGATACAGAATAGTGAAGTCATAGTCCTTCAGTAACTCGACCCACCTCCTCTGCCTCGAGTTCAACTCCCGCTGACTCGTGATATACTGAAGACTACGGTGATCGGTGAAGATATCACAGTGAACTCCATATAAATAATGCCTCCAGATCTTAAGCGCGAAAACTACCGCCGCCAACTCTAAGTCATGAGTGGGGTAGTTGCGCTCGTGAACCTTCAGCTGCCTCGACGCATAGGCTACTACTCGACCCTGCTGCATCAACACACAACCAAGACCAACCCCAGAAGCATCACAATACACGGAGAAGCTCTGACCCTCAACCGGCAAAGTCAATACTGGAGCTGAAGTCAATAAGGCCTTAAGCCTCTGGAAGCTATCCTCACACTGGTCCGACCACTGAAATGGGACATCCTTCCTAGTCAGCATAGTCAAGGGTGCTGCTATGGAAGAAAACCCCTCAACGAACCGTCTGTAGTAACCAGCTAACCCAATAAAGCTGCGAACCTCATTAACAGTAGTAGGTCTAGGCCACTCACAAACCGCTGAAATCTTTCCCAGGTCAACCCTAATCCCATCCTTAGACACCACGTGTCCTAGGAATGCAACTGACTCAAGACAAAACTCACACTTTGAGAACTTGGCATAAAGCCGATGATCTCTCAAAGTCTGGAGTATATCCCTCAAGTGCTGCTCATGCTCATCTCTACTACGCGAGTATACCAAGATGTCGTCTATAAAAACTATCACAAATGAGTCCAAATACGGGCCAAGAACATGGTGCATCAAGTTCATAAAGGCTGCGGGGGCATTAGTCAACCCAAAAGACATCACTAGGAACTCATAATGGCCATAACGTGTCCTGAATGCTGTCTTAGGGATGTCCTCCGCCCTAATCCTCAACTGATGGTAACCGGACCTCAAATCAATTTTCGAAAACACAACTGAACCCTGAAGCTGGTCAAACAAATCATCAATCCTTGGCAACGGATACCTATTCTTCACTGTCACCCTATTCAGCTGTCGATAATCAATACACATGCGCATCGACCCATCCTTCTTCTTCACGAAGAGAACAGGAGCACCCCAAGGTGACACACTAGGTCTAATAAAACCCTTAGCTAACAGATCCTGGAGCTGCTCCTTAAGCTCCCTCAACTCAGCAGGAGCCATACGGTAAGGGGAAATAGAAATGGGCCTAGTGCCCGGCTCTAACTCAATAGCAAAATCAATATCTCTCTCAGGTGGAAGGCCTGGCAGGTCGGTAGGAAACACATCGAGGAAGTCTCTAACCACAGGAACAGACTCAGGAGAAGTGGGGTCAGCACTAACATCTCGGACATATGCTAGATAAGCTAAACACCCACGGGAAATCAACTTTCTAGGCTGCGAAGACAACAAGAGATGATCCAGATGGTGCATGGCTAACAGAACCCTGCCACACAACCGGGGATACACCGGGCACAGCTATGGTAATGGTCTTGGCATAACAATCCAAAACCACACGGTGACGGGATAACCAGTCCATGCCCAGTATCACATCAAAATCTAGCATATCAAGAACCATCAAATCACCCCAAGTCTCTGAATCACCAACAGATAACATACATGATCTCACAATCCGATCCACTACTAAAGAATCTCCTACTGGGGTCGAAACAGAAACAGGAACAGATAATGGCTCACTAGCCAACCCCAAACAAGGCACAAAGTAGGCAGATACATATGAACAACTGGATCCAGGATCAAATAAAGCCATAGCAGACTGATGGCACACAGAAATCGTACCTGTAATCACAGCATCTGAGGCCTCTGCCTCTGGTCTCCTAGGGACCGCGTAAAACTGACGACGACCTCCACCTGCCCGACCGCCATCCCTACCACCTGCTCTACCGCGTGGCGCACCACCTCTAATATGACGACCACCCCCTCTAGCCGGGGGCTGAACTGCCCGTAAAGGCTCAGCTAACTGAACTGTACCCTGCTGAGGGCAATCTTTAGCAAAATGACCCATCGCACCACAAGTAAAACAAGCCCCTAACGGCCTACTCAGTCGAGATGAACCCGCAAATCCCGAATGACCACCACGACCTGATGCCCCAGAAACTGTACCCCTCGAAGACTGGCCGCTATAGCCCTGATGGCTGCCCTGACCCTGCCTCGAACTGGGTACTACCAAAAGTCTGAAGGGAAGACTGAACCGGTCGGCTGGACTGACCCTGGTACTGCTGTGGCTGATAACACCGGCTCCACTGGCCAGGACCTCTACCGCCATATCTGGAACCACTATAGACACCCTGATGTCGAGGCCTCTTATCTCTAGACCCCTGATCATGTCGCTGTAAGTCCTCCACAGTGCGGGCATAGTCTACAATGGCCTGGAATGACCGACCACTGGCAATCAATATCTCAGCTGGCTGTCTGATCTCTGGCCTCAAACCCCATACAAATCTGCGAATCCTATCAGCCTCAGTAGGAATGATCATAGCTCCGAACGGTGCTAGCTGATGGAAACGGGTCTCATACTCCGAGATAGTCGTAGATCCCTGCAAGGTGAGTAAATGCTCCCTGCGATGCTCCTGATCACTCTGGGGTAGGAACTTGGCCATAAAGGCCTCATAAAACTCAGACCAGGTCAAAGGAGGTGACGACAGTGGTCTACAAGCAACCTGAGCCCTCCACCATAACTTCGCTGGGCCTTCCAACTGATAGGTAGTATAACCAACCCCGTGAGCCTCCAACAAACCCAGATGATGCAACATCTCCTCACAGGTGGTAATAAAATCATGTGGATCCTGTCCAGAAGTACCCGCAAATCTCGGGGGTGCTAACCTCAAAAATCTGCCCAACGCCTTCTGCTCTGTCTCTGTCATAACTGGGCGAGGAGCAAGAGGTTGTGCAACAGATGGAACCGGAATGACCTCCGCACGGGGAGCCATAGTAACAGGCTGCGCTCCTGAGCTCTGTGCACCCAGGGCTGCCCCCTGAGCGGATGTCTGCGCTACCTCTGCAGGCCGCTCTCCAATCACACCCAAAAGCTGCAATAGTAATCCCCGAATATCTGGAGACGGAGCTGTGGGTGGAGCTGGCACAGAAGTGGGCACTGGAGCTGGTACTGGAGCTGGCGGTACCTGGGCTGCCCCCTGAACCACATGCTGCTCGGGCTCTATCTCCACGCTAGCAACTCTAGCAGGTGCCACTGTTCGAGGGCGTCCTCGACCCCTAGCTGGAGCGGGAGGCTCATCCTCGCGTGCTGCCGATGATCTCGTACGAACCATCTACGGAAGAATGAAGTAGAACAAATGAGATCTCTAGAAACTTCAAGGGTACAACGCACGACACAGAAGCAATGAAAGAGTCGAATTTCCTAAAATGTCATTGTAGCCTCCCAAAGATTGAGTACGGACGTCTCCGCCCCGATCCGCAGGACTCTACTAGACATTGGCTCCTATACCGATGACACCGGTGAACCTAAAGCTCTGATACCAAGTTGTCACGACCCAATTTCTCGGTCATGATGGCACCTACAAACCCCGGTAGGTGAACCAATCCCCGTAGCCCAGAACAGTTAGTAATGGGCTACTATCTAACAAATAAGGGAACAAGACGAAGAGAATAGATAAAAGGGATATAAACATATACATATGCGGAAACTAAACCAAACCCCAAGACCTGGTATCATAGTATAGAGCCAACTACATACATGGAGTGCAAATAAACCAAAACTATATATACAGATGTCTCCGAATGGTAATAGAGTACATGAAGCAAAAGATAAACTAAAGCTAAGCTCCGATCGCCAAGAGCTCACCCTCAGCCTGAAGTAGTCTTCAACAGATCTCCAAGCACGAGTCACAACGGTCTAACGGCGATGGCCCACGCCAGGATCTGCACCCAAAAGATGCAGGGGGTAGGGGTGAGCACCAAATGCGAAGCATAAGGTACCAGTAGGTATCATAGGCCGACTGGGCACATATAAGATAAAAGAGCAGTAATAGACAGAATAGAAGCAAGTAGTCACAGAAATCAACGAAAGGTACACAGGAACTAGCCCAGAGGGAAATCAACAGAACCACATATGAGGCTAGTAAGCAGAATATACACACCAAAGGCACAGGTGAAAGTAAGAACAACGCACCTGGAATCCTTGCAACAACAGGGTATAAAATAAGTTTACGGAATGGACGGTATACCGGTAACCTCAAGTGTAAGAAGAAGGGAGAAAGAGTAATAATAGGCATGCTCAAGACATGAATCAAACTCAACTAATCATATCAATCTCAATCCAGAAACTAACAGTCTAGCAGTGACCAACCTCATACTTATCCATAATAGAGAACAACTCTGTAAGTAAATAACAAAAGTCTACCTACAGTCCCTCGGCCGCCCATATAACTGAGGAACACAAACAAGTGAAAACAAACCCTCCAGCATCCCATACTACCGGAGCGTACAATCAGCAAACAGCAAACAAGGGTGGAACCTCGAACCATGAATGATATGATGCATGAAGATCTCAAGTGCCATAGTATCTCTGTATGTACCTCCTCCGGCGCCGATCCGGCCCAGCAGGTAGGTTCCATGGAAGGTCTCTGCCCGTATACCTCTACTCGCCCGTATACCCCTCTTCCGGCACACGCAGCTCGTAGCCCCTGGCCCGGATAGCAAGGTCCATGGAGGTCCCGACCCCATACCAAAACTCAGTATCAGAACATGTATCAAGATAGAGACCCAGTCTCGATATCAAGATAGAGACCCAGTCTCGAATATGCATGCCCAGACCCTGTCCAGGACTAAAAATAGTAGGAAAATATCTCAAAAACCCCTCCAAGGGTGCCCGGGCGTAGCCGGGTCTAAACAGTAAAAAGTCATCTCAGGTGCTCGGTCCGACCGAGGCTAAAAATCATCTCAAGTAACAAGAAAACTCAACTAGCACTCCGGCCCTGCCGAGTCTAGTGATAATCGTAAAACTGATGATTTTAAACCACAAGTGAAATCAACCATTTCCAAATCATTTCCATCAAAAACGGGCCCCCCGGGCCATGCAAGGTTTAGAAAACAGTGCCAGTAGGCCCGAAGCCAAAACCACAGTAAAACATGGATAAAACCTCTTTATATGCATGGAAATGGTATGATCACACACAATAGCTGCCCCGCAGCTCACAATCAACCTATCGACCCTGCACAGGCCCACAGCTACTCAGCAAGCATAACCAGCCTAGAAGGATAATTCTATGCCCGGGACTCGCGGACATTCCCAAATTCCCACCTTCTATGTTCCAGAGTCAATAAGGCCTCACAGGACCACAAGGGTAAATAAAATATATCCGCAAATTCTACAAGCAACGGAGGAATAAAAATAGGCGGACATGAATAAAGCGGTCAAGGTCTGTGGTACCAACCTAATAAACCAATCCAAGGATGCCCATTAATACAATTTTATCCTATATATGCGGAGTCTAGGGAAATTAAACCGTAACCTACCTGTCGTCCGACGACAAGCTGCTGGAACAACGATGTCTGAGCTCGAACCACGCCGAGAAAATCCAAAACTAAATCGGAATCGGATTCGGATTTGGGACGGAATAACTTGACGTAGATAATTGATTAATTAACACAAAGTTTTCCCCTCACAATACTCCTCACGTAAATGAGTAACGCTTATGCAGCAGCCATGACTTAATAGAAATGCTTATGCAGCAATTTAAAGTTATTGATTTCATGTAGTGTAATCCAACTCAGTGGAATTGCATAGTAATGCATACCATTTACTCATATGCTGCCACATAGATGATGATAGTAAGTGATGACCCTCCCTCCACTTCCACGTGGAAGTGGAGGTGTCATCCTTCCACTTTAAGTTATCCCATTACTTATATAATCGGGTATTGCGTAAATTCATGATAAAATAAATATAATATTTTAAATATACCATAATTAATAGAAAATCATTTCCAACAAAATCCACTATATTATAATAATAATTTTCAACATAATTAAATTTACTATCCCGTTAAAATATTACGGAGTATAAAAACCTTATAAAATAAATACGTCTACACTTATATTGTATCAAATATATTTTTCATAAACCTTTAAAATATTTTGGAAAGGACATAATAATATAATTTTTACCAAATTCAACTTTTAAATAAATATTTCAAATACACGCACGATGCTAATAAGGTTCTTAAGTTTAGGCTCGTAATTCGCCTACGCACGATTTCGATATTCAAGAATTCTCTCGGGATCCTCCCTTATATTTTATAACTGTTTCGGAACTGAAATGGCATTTTAAAACGTGAAATTGAAGCTTAAATCGAGTTTAACCCGACCCGATTCGCGACCCGGTTCGCAACCCCGTTTTCTGCCAGACAGTCCGCGGTAAAACAGTCATAACTCTTTGCTCCGAGATTATTTGGACGTGCGGTTTTGTGCGTTGGAAACTAGACTCGTAGACCTTCGATTTGGTATTTTGGGGTACTTCTAACTCTTTATATATTGGGAGAAAAGTCCCGATACATTTTACCCAAAGTTCAGAAAATTTGTTAAAGGTCTTACGATATCTTTTGTCGATTTGCTTGACTTCAAACTTAAACGTGGGAATGACCGGAAGGGTCATTACAGTATTACACACACACCACATTGTTGACACATCAAAGCCACATCAAAGCCAAATCAAAGCCACATTGGATATTATTTTTTTAAAATAGTAACCCACTAATATGAGTAATAAAAACAAAAAGAAAAAGAATAATCCCCTACCCCCACCTATAACACCCCAGATTTCATACCATCTTTTAAAACCCAGAAACTTAGAAAAGTTTTCTGAAGTGTCAGGCCCCACGGGCTGACCCACAAGCATCGAAAGTCCGACGGGCCGTGGAACAAGCCGTGGAAAACGACCAGTGCCCATCCCAGCCTCCACTATCCCAACGAGCAGTCCCTATGGTCATTGTAGATGCGATGGGCCATGGGAACCATTGTGGAGACTATCCAGAGGACTAGCCCCAGTCTGCCCTTTTTCGACGCCCGGGCCGATGGGACGTTGCAGGTTTGATGCCCATCGGGTAGCCCGTTCGGGAAAGGAAAATCTACAACTTTTATTTTAAGTTAGGGTCATTCCATTCTTTTCCCAATCCTTTTAAATCCAACCCTAAGTCATTTTAGGGGTAATTAAAAGGACTTTTACGCTTTTTCCCTCAATATTCCTAAACTAATCGACAGTTAGAGAAATAGAGAAAAGAGGCATCGGTTTCCTCACAAGAAAAAGTAGAAGGTCTTTTTCAAGTTCAGCCCCAAGATCCAAAGGTTCATCCGTAGAATCTTCTTCCAGGTATGTGAGATTTCATCAGTGGGTTCCTTTCACCCATTGAGTCCCTAAATTTAGTCCAGTTCCTCAGTTCTTAATTAGTTTTTCAGACCTAGGGTTCCTAAACTTTATGAAATCCTTGCAATTTAGATTCTATTGCTTGTATGATATTGATTACATGTTTTCTTGGGAACCTAGGATATTCATATGTACATAGCTTAGTAACCCTAGCTTGTGTTAATTCCAGCACTCATAGTTTATACTTGCTAGTAAGATGAATTAGACAGTTATGCTTCAGATTTAAAATGCTATCAGTTTCAGTATTATTATATTGCATTCTCAGATGATTATCAGTAGTTGAGCTATCCAACATTTAAAATTTTGCATTCATTTCTTATGTATTTAGTTGGGAGTAGACTAAGCACCAAGTGGACAAAGGGATGATGGCTCACTCGCCAATTTAAGCTGAGACCTTTGGTAGTAGTCCCTGAGTCCCAGAACTGCGGCACCACCGTAGGTTCTAAGAGGGTCACCCATCAGATTAGGCTTGACACCCTTGTCCCTTGTGGACATCAGTTTAATGGATCCACGTCAGAATTATTTGTACCCTTGGAAAGGTATGAACACCCTTCTATCCAGGGTTACAGGTTAGCCCCACAATTAGCTCAACTTGGGGTATATCAGTTAATAGTAGCTCCCACTGTCAAACTCATATTACATTAGACTTGTACTCAATATCTATTTCAATTATTCAGTTCAGTTCAACATATTATAGTGTTCATGTTAGCTACTTGGTCTCTGCATTCAACTTATCCTTCAGTTCATGCTTCACTGTGTATTTCCATGTTCAGTGTTTATGTTGTAAATCTTTGTATATATCCCGCATGCTCAGTACATTCAGAGTATTGAAGTATACTTTTATGCTACATCTTATCATGATGTAGGTTCAGACATTCAGCGTTCAGACCGCGCTTAGTGCAACTTTTTGATCCTTACTCAGCAGCTCAGTGGTGAGTCCTTATCATTCGAGGACGATAGTTATGCCTACTTCATTCAGTTTTATATTTCAGTTTCAGACTATTACAGTTAGCTTGGGGCTTGTCCCAGTAACTCATATCAGTTAGAGGCTTTCAGACATAGAACTAGAATCAGCTATTGGGTTGTCAGTTTTATTTTTCGACTAACTATATTCTCATTTTCATTATATATTCAGACATGTTTGGATTTCTTTTCCCAACTTATATATCCCTTTTTGGTTTTTTATTATTTTATTTAAAGAGAGATGGTAAAAATGGTTTGACAATTTAGAAATTATTTCAAAACATAAAGAAAATTTTAAAATAATTCTAAAATGAACAGAGCCGCCACTTAATTTTTATAAAGAAATTAAGAAAACTTTAAAATAATTTCAAAGACTTAAAAATAGAAATAAATCTTTAAAATTAGAGAAAATGGGTAAGGGCTCAAGTAACGTCTTAAGAAGGGTTTTAAGACACTTAAGAACGTCTGTTTAAAAATGGTTGACCAAAGAACGACTTTTGACTAACTAAGAAAAATGACTAATTTTGAAAGAGTTTGAAATAATGAAAATAATAAATGAAATAAAATGCTACTAATCCATCCAAGGCGAAGGTAATTTATTTCAATTAAAGAAAATTCATTCTTATGAAAATATTCAAATTCGAGGAAAAGCAACTATAGTTTCAAGCAAAAGTTATTCAAATCAAAAGAAAAGTCTCTTTTGAGCCAACGATTTTAAAAGACTTACTTTATTAGCAAGTATTGAAGAAAATGAAATTCCTATTTTTTACGAAAAGATGTGAAGTAAAACTAATTCAAGAAAATGGTGAGAATTGCAAACTTTAGCTTTGAAAGGTCAAATTATCATTTCAACCAAATAAAGAAGCTTTGAAAAATTTATTTGAACATGTCCTAAAATGATCAAGATTGTAAAAGAACAAGGGATTTTAAAAAAAGTGATTTTTATTCTACAAAGAATTAAAGAAATAAAAGCTTAGAGGAAAACATTAATCTTAGATAAACGAGGAAATTACTTCAAGCTAATTCTACAAAAGTTGATATTAAGGAAAGACGAGTTTACGAAAAAGCTCAGAAAATCCATTTTTTAACTGAAGAAAATTTTGTTAAACCATGGATGAGTAAATAGTCATTTTTATTTGAAAAATCTATGTTTTAGGCAATTGAACACAAATTTTAATTTAACCCACTTTAACCGAACTTAAATTAAATGACGAAAATTGAAAGAAATAAATTTACAAAAAAAATAAAACCAAGATAAAACTAAAATGGTACATCTTTGATGGATCTATTTAGTTTAATTAAAAGAGTTAGAATTAAAATAATACAAATAATTCAAACTGAACTAAATACACATGAAATAATAGAGAGTAGAGGAATTGGGCTTTCAGGCCCATTGACAAATCTGTCCAATCTTGGACTGGAAATTTAATGGATTTTGGTCCATTCATTCTGCCTGTATACCAGCAATATGTCACTGCTCCTTTTGCTTGTATTTTTCGGGTATATGACTGTATATCAGTCCCATATACGCGTCTTTGTCTTCCACCTGTATGCTAGCATCCTTTGGCTTCATTTATCGTTGTATATCCGCGTATATCAGCTCTGTTGATCACTAGTCCATGTTTGGACTAGGGATTGACTCGAATGTTGGGACTTTGCCCATCAGAGATGCACGGATGAGAGTCCATCGACTCGAAAAGTATCATATACAAAGAAATAAAGGATAAAGATTAGCATATGCTCAACAATGGATTCAAGCAAGATTAAATAAAGCTAATCAATTAACTTATACCCAATCATTCACAATCAAATTATCATCCATATGATTTCAAATTGATAAAACAGAGAATATATCACCGGACAGATTTTAAAACATAACTTGAATTTTGCCAAAAGGAGCATATGTGGTCACAGTTCATGAAGGGACAGAGAAGAAAGATAGCAATTCGGTCTATCAAAAGATACACACTGGGGATGAAAACGAGTGGTTGCCTGTGACCCTTTAAATGCTCACCTTATGCTTAGCTTAGAACATTTGCTAGGTAGAATCATTAGCTCATGTTTATACCAGCAAAGGAATTCACATATCATGATAAGAAAAAACCAAGTGAGAGTAAACTTTTGAATATTTAGCCAAAGCATTTCATAGCTACTGTGCGTTAGCCAAGAAACAACAAACAAAGAAAATAACTTCAGCTTGTTCACAGGGAAGGGACAATAATTTCTGGAGAAAGACACAAAATTAAAGAGTACAAATATTATCAAAACGTGATGAGCAGCTAACTATGGGGATTTTAACAGTTGACGGGAAATTGAGAATCTCCACCAACTGATTTTTTAGTTCTTTATGGAATACTAAGACCATTTTTGAAAGGTAAGTTAAAGGGAGTCATTCTTAACAGCAAAACATCATGACCATAATCATGTTTTGAAGGTCTTCCTGGGAATAACTATTGAGTTATCTCAAGGCCTTGATTCTTAGAGTTTCACATGATATTGAAGACCCTGCAAACTCCAAAACATAGCTCAAAACAAGAACATTTAAACACTTTTTTCAAACAAAGATCCCTTCTAAGCAAAGAAGGAATCAAAAGGTAAAGAGTGACAGTGAGTTAACAAGAAAACATCAAAAGAATGGATCAATTGCTAACACCTAGCTGTTACGATGAAAAATCATGTTTTAACTAACATATTATAGAATTATATTACATTACATCAGACAACAAACATATTGCATACTTATTCTCGAACAAGCAAACATAGAGAAAACAATGGGGAGCATTAGGTCTTTAGGAGCTCTTGAGATAAGCCAAACCAGTAAGTTCAATGCCCATCCCAAGGTCGACTATCCCCTAAATGCTCGACCCATTACTTCCCTTTGATCCAACAGACGATCCCGAAACAAGGCTAAATAGTAAGCAAATGGACAATAAAATTTCACATCAAATCAAGCTAACAATCAAGGACATAGAACTAGGAATAAATTTTCATCCTCCATTCCCCATCAAAACAAACAAGACCGACCCATAAATAGTATTCAAATGGCTAATGCCGTAAGAATCAACCCAAATAAATAAAATGGCCACAATCCAGTTTGAGAACAAAGACGAGAAGAGGTAAAATAAATAGTGATTATTACATTTTCCGGGTAGCAAAATTGAGATGTGACTAGTTGAGCTTTAACCAGAGAACCTCAACTTTCTGATGAATTAGGAACTTGACGTTCTTGTATTTCAAATAGCAAGAGAAACTTTAACCAATAATACTAAAGAAAACAGTGATTTTCACTTCGAATATCGCCTTGATTTTTCAGGTTTCCCCAACAGTCGGAGAAATGACTCTCCAAGACTTTGCTACCCAAAAAACCACCCTTAATCAATGAGCAAAAGGGGGTTTATATAGGGGAATTTCTGGGGTTTCCAACGGGTGGAAATGGGGGGGAAATATTTGGGGATTTTGGATAGAGTTTGAGAATTTTTGAAATCCAAACACCTGATGATGCCACGTTTATACCTATGGGAGTACGAAATCGATCACACACCAATCATTTGGAGTGGTTTACGCTTCAATTTCAGAGATTGGAGACGTTGAGGACACCTGTCCTCTTCTGGGTTCTTCTAGAACTTGGACAATGCAACAAATTGTACAAAGAGACGGAGATGAGAGGAAATTGGAGGGAGGGATTGATGATTTCTGGAAATTTAGGAGTCATTTAAAGGAGTCTTGGTTGTCATCTGGTAGCTGGGTTTGACGGAGAGAGTACTGGGTTATTTCATTGTTCGTCTGTTTGAGACGAAGAAGAGAGAGAGGTAAGGGATTGTTTGGGATTTATTGTGTTAGAGTGAGGTGAAAGAGTATATAGAGTATATGGCAGATTGGGCTGGGTATGGGGTTGAAATGAGGTGCGCTAGGCGATTTAGAAAGGGAATGGGCCAGCGGGTCAGGTGGGTTGCCGGACCAAATCACTGGAAGAAATAAGGAGTGTGAGGGTTATTTAAGGTATGGCCACATTGCTTTGCAAATGTGTTTATAAAACACCAATTTTTCAATTTACTTTCATGTTAAATCACTTTTGACCAAGATTGGTAGTTTTAAACATTTTGAAGTAATTTTGGAAAAATCCTTTCTATATCTACTAAAATTCTCGAAATTATATACATCTACATATATTATGAATATATGTAGACATATATTTATTCATGAAGATTGTAGAATACTCTCGGGAATTAACTTTGAAAAATTCTTTTAATTAATTATTTAAAATTGTTTAAAATTTAAAAGCTCGATAATTAATCGAATAGTGGAGAGTAAAAATTGGGTGTCAACAACTGCCCCTCCCTTTGGGTAGGGTGAGTGTAATGAATCCTGGGCAAAGGGAATTGACGATCCTAATTTTATCCGACCATTAGTTCATCTCTTGGATGCGGTTGGTTTTAGCATGAATTTCAAGAAATTATGTCCGAACTCCGGTATCGAGTTTCTCACATATCTCAGGTTACATGAGAATTCAGGCCACTTGTAGTTCAAAAATGCTCGATTTTACACACGACTTTTAAGGAATTCCAAACTTTTCTGGTTTCAGAGTACGGAGAGTCCAAAAAGTTAGAGAGTAAGAGGATTTGGGGGAGAGTTTGGAATGCAGCCGAGTTTTCAATATTGAGAACGCCTACATATCCTAGGACTTAGCAATCGGGCTGCTTGTAGTTTGACTCAATCAGTGAAAAAGGTAATTTTTATGTTAAGACAATCTTTGGCTCGGAATGAGTGACAAGTAATTGAGTTGTGGAAAAGAGGCTTGTAATCATCTCAATTACAGATGTGTGGCCCTCACATCCATAGATAAAAGCTACATGGACATAATTCCCAAAGCTCGAGGTGTATTGTCACTTGGATTGGAAAGAGAGAATATTGCTTCCAGCGTGAATTCAAGACATACCCTGGATGAAAAACTAAGACCCCAATAATAGGAAATACCCACATGCCTTCTAATAGGGGTGTGGTTTGCTTAAAGCAGAAGTCGATTCTTAACTCGCATCCAGAAAGTTTGACATTCCTTACTAGACTATGTCCCAGTTTGCTGCTACGAAAAAGTTCCCTGTTGTGATGCATCCTTTTTGGTGTAGTCCGCACCTGTGGTTTTGTTTTGAGAATTTCATCCTTCTCGGATACTCTCGATAACATCTCAAAACAAAATGGTTAGTGGTAAAGTAATTCCATTAGGAGAGATAGTTTCTTTGTCATTCCTCATCCTTGAATTACATTCAAATCCTGTGTGATGGCATCTTTTTGACGTATTTTATACCTGTTGTTCTGCTTCGAGATTTTCATCCTCTTGGATGTTCTTGGAAATATTTAGAAAAGATTGTTAGTAGTAAAATAGATCAATAAGGAGAGATAGGCTTGTACCTCATTTGTTCTGCGTCTGTTGTTTATGATTCAAATATTGTCCCTGTTTGTTTCTATCTTTATGAAATAGCAATTTCCATTATGATTAAACATGATAGCCTTCTTGGCCACCGGATAGGATTGCTTGGTGCGCATTCCCGTTGTTGCGACTCAAATACCTTGCGCATTCCTATTGTTGCGGCTTAGAAGTGTTAGATTTGGGCATTCCCATTATTGCGATTTAAACACTTTGTGCATTCCCATTGGTGCAGCTTAGAAGTGTTAGATTATCCAACTCTATGGTGGTTGAATGGGGTGATCTTTGAATATGATGACTTTCAACATCGTTGCCATAGTGACAGTCCTCTTTACCATTTGTGGCATTCTCTTGAATGTGATAGCCTTCTTGGCTATTGGTAGCGGTCTTTTGCATATGACTTTGGGGTAAGTCTTGTGCATCATCCGTATCGATGCGACTAACAAATATTCCCTGAATTGTCAGGCTTTGGGTAATCTAGCATGTCCTCCGACTTTTGATAGAGGCGGCTTTTAGATGCCTTGAATTTTTCAACTTCGAGTAATCTTTCACATTATCCAACTTTGGATAGAGGTGACTTACAGATGTCCTTCGAATTGCCAGTTTTTTGGGTAATCCTGCACTTTTATCCGATCTTGGATGTAATGCGACTTACCGATTTCCCTTGAATTGCTAGCCTTTGGGTAGTCCTGCACAATATCAACATGGATATGCCACGGCTTATAGATAATCCTTGGACTATCAATTTTTGATAGTCTTGTACTTTATCCAATTTAAGATAATATTGCGACTTACGCATTACCTTGAACTGTCAATCTTTAGGTGATCTTGCACACTATTCGGTTTCAGATATCACTGCATATTACAGATAACTCTTAGTTTGTCATGGTTTGCGCAATCTTGTACACCATCAAGTTTCAGACATCGTTGGGACTTATAGACAACCTTTGGCCTTCTAATTTGGGGAAATCTATTTCATCATCCGATTTGGATGGCATCTTGTAGACATCCCATAAATTATATCCTTTTGTTCTTGATGGCAAATGTTTTCGATCATCGGGGGTGATGAGGCCTTCGTCACATGATCAAATATAATTGCGTCTTCTGGCGATTGACGCTTTTGAATAAGAGTGCATAAATATCCTCAATGTCAGACTCCTCCGTCTCACGCAATATGATGCCATACAATACGCTACAACACGATATAATATGATGCAATGCGATATGACATAATATGATATGACATATGCTATGCCATGTAATACAATATGATGCAATGCAGCATGATGCAATGTGACATGGTGCAATACGAATGCAAAATGTGATGCAACATAGTGCTGTATGATGCAATGGCCTATAGGGTAGCCGTAGAAAACATCACCTTTGGTCTTTATTTTGTCATGTCGACTCCTTTGTGGGTACCTGTGCTCAAGGCAAATGGTTAGTGGACACAGTGTTGCTTTTACTAGCGACCATAGTCAAACTTGAAAAAACTTGAAAGATGACGTTTATGAAGCTATTCAAAGCAACGTTCATTCTAGGGTGAATGAAATGGTAGTGTCCATCTCTGAGGGCAGCCATAAATACCTTTTTTGAACATCGTATGTTCGTGGTAAATTTTTAACTTGCTGGGGATTGGCGGAGAACGCCACCGATATCTCATTTGGTGTCCTAATTTTAAATCTGACCAAATGTCTTGATTTGCTTGGTGATTTGAGGATGTTGTCGATCTCTCTTCACTTAGTATCTCCTGTGAACTACAAGAAAATTTGTCCGCTCGAGGAGTTTTTTCTTCTTCTGTCTTCTTCCCGATGTTTTGTCTTTTATCGCCAAATTTGGGGCATCTGGTCTTGTTGCGTTTCATTGAATGCGTTAAATAACGAGGGTCTTTAACTGATTCCTAACATACTTTTTAAGACAATCTCCATCCACAGAAAAATTATTAGTTTTTTGGTGAAACTGATTTGTTTTGACCTCCTTCAATCTTCTGCTCCTTGCTTTGTCTTTCCTGGGTGCTTTCCACTCTCGGGTACTCGTCGTCCTTGACTCCCTGGGTCACGGTAGACATAAGACAAAGTCAAATTATAAAGGAGTAAAACTAATATTTTGTAAGGATTTTTCAAATAAGTTCTTCGAAAAATAAAGAATTTTGAAAAAGGATAGTTTGGAAAGGTCTCTGCCCGTCATGTCTTGTGCTAGCTCAACGAATGTCCTTTACTCGAGGCCTTGATGTTTCTGACATACTGTTGGTAGACTCTGGAGATCCTTTGACGTCCTAGCTGGGGAGTTCAAAATATTTTTCGAAATCTGTCATAGCTGGGGATTAATCCCCCTTGGACTGGAGATTTTGAAGTAGACTCTGATCTATTGGTGTTGGGGAATTATTCGTAGTCTATCTCTGAACTTTTGAATGAAGCCTGGTGGAAATTTTGAGGTCTTCCTCAAAATTTCTGCCCAAGTTAAAAGTTTTGTGATGAATCTCACTCCATTGGCAAGGGACTTGAGACTCCGTGGGAATTACGAGATTCTTTCTCGATACTCGCTTTTGTTTCTCTTTAGCACATTCTATGTTCCTGCTTGCTGGAGACTGATCTTTGCCATTTAAAATTTTGAGATTCCTTTCTTAAAAATTCTTCCCCAGTTTCCATTTCTTGGGCGATATGACCGAGGCGTTGTGGTGCCTACGTATCCCATTGAGGCAAGAATCAGATCAAATGTAGTTCTCACACTCATAGTGGGAGAATATTAGAAATAAATAAATGGGTGACCGAGGCCGACAAAGGCCGCCTACGTATCTCATCATTGAGAATTCACATCGAACATAGATCAAGATAGGAAGGGGAAAGATAAATTTTTCTAAGGGGTTGACCGAACCCGACACAGGCCGCCTACATATCTTATTATTAAGAATTCAGGTCAAACGTAGTTTGTACATAGAGTATAGGGATATCTTAATGTTTTTGCTAAGTGCAAAATGATTACAATCAGAAAATGCGATTACAGGAAAGAAATAGAAGGAAAAGAAACTTTAGGCATAGTATCTCTTCACATCATTAGAGTTTATTGGCTTGGCCATGCTTGATTATCTATCTCAAAAAAAATCAAAGCTCTTGCAGATAGCACTCTTGGACAATGTATAGTCCTTGCCAATATGGTGCAAATTTTCTTCTGTCTCGTGGGAGGGAAGGATTACTTTCCATTCTCTGAATGGAATCATAGAGTGGCCAATAAGTTTTGGGGGATGATGTTTATGCTCATTCTCTTCCTATTATTGTAGGACCAGTTAAAGATGTCGATGTATGACTTGAAAAGGTGGATAAGTTCTTTCTTTTGTGCGTTTGACAAATGAACACCGACGCTGATTTCTTCCACTTGATCGTTGCCTCCCAGATTGACTACCTCAAACTCTTTTAGGTGGGGCCTTTTCTGGTCTTCCAAGTTCTTAGACTTCTTGGTTGTTCGTTCAAGGACCATGATGTCTTCAACATACTCCTCGAAATTATCATTGTCTAGCTTGGTTTATTCATTAAGCTTTCGACATGACATGACAGTGGCAGGTTTTAACTTATTATTACTGAAACCAAAAAATGGGTTAGATAATAACAAGTGAACACAATCAATTTTGAATGGCAAATATTTTTCGAACTAAGGAGCTTTCATTGAATTTCGAAAATATTTACAAACTATGGCTATAACCCACATAAATGTAGGTTCATTCCTTTTAGAAAAGCAATAAATAGTATGAGGAACATTAAAACATAAAGGGTGGGTCACGGAGCCTCATCCGGACAATCACCAATTTTCATAAAAACGAGTCTTTGTCTACCCAGCCGAGTGGAAAGTCACGAGGGGAGTTACAACCCAATTCTTCAGCTTTTTGATGGGCTTAGCATCCCTAATCATGGATGCCTCAGGTATTTCATCTCTTATAGCATCACATTCTTTGAACAGTTCCCCTATTCCGTCCTCTAACCCATCACTTGGGGAACAGATACACATCGGGAATGACTGATATAAGTGAGAAAGTGGCTTAGGCGGTCCAGACTGCTTATTTTCTCTGACTCTCTCCTTGTCCTATCGGGCCACATACCCTAGTCCATGCTGGGTCAACTGTCCAGGGATGCTTAAACGCTCTGTCATACCGTCGAAATTCTTTCCCAACCCAAAGCCTGGCTTGTATCCACTCCTCAACATCGTGGTTGCAAGCGTTTTATAGATGGGTGGCATGGGAATTTAAGGAGCAAGATCCTCTCCAGTGGAATTGATGATCTCTACAGTGTAGAAATTGTTTCCTCTCGAAACTTCTTCAATCACAGGGCAACAACCATTGGGATGGCCCAGGCGACTTCCTTCACCGTGAACCACCACTTCATGTTCTTCCCAAATGAATTTTACCATTTGGTGCAAAGTTGACGGTACGGCTCCGGCTCTATGGATCCATGGTCTTCCTAGAAGCAAATTATAACTGGTGGTAATATCTATGGCTTGAAATTCTGTATCGAACTCGGCGGGTCCCATTTGGATGTACAAGCTAACTTCTCCAATAGTGTCCCTTTGACTTCCATCAAATGCTCTCACGTAGACTCTGATCTGGAAAATCTTTCCCAGATCATACTCTAACTGAGTCAGTGTGTCTAACAGACAGATGTTCAGCCCCGATCCATCATCGATCAAAACTCCATTTATCATCTTCTCTTGACATTTACTGTGACGTGCAAGGACTTGTTGCGCATTAACCCTTCAAAGGGTAGTTCAACAATACTTAAAGTAGCTATAGCCTTTTCATGCATTTCTTGCTTTTTAAGGCTAACTAGAACTATTAACTTTCTCACAACCCATTCTTCATCGACCTCTATCATGTTAACAGTGGCTCCTCAGTGCTGGTTATTATTAACATTAGCTGGTGTTGTTTGTAGTGTGAACACTCTTTGATCAATCAAATCCTGAATTTTATGCCTCAGGTTAATGCAATCTTCAGTATCGTGTCCAACATCTCCGGAATATTAAGCACAATATCGGTCACCCCTGAAGAAACGAGAGTCAGGATTGCCTGGTTTAGGTTGTATGGGCTAAAAAAATCTAGCAGCCTTCAATATCTCGTATAACTGAGTTCTGGTTTTATCCAATTGGCTGAAAGTTCAAGGATCTTTCTTTTCCAAATTTGGACGAGGGAGATTAGCATTGGTGGGAGGGGGAACCTAGCGATTATTCTGGTTCTCTGGAGCTTTCTGATATACTTGAAAGTTTTGGGGAGGAGCTTGGTAAGTGGGCTACATATTTGGTTGTGGAGCTTGGTAAATGGGATGTATATTCGATTGTGGATCTTGGAAAATGGGTTGAGTATAGAAAATCGACTGAGGATTTTGTGGAGCTGGGGGAGGGATTGTTGGGACAAGTGACTTTTTGTAGTTGGCTCCGAAGGGTTTCCATGATCTCAGACTAGGACTGAAGGATACTGAAGACACCTCTTCTCTCTTCTTTCTGGGAGGTCTTGCCGATCCTGAGGAGGCTGGGGCCTTGGCAATCCTGCCACTATGAATACCTTCTTCTACACTTTCAGCAATCTTGACTAGGTCGGCAAACTTGGCTTTAACCGCTGATATCATTTTGTCATAAATTTCCTACTCTTGAGAGTGCATAAACACTGTGCTTATCTTTTCTTATGTCATGGGAGGCTGAACTCTTGCCGCCTCTTTCCTCCATCGATAGGCATAGTCTCTGAAGTCTTTATTCGATTTTTGTCTGATGCATCCCAAAGAGTATCGATCTGGGATGACTTCTATGTTGTATGCAAACCTTTGGGAGAAATATCGGGCGAAATCACTCCACTTAGACCATTTCTTCAGTTCCTGATAGGTGAACCATTCTAAAGACTCTCCGCTCAGACTTCGACTGAAAAACCTCATTAACATAGCGTCATTCTTTCAGGCGCCGACCATTTGGTTGGAATAGCTACTTAAATAGGCTTCAGGATTTCCAACACCGTTGAAGGTCTCGAACTTGGGAATTTTGAATCCTTCTGGCAGGTCCATTTCAGGATGGATACAAAGATCGTCATAGTCATAGCCTTTCTCGTAAGATGAACCTCGTAGTTCTCTGATCTTGGCTATTTGTTCCTTCATCTGCGCCATGTCAAGATCACGTTTCTTTTCAATGGCTCTCAACTCATTTTCCTTCTTCTCATAGTGATCCAGTTCGGGGATTTCATGGAGAGTGGTGTATGGTTCTACCATGGCATGGAAAGTGGTTGGTGGCATGTTTTAAACAGGTGGGGGTTGGACGTGTGGAATGGCCTTTGGATATGTGGGAGTGTAATTCTGCGGATTAGCGATGTTGGGGTGGTTATTTTGGGAGTTATAGGTATTTAAGTGGCATGTTCTGGTAATTTGGAGGAAGGTTTTGTGGGAGATAGGCACTTGGGTTGTTACTTTGGTTTGTGCGTTAGACAGAGGGATATGGAATTGGTACGAGGATCCGATATGAGGAGGGTTATTGGAAATATATTCATTGGAAGGTCTATGAATGGAGGAGGAAGGGAGTTTTCTTGGTTGATTTTCAGTCAATGGAGAGTTGAGTGGAGGAATCTGGAGAGGGGGATGAGAGTTGCCCAGAGCCGGAGTGTTGGCAGCGATAGCCAAGCTTGCCATATCTTTGGCTTTCTGTACTTCTTTTTGCATCTTTTCCAGTTTTGCAAGTTCCACAATCATTTCGCTTTGCTCAGCGATAACATTGTCTCTCACAGCCAAAGCGTTCTCCTCTTCACTATCAGTCATTTTCCTTTTAGAAAAGCGGAGGTTAGATGATGAATCTAGGTGTGCTTTTGATCGGGTGAAGTAAGGATGTTCGGCCAGTTTTGTCAACACAAATCAATTTTTATTACCTGTTGAAGTAAAACAATTCAAAGGCCAATATGTTAGATCATGTTGGTGATAAACAATACAAGATATCTGACTGAAGATAAGCACATAAAGTTATTTTTCATCAAGGCAAATTGATCCACGGTGTTATCGACTCGGAGGTTCGATGGACAGGAATTTGTCTATCGATTTTGGGTAGGTAGATTTCATTAGGAAATTTGAAATGTCGAGTCTTCATCTTTTGATACTTGTCTTGTAGCACTTGATGTGCCTTATGAACTTTTCGGCATCTTTGTGAAAGTGGGGAAATGAGAATTTCTTAAAGATAGGGGACGGGCCCTGAAAGAAAGTAGTTCGGATAGGGCAAGTTTGTTTTCCGAGCGAGACTTAACAGGGTTTTAAGAAGTCTTTGGATTTTTTCTGAGGAAATTTGAAGAACTTCGAGAGTGATTTTGGTCGGACTTTGCACAGTGAGCTTTTATCCTGCCTATGGGTCCTAAAATGTTCAAATAGGAGTGGATCAATTCACCTTTGATTTGAGCAACGCATATAAGCACGTAAGACAGTTATATCACATAATAATTTATAGCGCGTCCTATACGGATATGTGACCTTTTTATGCCAAAGGTAGGCCTAACGAATTGAAGGATGTGTATGTCATTTGTAAAATGTTCCATTGCCCCAAAAATATATATACACAAATTGAATAAATCTAATTGGGATACAAAATAAAGGAGAGGGGTGTGCAATGAATATCAGTCCCACGCAGGGGTATAATCCTAGACTAAATCATCGTGGAAGGTCCTTCATTCTTGAACTTCTTGTACTTCTTGAAACTCCGAACGCCTTTCGGATGGCAATCTTCTTGCACTATCTAAAAATTCCAATCCCGGGGGAAATTGGTTCGTACAACCCGACATCACATCCTTCAATTAAACACATAAGGGATGATCGTTTGTAGTTGACTCGTGGTCAATAGACGTAAGGTGTTCTTTCTAATGGGCCCAGTACCCCTAAGGTATCGGATCGTCCTAGGTCAATGCCTAAAATTGGGTTTTGGTTTAGCTCTACGCTAGGTGTCTAGAGTGGGTGTTTTTGAAATAGATCGGGACCTAAGTGGACAACTTGGTTTGAAAATACGATAGCCATTGGACGCATGACTTACCCATAAACTATCATATTTTCGAGAAAGTGTTATTTATAGCGAGAGGCCACGAGATCGTGAACCTCCCTAAAATATATATAAAATTGCATGCCATGTGGCGGAATATGCTATGAGATTCAATGACAGTATATTTTGCGATAAATTAACACATAAGCAAACATTAATTAAAATTTACTAACTATTACAACATTTCGAATAGTTAGTCACATAGAGTTAGTCAAAAATAGTTCAAATTTTTTGTTAGAACTTAAATAAATCCCCAGCAGAGTCTTCATTTCTGTTTTATCCCTTTTCGGATTTTTATTATTTTATTTTAAAGAAAGATGGTAAAAATGGTTTGACAATTTAGAAATTATTTCAAAACTTAAAGAAAATTTTAAAATAATTCTAAAATGAACAGAGTCACCACTTAATTTTTATAAAGAAATTAAAAAAACTTTAAAACAATTTCAAAGTCTTAAAAATAGAAATAAATCTTTAAAATTAGAGAAAATGGGTAAGTATTCAAGTAACGTCTTAAGAAGGGTTTTAAGGTACTTAAGAACGTTCGTTTAAAAAGGGTTGACCAAAGAACATTTTTTTGACTAACTAAAAAAAATGACTAATTTTGAAAGAGTTTGAAATAATGAAAATAATAAATGAAATATAATCCATCCAAGGCGAAGGTAATTTATTTCAATTAAATAAAATTCATTCTTTATGAAAATATTCAAATTCGAGGAAAAGCAACTATAGTTTCAAGCAAAAGTTATTCAAATCAAAAGAAAAGTCTCTTTTGAGCCAAGGATTTTAAAAGACTTACTTTATTAGCAAGTATTGAAGAAAATGAAATTCCTATTTTTTACGAAAAGATGTGAAGTAAAACTAATTCAAGAAAATGGTGAGAATTGCAAACTTTAGCTTTGAAAGGTCAAATTATCATTTCAACCAAATAAAGAAGCTTTGAAAAATTTATTTGAACATGTCCTAAAATGATCAAAATTGTAAAAGAACAAGGGATTTTGAAAAAGGTGATTTTTATTCTACAAAAATATAAAGAAATAAAAGCTTAGAGTAAAACATTAATCTTAGATAAACGAGGAAATTACTTCAAGCTAATTCTACAAAAGTTGATATTAAGGAAAGGTGAGATTATGAAAAAGCTCAGAAAATCCATTTTTTAACTGAAGAAAACTTTGTTAAGCCATGGATGAGTAAATAGTCATTTTTATTTGAAAAATCTAATTTTTAGGCAATTGAACACAAATTTTAATTTTTCCCACTTTAACCGAACTTAAATTAAATGACAAAATTTCAAAAGAAACAAATTTACAAAAAAAAATAAAACCAAGATAAAATTAAAATGGTACATCTTTGAGGGACCTATTTATGTTAATTAAAAGAGTTAGAATTAAACTAATACAAATAATTCAAACCGAATTAAATACACATGAAATAATAGAGAGTAGAGGAATTGGGCTTTCAGGCCCATTACAAATCTGTCCAATCTTGGACTGGAAATTTAATGGATTTTGGTCCATTCAATCTGCATGTATATCAGCAGTATGTCACTGCTCCTTTTACTTGTATTTTTCGGGTATATGACAGTATATAAGTCCCATATACACGTCTTTGTCTTCCACCTGTATGCTAGCTTTCTTTGGCTTCATTTATTGTTGTATATCCGCATATATCAGCTCTATTGATCACTAGTCCATGTTTGGACTGGGGATTGACTCGAATGTTGGGACTTTGCCCAACATAGATGCGAGGATGAGAGTCCATCGACTCGAAAAGTATCATATACAAAGAAAAAAAGGATAAAGATAAGCATATGCTCAACAATGGATTCAAGCAAGATTAAATAAAGCTAATCAATTAACTTATACCCAATCATTCACAATCAAATTACCATCCATGTGATTTCAAATTGATAAAACAGAGAAGATATCACTGGACAGATTTTAAAACATAACTTGAATTTTTCCAAAAGGAGCATATGTGGTCACAGTTCTTGAAGGGAAAGAGAAGAAAGATAGCAATTCGGTCTATCAAAAGATACACACTGGGGATGAAAACGAGTGGTTGCCTGTGACCCTTTAAATGCTCACCTTATGCTTAGCTTAGAACATTTGCTAGGTAGAATCATTAGCTCATGTTTATACCAGCAAAGGAATTCACATATCATGATAAGGAACAACCAAGTGAGAGTAAACTTTTGAATATTTAGCCAAAGCATTTCATAGCTACTGTGCGTTAACCAAGAAACAACAAACAAAGAAAATAACTTCAGCTTGTTCACATGGAAGGGACAGTAATTTCTGGAGAAAGACACAAAATTAAAGAGTACAAATATTATCAAAACGTGATGAGCAGCTAACTATGGGGATTTTAACAGTTGACGGGAAATTGAGAATCTCCACCAACTGATTTTAGTTCTTTATGGAATACTAAGACCATTTTTGAAAGGTAAGTTAAAGGGAGTCATTCTTAACAGCAAAACATCATGACCATAGTCATGTTTTGAAGGTCTTCCTGGGAATAACTATTGAGTTATCTCAAGGTCTTAATTCTTAGAGTTTCACATGATATTGAAGACCCTGCAAACTCCAAAACATAGCTCAAAACAAGAACATTTAAACACCTTTTTTTGAACAAAGATCCCTTCTAAGCAAAGAAAGAATCAAAAGGTAAAGAGTGACAGTGAGTTAACAAGAAAACATCAAAGGCATGGATCAATCGCTAACACCTAGCCGTTACGATGAAAAATCATGCTTTAACTAATACATTAGAGAATTCTATTACATTACATCAGATAACAATTATATTACATACTTATTCTCGAACAAGCAAACATCGAGAAAACAATGGGGAGCATTAGGTCTTTAGGAGCTCTTGGGATGAGCCAAACCAGTAAGTTCAAAGCCCATCCTGAGCTCGACTATTCCCTAAATGCTCGACCCATTACTTCTCTTTGATCCAACAGACAATCCCGAAACAAGGCTAAATAGTAAGCAAATGGACAATAAAATCTCACATCAAATCAAGCTAACAATCTAGGACATTGAACTAGGAATAAATTTTCATCCTCCATTCCCCATCAAAACAAACAAGACCGACCCATAAATAGTATTCAAATGGCTAATGCAGTAAGAATCAACTCAAATGAATAAAACGACAATAATCCAATCTGAGAACAGAGACGAGAAGAGGTAAAATATATAGTGATTATTACCTTTTTCTGGGCAGCAAAACTGAGATGTGACGAGTTGAGCTTTAAATAGAGAACCTCGACTTTCCGATGAATTAGGAACTTTACATTCTTGGATTTCAAATAGCAAGAGAAAATTTAACCACAAATACTAAAGATAACAGTGATTTTCACTTCGAATATCGCCTTGATTTTTTAGGTTTCCCCAACAGTCGGAGAAAATGACTCTCCAAGACTTGGCTACCCAAAAAACCACCCTTAATAAATGAGAAAAGGGAGGTTTATATAGGGGAATTTTTGGGGTTTCCAACGGGTGGAAATGGGAGGGAAATATTTGGGGATTTCGAAAAGAGATTGAGAATTTTTGAAATCCAAACATCTGATGATGCCACATTTGTACCTATGGGGGTATGAAATCGATCACACACCAATAATTTGGAGTGGTTTACACTGCGATTTCAGGGATTGGAGACGTTGAGGACACATGTCCTCTTCTGGGTTCTTCTAGAACTTGGACAACGCACTAAATCGTACAAAGAGACGGAGATGAGAGGAAATTGGATGGAAGGATTGACGATTTGTAGAAATTTAGGAGTCGTTTAAAAGAGTTTTGGTTGTCGCTTGGTAGCTGGGTTTGATGGAGAGAGTATTGGGTTGTTTCATTGTTTGTCTGTTTGAGACGAAGAAGAGAGAGAGAGGTAAGGGATTGTTTGGGATTTGTTGTGTTAGAGTGAGGTGAAGGAGTATAGAGTATATGGAGGATTGGGCTGGGTATGGGGTTGAAATGAGGTGGGCTAGGCGATTTGGAAAGGGAATGATCCAGCGGGTTGCCGGCCCAAATCACTGGCAGATATAAGGAGTGTGAGGGTTATTTAAGGTATGGCCACATTGCTTTGAAAATGTGGCCAGATTTGGTCAAATTGACAACCAAATTGATTTAAAACTTAGCCCAATCATTGAGATTATAGCCAATTGGACCTAATTGAGATTAATTTAAAGAAATTAGGCTGTAATTGGAATAGGACAAACCAAATACGATTAATTTAATCGAGCTTTAGTTTTTGAAACAACTAAAATAATTAATTCATTATCATATTTAAACATGTGTTTATAAAACACCAATTTTTCAATTTACTTCCATGTTAAATCACTTTTGACCAAGATTGGTAGTTTTAAACACTTTGAAATAATTTTGGAAAAATCCTTTGTATATCTACTAAAATTCTCAAAATAATATACATCTACATATATTATGAATATACGTAGACGTATATTTATTCGTGAATATTATAGAATACTCTCCGAAATTAATTTTGAATTTTTTTTTAATTAATTATTTAAAATCTAAAAGCTCGATAATTAATCGAATAGTGGAGGGAAAAAATTGGGTGTCAACAACTGCCCCTCCCTTTGGGTAGGGTTAGTGTAATGAACCCTGGGCAAAGGAAATTGACGATCCCAATTTTATCCGACCACTAGTTCATCTCTTGGAAGCGGTTGGTTTTAGCACAAATTTCAAGGAATTATGGCCGAACTCTGATATCAAGTTTCTTACATATCTCAGGTTACATGAGAATTCAGGCCACTTGTAGTTCAAAAATGCTCGATTATACATGACTTTTAAGGAATTCCAAACTTTTCTGGTTTTAGAGTACGGAGAGACCAAAAAGTTGGAGAGTAAGAGGATTTGGGGGAGAGTTTGGAATGCAGTCGAGTTTTCAATATAGAGACTGCCTACATATCCTAGGACTTAGGAATCAGGCTGCTTGTAGTTCGACTCAATCGGTGGAAAAGGTAATCTTTATGTTAAGATAACCTTTGGCTCGGGATGAGTGACAAGTAATTGAGTTGAGGAAAATAGGCTTGTAATCATCTTAATTACAGATGTGGGGCCCTCACATCCATAGATAAAAGCTACATGGACATAATTCCCAAAGCTCGAGGTGTATTGTCACTCGGATTGGAAAGAGGGAAATTGCTTCTAGAGTGAATTCAGAACATACCCTGGATGCGAAACTAAGACCCCAATGATAGAAAATACCCACATGCCTTCTAATAGGGGTGTGGTTTGATTAAAACAGAAGTCGATTCTCAACTCGCATCCAGAAAGTTTGACATTCCTTTCTAGACTATGTCCCAGTTTGCTACCAAGAAAAAGTTTCACGTTATGATGCATCCTTTTTGGTGTAGTCCGCACCTGTGGTTTTGTTTTGAGAATTTCATCCTTCTCGGATGCTCTTGACAACATCTCAAAACAAAATGGTTAGTGCTAAAGTAATTCCATTTGAAGAGATAGTTTCTTTGTCATACCTCATCCTTGAATTACGTTCGAATCCTGTGTGATGGCATATTTTTGATGTATTTCATACCTGTTGTTCTACTTCGAGATTTTCATTCTCTTGGATGTTCTCGACAATATTTCAAAAAGATTTTTAGTAGTAAAATAGCTCGATAAGGAGAGATAGTCTTGTACCTCATTTGTTCTGCGTTCGTTATTTCTGAATCAAACATTGTCCCTGGTTGTTTCTGTGTTTAGGAAATAGCAATTTCCATGATGATTAAACATGATAACCTTCTTGGCCATCGGATAGGATTGCCTGGTGTGCATTCCCGTTGTTGCAACTTAAACACCTTGTGCATTCCCGTTGCTACGACTTAAAAGTGTTAGATTTGCACATTCCCATTATTGCGACTTAAACACTTTGCACATTCCCATTGCTACAGCTTAGAAGTGTTAGATTTTCTCATTCCCATTATTGCGATTTAAACACTTTGCGCATTCCCGTTGTTGCGGCTTAAAAGTGTTAGATTATCCAACTCTATGGCGGTTTAATAGGGTGATCTTTGAATATGATGACTTTTGTAGTCGTTGTGATGGTGACGGTCCTCTTGACCATTTGTGGCATTCTCTTGAATGTGGTAGCCTTCTTGGCTATTGGTAGCGGTCTTTTGCATATGCCTTTGGGGTAAGTCTTGTGCATCATCTGTATCGATGCAAATAACAGATATTCCCTGAATTGTGAGGATTTGTGTAATCTAGCACGTCATATAACTTCGGATAGCTGCGTCTTACAAATGCCTTTAATTTGTCAACTTCGAGTAATCATGCACATTATCCGACTTTGGATAGAGGCGGCTTACAGATGTCCTTCGAATTGCCAGTTTTTTGGGTAATCCTTCACTTTTATCCGATCTTGGATGTAATGCGACTTACATATTTCCCTTGAATTGCTAGCCTTTGGGTAGTCCTTCACAATAACAACATGGATATGTCGCGGCTTATAGATAACCCTTGGACTATCAATTTTTGGTAGTCTTGCACTTTATCCAATTTAAGATAATATTGCGACTTACGCATTACCTTGAACTGTCAATTTTTAGGTGATCTTGTACACTATCTAGTTTCAGATATCACTGCGTCTTATAGATAACTCTTAGTTTGTCAAGTTTCGGGCAATCTTGCACACTATCCAGTTTTAGACATCACTGTGACTAACAGACAACCTTTGGCCTTCCAATTTGAGGAAATCCAGTTCATCGTCTGATTTGGATGGCGTCTTACAGACATCCCTCGGATTATATGCTTTTGACCTTGATGGCAAGTGTTTTCGATCATCAGGGGTGACGAGGCCTTCGTCACATGATCAAATATAATTGCATCTTCTGGCAATTGATGTTTTCGAATAAGAGTGCATAAATATCCTCAATGTCAGACTCCTCTGTCTCACGCAATATCGGATATGAATATGCTGGATGCCAGACTTGGTATAATAATAAGGATGCATAAATATCCGAGACATAAATATGCAAATGAAAATATTCTCAATGTTAGACTCCTCTATTTCACGCGATCTTGGATATAAGTATGCTCTCGGGTCGATCCCGCACAGCCAATGTGACTTAAGGATGCTTTTGAATGTCATCCTCTTTGAAACCATCCGGTAGAGGGACATAATACTCACAACGAATGTATCTGCGGTATTAATGATGATGATGGTCCTCTTGACATGGTCCTCTTGACATGCGAATATGACATGGCCCTCTTGGTATGGTCCTATCGACATGCAAATATGACATGGCCCTCTTGGCATGGTCCGCTCGACATGAAAATATGACATGGCCCTCTTGGCATGGTTCTCTCGACATGCAAATATGCCATGACCCTCTTGGCATGATTCCTGTGATATGATGCCATACAATACGATGCAACACGATATAATATGATGCAATGTGATATGCCATAATGTGATGCGACATAATGCTATGTCATGTAATGCAGTATGATGTAATATGATGCAATACAGCATGATGCAATGTGACATGGTGCAATATGAATGCAAAATGTGATGCAACGTAGTACCGTATGATGCAATGGCCCATAGGGGATCCATAGAAAACATCATCTTTGGTCTTTATTTTGTCATGTCGACTCCTTTGTTGGTACTTGTGCTCAAGGAAAACGGTTAGTGGACACGGTGTTGCTCTTACTAGCGACCACAGCCGAACTTGAAAAAACTTTAAAGATGATGTTTATGAAGCTAGTCTAAATAACTTTCATTTCAAATGTGAATGAAATGGTCGTGTCCATCTATGGGGGCAGCCATAAATACCTTTTTTGAACATTGTATGTTCGTGGTAAATTTTTGATTTTGTGGGGATTGGCGGAGAACACCACCGATCTCTCATTTGGTGTCCTAATTTTGAAGCTGACCAAATGTCTTGATCTGCTTGGGGATTTGAGGATGTTGTCGATCTCTCTTTACTTAGTAGCTTCTGCGAACTACAAAAAAATTTGTCCGCTCGAGGAGTTTTTGCTTCTTCTGGCTTCTTCCCGATGTTTTGTCTTTTATCGCCAAATTTGGGGCATCTGGTCTTGTTGCGTTTCATTGAATACGTTGGATAACGAGGGGCTTCCACTGATTCCTAACATACTTTTTAGGACAACCTGCATCCACAAAATAATTGTTAGTTTTTTGGTGAAACTGGTCTATGTTGACCTCCTTTGATCTTCTGCTCCTTGCTTTGTCTTTCCTGGGTGCTTTCCACTCTTGGGTACTCGTCGTCCTCGACTCCCTGGGTCACGGTAGATATAAGAAAAAGTCAAATTATAAAGGATTAAAACTAATATCTTGTAAGGATTTTTCAAACAAGTTCTTCGGAAAACAAAGAATTTTGAAAAAGGATAGTTTGGAAAGGTCTCTGCCCATCATGTCATCTGCTAGCTCAACGAATGTCCTTTAATCAAGGCCTTGATGTTTCTGACATACTGTTTGTAGACTCTTGAGATCCTTTGTCATCCTAGCTGGGGAGTTCAAAATATTTTTCAAAATCTGTCATAGTTGGGGATTAATCCCCCTTGGACTGGATATTTTGAAGTAGACTCTAATCTCTCGGTGTTGGGGAATTATTCAGAGTCTATCTCTGAACTCTTGAATAAATCCTGGTGGAAATTTTGAGGTCTTCCTCAAAATTTCTGCCCAGTTAAAAGTTTTGTGATGAATCTCACTCCATTGGCAAGGGACTTGAGACTCCGTGGGGATTATGAGATTCTTTCTCGATACTCTCTTTTGTTTCTCTTTAGCACATTCTATGTTCCTGCGTGCTGGAGACTAATCTTTTCCTTCTGAATTTTTTAGATTCCTTTCTCGAAAAATTTTCCCCAGTTTCCATTTCCTGGGTGATATGATCGAGCCATTGTGGCTCCTACATATCTCGTTGAGGTAAGAATCAGGTCAAATATAGTTCCCACACTCGTAGTAGGAGAATATTGGAAATAAATAAAAGGGTGACCGAGGCCGACAAAGGCCGCCTACGTAGCTCATCATTGAGAATTCAGGTCGAACATAGTTCAGGATAGGAAGGGGAAAGATAGATTTTTCTAAGGGTTTGATCGAAGCCGACACAGGCCGCCTACGTGTCTCATTATTGAGAATTCAGGTCAGACGTAGTTCATACATAGAGGATAGCGATATCTTAATGTTTTTGCTAAGTGCAAAACGATTACAATCAGAAAATGCGATTACAGGAAAGAAATAGAAGGAAAAAAAACTTTAGGCATAGTAACTCTTCACATCATTAGAGTTTATTGGCTTGGCCATGCTTGATTATCTATCTCAAACAAAATCAAAGCTTCTGCTGATAGCACTTTTGGACAATGTACAGTCCTTGCCAATTTGGTGCAAATTTTCTTCTGTCTCGTGGGAGGGAAGGATTAACTGTCCATTCTCTGAATGGTATCCTAGAGTGACCAATAAGTTTTGGGGGATGATGTTTATGGTCATTCTCTTCCTATTATTGTAGGACCAGTTAAAGATGTTGATGTACGGCTTGAGCAGGCAGATAAGCTCTTTTTTTGTGCTTTTGACAAATGAACACCGACGTTGATTTCTTCCACTTGATCATTGCCTCCCCGATTGACCACCTCAAACTCTTTTAGGTAGGGCCTTTTCTGGTCTTCCAAGTTATTAGACTTCTTAGTTGTTCGTTCAAGGACCATGATGTCTTCAACATACTCCTCGGAATCATCATTGTCTAGCTCGGTTTATTCTTTAAGCTTTTGACATGACCTGACAGCGATAGGTTTTAACTTATTATTACTAAAACCAAAAAATGGGTTAGATAATAACAAGTGAACACAATCAATTTTGAACGGCAAATGTTTTTGAAATAAGGAGGCTTTCATTGAAATTTGGAAATATTTTCAAACTATGGCTATAACCCACATAAATGTAGGTTCATGCCTTTTGGGAAAGCAGTAAATAGTATGAGGAACATTAAAACATAAAGGATGGGTCGCAGAGCCTCATCCGGACCATCACCGATTTTTATAAAACAGAGTCTTTGTCTACCCAACCGAGCGGAGAGTCACGAGGGGAGTTTTGACCCAATTCTGTAGATTTTCGCTGGGATTGGCATCCCTAATCATGGCTGCCTTGGGGATGTCATCTGTTATAGCATCACATTCTTCGAACAGTTCCCCTATTCAATCCTATAACCCGTCGCTTGGGGAACCAATACGCACCGGGAATTACTGATATAAGTGAGAAAGTGGATTAGGCGGTCCAGACTGCTTCTTTCCTCTGACTCTCGCCTTGTCCGCTCAGGCCACATACCCTAGTCCATGTTGGGTCAACTGTACAGGGATGCTTAAAGGTTCTGTCATACCATCAGAATTCTTTCCCAACCCAAGGCCCGGCTCTTATCCACTCCCCAGCATCATGGTTTCAAGCATTTTATAGATGGGCGGCATGGGAATTTGAGGAGCAAGATCCTCTCCACTGGCATTGACGATCTCTATAGTGTAGAAATCGCTTCCTCTTGGGAATTCTTCAATCACAGGGACACAACCATTGGGACAGCCCAGGCGACTTCTTTCACCATGAACCACCACTTCATGTTCTTCCCAAATGAATTTTACCATCTGGTGCAAATTTGATGGTACGGCCCTGGCTTTATGGATCTATGGTCTTCCTAGAAGAAAATTATAACTGGTGGTAATATCCATGACTTGAAATTTTTTACCAAACTCGGCGGGTCCCATTAGGATGTACAGGCTAACTCTCCAATAGTGTCCCTTTGACTTCCGTCAAAAGCTCTCACGTAGACTCTGTTATGGCGAATCTTTCCTAGATCATACTCCAACTGAGTCAGTGTGGAAAACGGACAAATGTTCATCCCCAATCCATCATTGATCAAAACTCCGTTTATCATCGTCTCTTGACATTTGACCATGACGTGTAAGGACTTGTTGCGCATTAACCCTTCAAAGGGTAGTTCAGTAATACTTATAGTAGCTATAGCCTTTTCCAGCATTTCTTGCTTTTTAAGGCTAACCGACACTATTGACTTGCTCACAACTCATTGTTCATCAACCTTTATCATGTTAACAGTGACTCTTCCGTGATTCGGGAGCGGGTTATTATTAATATTAGTTGGTGCTGTTTGTAGTGTGACCACTCTTTGATCAATCAAATCCTAAATTTTGTGCCACAGGTTAATGCAATCTTTGGTATCGTGTCCACCTCCTCAGGAATGATAAGCACAATGTCGGTCACCCCTGAAGAAATGAGAGTCAGGATTGCCTGGTTTAGTTTGCATGGGCTGAATAAATCCAACAGCCTTCAATCTATTGTATAACTGAGTTTTTGTTTCAGCCAATTGGGTGAAAGTTCGAGGAGCTTTCTTTTCCAAATTTGGACGAGGGAGATTAGAATTGTTGGGAGGGGGAACTTGGCAATTATTCTGGTTCTCCAGAGCTTTCTGATATACTTGAAAGTTTTGGGGAGGAGCTTTGTAAGTGGTCTGCATATTTAGTTGTAGAGCTTGGTAAATATGTTGTATATTTGGTTGTGGAGCTTGGTAAATGGGTTGAGTATAAAAAATTGGCTAAGGATTTTATGGAGCTGGGGGAGGGGTTGTTGGGACAAGTGACTTTTTGTAGATGGCTCCGCAGGGTTTCCGTGATCTCTGACTAGGACTGAAGGATACTGAAGACACCTCTTCTCTCTTCTTTTTGGGAAGTCCTGCCGATCTTGAGAAGGCTGGGGCCTTGTCAAACTTGCCACTACGAAGACCTTCTTCTATAATTTCACCAATCTTGACTAGGTCAGCAAACTTGGCTTTAGCTGCTAATATCATTTTTTCATAAAATTTTGACTCTTGAGAGCGCATAAACACTGCGCTTATCTCTTCTTCTTTCATGGAAGGCCGAACTCTCGCCGCTTCCTTCCTCCATCAATAGGCATAGTCTCTGAAGTCTTCGTTTGATTTTTGTTTGATGCGTCCTAGAGAGTATCAATCTGGGATGACTTCTACGTTGTATGCAAACCTTTGGGTGAAATCTCTAGTGAGATCACTCCACTTAGACCATTTCTTCAGTTCCTGAGAGGTGAACCATTCTAAAGCCTCTCCACTCAGACTTTGACTGAAAAGCCTCACTAATATGGCGTCATTCTTTCAGGCGCCGACCATCTAGTCACAATAACTTCTTAAATGGGCTTCAAGATTTTCGACATCATTGAAGGTCTCGAACTTGGGAAATTTTGAATCCTTCTAGCAGGTCTATTTTGGGATGGATACAGATATCACCATAGTCATAGCCTCTCTCATAAGATGAACCTCGTAGTTCTCTGATCCTGTCAATTTATTCCTTCATCTGCGCCATGTCAAGATCACATTTCTTTTCTGTGGCTCTCAACTCTTTTTCCTTCTCTTCGTAGTGATCCAGTTTGGGGATTTCCTGGAGAGTGGTGTATGGTTCTACCATGACATGAAAAGTGGTTGGTGGCATGTTTTGAACAGGTAGGGGTTGGGTGTGTGGAATGGCATTTGGATATGTGGGAGTGTAATTCTGCAGATTAGCGATGTTGGGGTGGTTATTTTGGGAGTTATAGGTATTTAGTAGCGTGTTCTGGTAATTTAGAGGGAGCTTTTGTGGGAGGTAGACACTTGGGTTGTTACTCTGGTTAGTGCGTTGGACAAGGGGAGTATGGGTTTGGTATGAGGATCCGATATAAGGAGGGTTATTTGAAAGATGTTCGTTGGAAGGTTTGGGAATGGAGGAGGAAGGGATATTTCTTGGTTGATTTTCAGTCAATGGAGAGTTGAGTGGAGAAATCTGGAGAGGGGGCTGAGAATTGCCCATAGCCGAAGTGTTAGAAGCGATAGCCAAGCTAGCCATATCTTTGGCTTTCTGTACTTCTTCTTGCATCTTTTCCAATTTTCTTGCAAGTTCCGCAATCATTTCGCTTTGCTCAGCGATAACATTGTCTCTCACAGCCAAAGCATTCTCCTCTTCACTATCAGTCATTTTCCTTTTAGAAAAGCGGAGGTTAGATGATGAATCTAGGTGTGCTTTTGATCGGGTGAAGTAAGGATGTTCGGCCAGTTTTGTCAACACAAATCAATTTTTATTACCTGTTGAAGTAAAACAACTCAAAGGCTGATATGTTAGATCCTTTTGGTGATAAACAATACAAGATATCTCACTGAAGATAAACACATAAAGTAGCTTTTCATCAAGGCAAATTTATCCACGGGGTTATTGACTCAAAGGTTCGATGGACAGGAATTTGTCTATCGATTTTGGGTAGGCAGATTTCATCAGGAGATTTGACTTGTCGAGTCTTCATCTTTTGATACTTGTCTTGTAGCACTTGATATGCGTTCTGAACTTTTCGGCATCTTTGTGAAAGTATGGAAATGAAAATTTCTTGAAGATAGGGGACGGGCCATGAAAGGAAGTAGTTCGGATAGGGAAAGTTTGTTTTCTGAGCGAGACTTAACAGGGTTTTAAGAAGTCTTTGGATTTTTTCTGGGGAAATTTGAAGAACTTCGAGAGTGACTTTGGTCGGTCTTTGCACAGTGAGCTTTTATCCTGCCTATGGGTCCTAAAATGTTCAAATAGGAGTGGATCAATTCACCTTTGATTTGAGCAACGCATATAAGCACGTAAGACAGTTATATCACATAACAATTTATAGCGCGTCCTATACGGATATGTGACCTTTTTATGCCAAAGGTAGGCCTAACGAATTGAAGGATGTGTATGTCATTTGTAAAATGTTCCATTGCCCCAAAAATATATATACACAAATTGAATAAATCTAATTGGGATACAAAATAAAGGAGAGGGGTGTGCAATGAATATCAGTCCCACGCAGGGGTATAATCCTAGACTAAATCATCGTGGAAGGTCCTTCATTCTTGAACTTCTTGTACTTCTTGAAACTCCGAACGCCTTTCGGATGGCAATCTTCTTGCACTATCTAAAAATTCCAATCCCGGGGGAAATTGGTTCGTACAACCCGACATCACATCCTTCAATTAAACACATAAGGGATGATCGTTTGTAGTTGACTCGTGGTCAATAGACGTAAGGTGTTCTTTCTAATGGGCCCAGTACCCCTAAGGTATCGGGTCGTCCTAGGTCAATGCCTAAAATTGGGTTTTGGTTTAGCTCTACGCTAGGTGTCTAGAGTGGATTTTTTTGAAATAGATCGGGACCTAAGTGGACAACTTGGGTTGAAAATACGATAGCCATTGGACGCATGCCGTACCCATAAACTATCATATTTTCGAGAAAGTGTTATTTATAGCGAGAGGCCACGAGATCGTGAACCTCCCTAAAGTATAAATAAAATCACATGTCATGTGGCGGAATATGCTATGAGATTCAATGACAGTATATTTTGCGAAAAATAAATACATAAGCGAATATTAATTAAAATTTTCTAACTATTATAATATTTTGAATAGTTAGTCAAAATAGTTCAAATTTTTGGTTAGAACCTAAATAAATCCCAAACAGAGTCGCCATTTCTGTCTTATTCCTTTTCAAATTTTTATTATTTTATTTTAAAGAGAGATGGTAAAAATGGTTTGACAATTTAGAAATTATTTCAAAACTTAAAGACAATTTCAAAATAATTCTAAAATGAACAGAGTCCCCACTTAATTTTTATAAAGAAATTAAGAAAACTTTAAAATAATTTCAAAGACTTAAAAACAGAAATAATTTTTTAAAATTAGAGAAAATGGGTAAGGGTTCAAGTAACGTCTTAACAAGGCTTTTAAGGCACTTAAGAAAGTTCGTTTAAAAATGGTTGACCAAAAAATGATTTTTGACTGACTAAAAAAAATGACTAATTTTGAAAGAGTTTGAAATAATAAAAATAACAAATGAAATAAAAGGCTACTAATCCATCCAAGGCGAAGGTAATTTATTTCAATTAATGAAAATTCATTCTTTATGAAAATATTCAAATTCGAGGAAAAGCAACTATAGTTTCAAACAAAAGTTATTCAAATCAAAAGAAAAGTCTCTTTTGAGTCAAGGATTTTAAAAGACTTACTTTATTAGCAAGTATTGAAGAAAATGAAATTCCTATTTTTTACGAAAAGATGTGAAGTAAAACTAATTCAAGAAAAATGGCGAGAATTGCAAACTTTAGCTTTGAAAGGTCAAATTATCATTTCAACCAAATAAAGAAGCTTTGAAAAATTTATTTGAACATGTCCTAAAATGATCAAGATTATAAAAGAACAAGGGATTTTGAAAAAAAGTGATTTTTATTCTACAAAAATTTAACGAAATGAAAGCTTAGAGGAAAACATTAATCTTAGATAAACGAGGAAATTACTTCAAGCTAATTCTACGAAAGTTGATATTAAGGAAAGACGAGTTTACGAAAAATCTCAGAAAATCCATTTTTTAACTGAAGAAAATTTTGTTAAGCCATGGATGAGTAAATAGTCATTTTTATTTGAAAAATCTATGTTTTAGGCAATTGAACACAAATTCTAATTTTTTCACTTTAACCGAACTTAAATTAAATGACGAAAATTGAAAGAAATAAATTTACAAAAAAAATAAAACCAAGATAAGTTAAAATGGTACATCTTTGATGGATCTATTTAATTTAATTAAAAGAGTTAGAATTAAACTAATACAAATAATTCAAACCAAATTAAATACACATGAAATAATAGAGAGTAGAGGAATTGGGCTTTCAGGCCCATTGATAAATCTGTCCAATCTTGGACTGGAAATTTAATGGATTTTGGTCCATTCATTCTGCCTGTATACCAGCAATATGTCACTGCTCCTTTTGCTTGTATTTTTTGGGTATATGACTGTATATCAGTCCCATATACGCATCTTTGTCTTCCACCTGTATGCTAGCTTCCTTTGGCTTCATTTATCGTTGTATATCCGCGTATATCATCTCTGTTGATCACTAGTCCATGTTTGGACTAGGGATTGACTCGAATGTTGGGACTTTGCCCAACAAAGATACGAGGATGAGAGTCCATCGACTCGAAAAGTATCATATACAAAGAAAAAAAGGATAAAGATTAGCATATGCTCAACAATGGATTCAAGCAAGATTAAATAAAGCTAATCAATTAACTTATACCCAATCATTCACAATCAAATTATCATCCATGTGATTTCAATTTGATAAAATAGAGAAGATATCACTGGACAGATTTTAAAACATAACTTGAATTTTTCCAAAATGAGCATATGTGGTCATAGTTCTTGAAGGGACAGAGAAGAAAGATAGCAATTCGGTCTATTAAAAGATACACACTAGGGATGAAAATGAGTGGTTTCATGTGACCCTTTAAATGCTCACCTTATGCTTAGCTTAGAACATTTGCTAGGTAAAATCATTAGCTCATGTTTATACCAACAATGGAATTCACATATAATGATAAGGAAAAACCAAGTGAGAGTAAACTTTTGAATATTTAGCCAAAGAATTTCATAGCTACTGTGCATTAACCAAGAAACAGCAAACAAAGAAAATAACTTCAGCTTGTTCGCATGGAAGGGACAATAATTTCTGGAGAAAGACACAAAATTAAAGAGTACAAATATTATCAAAACGTGATGAGCAGCTAACTATGAGGGTTTTAATAGTTGACGGGAAATTGAGAATCTCCACCAACTGATTTTACTTTTTCATGGAATACTAAGACCATTTTCGAAAGGTAAGTTAAAGGGAGTCATTCTTAACAGCAAAACATCATGACCATAGTCATGTTTTGAAGGTCTTTCTGAGAATAACTAATGAGTTATCTCAAGGCCTTAATTCTTAGAGTTTCACATGATATTGAAGACCCTGCAAACTCCAAAACATAGCTCAAAACAAGAACATTTAAACACCTTTTTTTTAACAAAGATCCCTTCTTGCAAAGAAAGAATCAAAAGGCAAAGAGTGACAATGAGTTAACAAGAAAACATCAAAGCCATGGATCAATCGCTAACACCTATCCATTACGATGAAAAATCATGCTTTAACTAATAAATTAGAGAATTTTATTACATTACATCAGACAACAAACATATTACATACTTATTCTCGAACAAGCAAACATAGAGAAAACAATGGGGAGCATTAGGTCTTTAGGAGCTCTTGGGATGAGCCAAACCAGTAAGTTCAAAGCCCATCCCGAGCTCGACCTATTACTTCCCTTTTATCCAACAGACGATCCCGAAACAAGGCTAAATAGTAAGCAAATGGACAATAGAATTTCACATCAAATCAAGCTAACAATCAAGGACATAGAATTAGGAATAATTTTTCATCCTCCAGTCCCCATCAAAACAAACAAGACCGACCCTGAAATAGTATTCAAATGGCTAATGCAGTAAGAATCAACCCAAACGAATAAAGCTGCAACAATCCAATCTGAGAACAGAGATGAGAAGAGGTAAAATAGATAGTGATTATTACCTTTTTTCGGGAAGCAAAACTGAGATGTGACGAGTTGAGCTTTAACCAGAGAACCTCGACTTTCCTACGAATTAGGAACTTGACATTCTTGGCTTTCAAATAGCAAGAGAAAATTTAACCACAAATACTAAAGATTACAGTGATTTTCACTTCGAATATCGCCTTGATTTTTCAGGTTTCCCCAACAGTCGGAGAAAACGACTCTCCAAGACTTTGCTACCCAAAAAACCACCTTAAAAAATGAGCAAATGGGGGTTTATATAGGGGAATTTCTGGGGTTTCCAACGGGTGGAAATGGGGGGAAAATATTTGATGATTTCGGATAGAGTTTGAGAATTTTTAAAATCCAAACACCTGATGATGCCACATTTGTATCTATAGGGGTACAAAATCGATCACACACCAATCATTTGGAGTGGTTTACACCGCGATTTTAGGGATTGGAGACGTTGAGGACACCTGTCCTCTTCTGGGTTCTTCTAGAATTGGACAACGCAATCGTACAAAGAGACAGAGACGAGAGGAAATTGGACGGAGGGATTGACGATTTATAGAAATTTAGGAGCCGTTTAGAGGAGTTTTGGTTGTTGTCTGGTAGCTGGGTTTGACGGAGAGAGTACCTGGTTGTTTCATTGTTCGTTTGTTTGAGACGAAGAAGAGAGAAATAGAGGTAAGGGATTGTTTGGGATTTGTTGTGTTAGAGTGAGGTGAAAGAGTATAGAGAGTATATGATGGATTGGGCTGGGTATGGGGTTGAAATAAGGTGGGCTAGGCAATTTGGAAAGGGAATGGGCCATCGGGTCAGGCTGGCCCAAATCATTGGCAGATATAAGGAGTGTGCGGGTTATTTAAGGTATGGCCATATTGCTTTGCAAATGTGTCCAGATTTGGTCAAATTCACAACCAAATTGATTTAAAACTTAGCCCAACCATTGAGATTATAGCCAAATTGGACCTAATTGAGATTAATTTAAAGAAATTAGGCCGTAATTGGAATAGGACAAACCAAATACGATTAATTTAATCGAGCTTTAGTTTTTGAAACAACTAAAATAATTAATTCATTTTCATATTTAAACATGTGTTCAGAAAACACCAATTTTTCAATTTACTTCCATGTTAAATCACTTTTGACCAAGATTGGTAGTTTTAAACATTTTGAAATAATTTTGGAAAAATCCTTTGAATATCTACTAAAATTCTTGAAACATTATACATCTACATATATTATGAATATACGTAGACTTATATTTATTCGTGAAGATTATAGAATACTCTCCGGAATTAATTTTGAAAAATTCTTTTAATTAATTATTTAAAATTGTTTAAAATCTAAAAGCTCGATAATTAATCGAATAGTGGAGGGTAAAAATTGGGTGTCAACAGCTATTGGGTTGTCAGTTTTATTTTTCGACTAACTATATTCTCATTTTCATTATATATTCATACATGTTTGGATTTATTTTCCCAACTTATATATTGAGATCAGTTCAGTTTTTTGCACAGTTCGTATATTACCATAATTTTCTAGATATGCCAGACCATGGGTTAGCTTGGAGGCATTCATGACACTAAGCACTGTGTTACGTCAAGGGGGTAGCCTCAGGCATGACAAACTTGATATCAGAGCATTAGGTTCGACTGTCCTAGAGTGTCTGAAAGCCGCGTCAATTAGAGTCTTCTTCATGGGTGTGAAGTGCGCCATACTTCTGGGGGAGAAACTATGAGACGTCAGTAGGAAAATCTTCACTTCATTCTTTTTCATCTCGTTCTATAGAGTATGAACTCTATTTAATATCCTTCTAACTCATGCTCTACACGTTTCAGAAAAGGTCTCCCAGAAAAGCCAACGCAAGGAACCAACAGCTCCAGCAGACCCTTTGAATGAGCAAGTCACTCATACCAAATTCAGGGATGCTTTTCAGGTGCTTGCTCAGGCTATGACTGCTCAGGTCAACCAACAAGTTCTAGCACCGCTAGGTTACCCCCTAGATGTAACAAGGGACTCGGGACCACAATAATCCCAAGCTAACCCTTGGTCATAGCATTCTCAAGCATAACAAAAGATAAGCTGAAGAATAATACGGAAATCTAATAAGGAAACATCAATAAGGGTCTAAGAGCCACATAACATACAATATCCAAAAAGGGAACTCGAATACAAACTATGTCTGAAAGCCTCTAGTCATAACATAAAGAGTTGCTAGGACAAGACCCTAGCTAACTCGGAGTATAGAAGTAAAGCTATCATAAGGAAAAGCATAACTAGTCCTCAAACCATGAGGACTCACCACAGCTGACTAAGGAGGTGGCCTGAGACTCTAGCCACAAAGCTGAGAAGGGGTACCTAATCTGCATCATCAAAGGATGCAGCGCAATATGCGTTAGTACTATGGAATGTACTAAGTACGTGAGCAATGCATGAGTTATGACAAAATCAGTTTAAAATATGCTTGAAATGAACTTATTACATAAAGAAGGACCATAAATAAATGACAAGGTACAAACATAATACATGAAGGAAGGCTTAGGTTCCAAAATATAGATTTATACATAACTTCATAACTTGAAAATAAACATGTGGGAGTTTCTCTTAACCGATATTAAACCATGCTGAGCTACATGAAGTTCAATGTCTTGCACCCATAATGAAAGAGTTGTCCTAACCGGCTAAGGTTAGAAACATGTCATACCAGGATCCTGTCATAATAAGCCTCAACACGGGCAACCTACGGTGGCAACATAGTTTTGGACTTGGGTTATCTGAACACTCATCTCTCGGTGCTAAATACTACTCCCAAAACATAATAATAACATGAGCTCATATACATGCGACATATCTAATGCCAAACTTGTTCATACTTATTCATGACTTGTTCATACCCTGAATCGTCATACTACTCATGAGTTTTGGTTTAGAAAATGACCCATGAGCATTGATGGAACATCGGGTGTCTTGCCTTGCATCATATTTCATATCATGGAAAAACTTGCATACTTCATGACTTGTAAAATTTTCATAGCTCTAGTTCAATTTTCATAAAACATATATTTTCATAGAATCATAAGGACTAGGCATGCTTTTTGTAATTATATAAAGGCCATGATATCTAATCATGCCTACATTCTCTTGAAAATTCATGGGTTTATGCTAGAAATCAACTTTCATGCTTGGGCTTTTAAAATCAACAAGAGAATCATAATCAAATCATGTGTAATCAATAGAAACCATGAATTTAAACATAGAAACTGATTTCATAAATTTTCCCCAAATTTAGATCAAAAACCCTAATTTCATAACTCCATAAATCCAAATTAAGACTTGGGGATTTTTTGGGCACAAGGGTGAAAGGGACCCATTTTTAAAGACCCACATACCTTGGATAAGGATTATCCACTTCAATGGAAAAGATTTGGAGACTTGACTTGGAGCTTGGAGACTTGAGCTTGAAGAGAGATTTGACTTTTTGAGTGAAGAATGAGGAGCTTAAGATAGACTTAGGATAATATTGGTGAAAACCATCCTAAACGTGGTCAAAACGACTTCACTTAATACATAATAGGGTGGAAAATGACCAAAATGCCCCTAGAAATTAATTGGAAAAAGGCTGGAAATTGGTCAACTTTCAGTGACCACGAGTGGAGTCTACGACTCGTAGACTTTTCCACCACTCGTACACTGCTAGTCGTGGAAGCTGCCAGAAATTCAACCTGCAGGAGACTTTCTACAGTTTAACAGGACGACTCGTGGAAGTTTCCACGAGTCGTAGAACCTAATCGTGGAACTCAAGGAACTTGACTGACCTATGATCAACTTCCACGAGTCAACAGTACGACCTGTAGAAACTTCTATGAGTCATGGAAGTGACTCGTGGTTGTCAGTACTGAGGTTGGTCTGCAGGACTAGGATCACGAGTCACTCCCACGACTCGTGGAACCTTCCACAACTCGTGGACTTGACCCGTGGTCCCTAGAACTTGGAATTTTCTGAAGTTTTCATCTTGGATAGCTGGATACCTATACGGGGTGTTACAATATCCCCCCCTTGAGATCATTCATCCTCAAATTAAGTCTAGACAAGGGAAACTAAGGGGAAAATAGCCCAACCAAACATCAAAACATAGAAATCAAGGCGTAATCATAAAATTAAAACTTTTCAACTTGAAAACATGATAAACTAACTTCGTAACACATGGATGCATGGTAAAATCATGAGAGAAACTGATGGAGTAGATTCAGAGGGACATACTAAGGAGAAAACTAGTACCTCAAGCTGGAACTGAGTTAGAAGGAAAGAGATGAGGGTATTTGGCCTTCATGGCCTCTTTCGCTTCCCAAGTAGCACCTTCAACAAGCTGATTCCTCCAAAGGACTTTTACCGAAGCGACTTCTTTGTTCCGTAACCTCTGAATCTTACGATCAAGGCTACCTCTTCCACCTCGAACCAACCAATAGGAGATCTACACCTCCGACCATAAAGTGCCTCATAGGGAGCCATCTAGATGCTAGAGTGAAAGCTGTTGTTGTAGGCAAACTCGATAAGAGGTAAGTGATCATCTCAATTTCCTTTGAAGTGAAAAACACAGGCCCTCAACATATCCTCCAAAGTCTAAATAGTACATTCGGTCTGGCCATCCATATGAGGGTGAAAAGCTTGTTAAGCTTCACCTTAGTACCAAGACCCTTCTGAAACGATCTACAAAACTGAGATGTAAACTGAGGACCCTTATCAGAAATGATAGACAAAGGAACACCATGTGATCGGACTATCTCCCGAATGTAGAGTCTGGCATAATCATCCGCTGTATCTGTAGTCTTAACAGCCAAGAAATGGGATGACTTGGTCATCCAGTCGACAATCACCCAAATAGAATCATATTGCATTCTTGTACGGTCAATATCCTGAACCATACCACCTGGTCTTTGATGTTCCACCTTTACCTATTGACAGTTGGGATATTTAGCCAAAAACCTGGCTATGTACTTCTTCATACCATTCCACCAAAAGACTTCCCATAGGTCACAGTACATCTTAGTGGCACCTGGATGAATGAAGTATCTAGAATTGTGAGCCTTAGACAAAATCTGTTGTCTCAACCCATCAACATCTGGCACACACAAGCGACACTGATAACGAAGCACACCATCTCCCCCTTGGGAGAAAACCTCAACCTTTTGCTAACGAACTACACCCTTAAGCTGAAGTAGAACGGGATCTTGGTCTTGCTTGGCTTTCACCTCAGCCACCAAGGATGATTCGACACCATTAGTCATAATCACACCACCTTCGGTCGAGTCCATAAGGCGAACTCCCAACCGAGCAAGCCTATGAACTTCTTTAACCAATTCCTTCTTTCCATCTTTAATAGAAGCTACACTGCCCATGGACAACCTACTCAAAGCATCTACCACAAATTTGGCCTTACCCGGATGATAAAGCACACTCATATCATAATCCTTAAGGAGCTCAAGCCATCTCTTTCGTCGCAATTTTTTTTCCTTTTGAGTGAACACATATTGAAGGCTCTTATGATCGGTGAAAACATCCACATGCACACCATACAAGTAGTGCCTCAAAATCTTCAAAGCAAAAACCACGGCCGCTAGCTCAAGGTCATGAGTAGGGTAGTTCTTCTCATGTACCTTAAGCTATCTCGAAGCATAAGCATCACCTTTCCCCGTTGCATCAAAACACAACCCAAATCAATTCTGGAGGTATCACAATACACAACAAAATCATCAAGGCCTTTGGGTAGAGCCAATACTGGAGCTGTGGTTAATTGAGTCTTCAATTCTTAAAAACTTTTCTCACAAGAGTCAGACCACTGAAACTTAACCTCTTTGTGAGTCAATTGGGTCAAAGGGGAAGCAAGAGATGAAAACCCCTCCACAAATCTCCTATAGTAATCAGCCAAACCCAAGAAACTCCTAATATCAGACGGAGAAGTGGGTCTAGGCTAGTTCTTTACCGCCTCGATCTTTTGAGAATCAACCCGAATACTATCTTTAGTCACAATATGACCCAGAAAAGCTACAGACTGCATCCAAAATTCGCACTTGCTAAACTTAGCAAACAACTATCTACCCTTGAGAGTTTGCAACACAACCCTCAAGTGATCCACATTCTCATCCTCACTTCGAGAGTAGATGAGGATATCATCAATGAAAACAATAATAAACATATCCAACGACTGTTTGAACACACGGTTCATCAAATCCATAAAAGCTGCAGGAGCATTCGTTAGACCAAAAGACATAACAACAAACTCATAATAACCATACCGAGTCCTGAAGGCTGTCTTCGGGAAATCACATTCCCGAACCCAAAGCTGATGATAATCGGATATAAGGTCAATTTTGGAGAAGAAACTAGCACCCTAAAGCTGATCGAACAAGTTATCAATCCTAGGAATGGGATACTTATTCTTGATTGTGACCTTGTTCAATTGATGGTAATCAATACACATTCTAAGATATCCATCCTTCTTACGAACAAACAAAACTGGGGCACCCCAAGGAGAAATACTAGGCTTGATGAAACCCTTATCAAGCAAGTCTTTCAATTGATCTTTCAACTCCTTGAGTTCCATAGGGGCCATTCTATAGGGAGGAATAGAGATAGGATTCGTATCGGGAAGAAGATCTATCCCAAAGTCAATTTCCCGCTTGGGAGGGACTCTGAGTAAATCATCGGGGAACACTTCTAGGAATTCATTCACAACAGGAACAAACTGAATAGTCAGAGTCTCGGACTCCGTGTCCATAACCCGAACTATATGATAGACATAACCCTTAGAAATCATCTTCCTATCCTTAAGATAAGATATGAAATGACCCTTCCAAGAAGAGGGAATACCTTGCCATTCTAGGACAGGTTCATTAGGAAACTTGAAACTAACCACACGGGTGCGACAATCAACTGAGGCATAACATGCATACAACAAATCCATACCAAGAATGATATCAAAATTAGTATCTCCAACTTTACTAAATCCGCTGAAGTGACTCTATGAAGGATTGAGATAGGGAAATCTTGATAGACTCTTTCAGCTAGGACTGACTCACCAACAGGTGTAGAAACATGAAAGGGCTCTAAAAGAAATTCAGGACGAATCTCGAATTTACAAGCTATATAAGGGGTTACCAAAGATAAGGAAGCACCGGGATCCAACAAGGAATATATATCAAGAGAGAAGACTTTCAACATCGGTAACCACATTTGGAGAACTTTCCTGATCCTGGTGGGAGGACATAGCATAAAGACAGTTCTGGCGTTGACCACCAGAACCAGAAGTTGCGCCCTGTAGGGCTGGTTTACCAACTGAAGCTGCTGGAGTAGACTGAGTCCTACCACCTCCTTGCCCCTTCTTAGCTGAAGGGCAATCTCTAAGAACGTCCTAAGTTTGTCCACAACCATAGCATGCACCCGTGCCCAAATGACACTCTCCCGGGTGATTCTTCCCACACTTGGTACAAATGGGGAAAGAAGGCCCCTTAGTAACACTTACCTGAGATTGGGAATAAGAACCATATCCTCTACCACCCTGATCATGACGAGGCCTCTAGGCCTGGGTAGGAGCATAACAAAAGAATGAACGGATCTGGATGACTTCTTTTGGAAAGAAGAGCGATGTCCACCCCCGTACCTATGATGACCAAAATCCAATCCCTCGGATCTACCCCTCTTTTTCTCCCTAGCCATCTCCTTAAGCTTATCACCCTCAATCTGATGGGCATGGGTCATGAAACGAGAGATGTTCATGTCACTCAACAACAAGGCAGGCCTACACTCCTTCTTCACTATATCAGAGACACCATAGATGAACTTGCTCATTTGATCATGCGGGTCCGCTACCATGGAGGGAGCATACCTAGACAACTGAGTGAACTTCAAACTATATGCTTGCACCAATATAGAACCTTGTATCAAGTTCACAAATTCCTCTACCTTCGCTTGCCTCAACTCACGCGAAAAGAACCTATCAAGAAAGGCTCTCTCAAAACACTCCCAAGTCATGGGGATCGCATCCCTCACCCTAGCCTCCTTCCCTTGCGTGAACCAAATATGAGCCACAATCTTGAGTTGGTAGGATACAAGCTCAACACAATCAACACCTGCTACTTTCATAACCTCAAAGATCTTCTTCAGTTCATCAATAAAGTTAAGCGGGTCCTCACTCACTTTCGAACCTCAAAACTCTGGCGAGTTCATACAGATAAGGTCACGAAATCGGGTTGCTACCCCACCTTGAGGATGAGCGGGGGCAGGAGCCTGTTGATTTTCCAATGTATGAGCTAGTAGGTGAATAGCATTCCTAAACTTATCATTCATGACATCGGGAATCGGAACTTGAGGAGAGGAATTTCGAGCGGCTCGGGGAGACATAATCTGAAGCGCATAAGATAAAGATTAGAGGAATATTAGACTTAAGCTCTATCACACGATGTGATCATGAAAGAAGTGAAGTTTTTCTAAGACATCTCATAGATTCCCTCTTATATGTGTGGCGTGCTTCACACACAAGAAAAATACTCTACTCGATGCAGCTTTCAGACATCCTAGGACCCTTGAACCTGCGGCTTTGATACCAAGTTTGTCATGCACCGAGGTTACTCTCTAGACGTAACATGGGACTCGGGACCACAAGGATCCCAAGCTAACCCTTGGTCATAGCATTCTCAAGCATAACAAAAGATAAGTGGAAGCATAATACAGAAATCCAATAAGGAAACATCAATAAGGGTCTAAGAGCCACATAACATACAATATCCAAAAAGGGAACTCGAATACAAACTATGTCTGAAAGCCTCTAGTCATAACATAAAGAGTTTCTAGGACAAGACCCTAGCTAAATCGGAGTATAGAAGTAAGGCTATCATAAGGAAAAGCATAACTAGTCCTCGAACCATGAGGACTCACCACAACTGACTAAGGAGGTGGCCTGAGACTCTAGCCACAAAGTTGAGAAGGGGTACCTTAATTTGCATCATCAAAGGATGCAGTGCAATATGCGTTAGTACTATGGAATGTACTAAGTATGTGAGCAATGCATGAGTTATGACAGAATCAGTTTAAAACATGCTTGAAATGAACTTATTACATAAAGAAGGACAATAAATAAATGAAAAGGTACAAACATAAGACATGAATGAAGGCTTAGGTTCCAAAATATAGATTTATACATAACTTCATAACTTGAGAATAAACATGTGGGAGTTTCTCTTAACCGACATTAAACCATGCTGAGCTACATGGAGTTCAGTGTCTTGCACCCACACTGAAAGAGTTGTCCTAACTGGACAAGGTTAGAACCATGTCATACCAGGATCCTTTCATAATAAGCCTCAACACGGGCAACCTACAGCGGCAACGTAGTTTTGGACTTGGGTTATCTAAACCCTCATCTCTCGGTGCTAAATACTACTCATAAAACATAATAATAACATGAGCTCATATACATGCGACATATCTAATGCCAAACTTGTTCATGCTTATTCATGACTTGTTCATACCTCGGATCGTCATACTACTCATGAGTTTTGGTTTAGAAAATGACCCATGAGCATTGATAGAACATCGGGTGTCTTGCCTAGCATCATATTTCATATCATGGAAAAACTTGCATAGTTCATGACTTGTAAAATTTGCATAGCTCTAGTTCAACTTTCATAAAACATATATTTTCATAGAATCATAAGAACTAGGCATGCACTTTGTAATTACATAAAGGCCATGATATCTAATCATGCCTATATTCTCTTGAAATCATGCAAATTCATGGATTTATGCTAGAAATCAACTTTTATGCTTGGACTTTCAAAATCAACAAGGGAATCATAATCAAATCATGTGTATTCAATAGAAACATGAATTTAAACATCGAAACTAATTTCACAAATTTTCCCCAAATTTAGATCAAAACCCTAATTTCATAACTCGATAAATCCAAATTAAGACTTGGGGATTTTGGGAACAAGGGTGAAAGGAACCCATTGTTAAAGACCCACATACCTTGGATGAGGATTACCCACTTCAATGGAAAAGATTTGGAGACTTGACTTGGAGCTTGGAGACTTGAGCTTGAAGAGGGATTTCCCTTTTTGAGTGAAGAATGAGGATATTAAGATAGACTTAGGATAATATGGGTGAAAGCCCTCCTAAAGGTGGTCAAAATGACTTCACTTAATACATAATAGGGTGGGAAATAAACAAAATGCCCCTAGGAATTATTTGGAAAAAGGCTGGAAATTAGTCAACTTTCAGTGACCACAAGTGAAGTCTACGACTCGTAGACTTTTCCACGACTCGTGGACTGCTAGTCGTGGAAGCTACCAGAAATTCAACTTGCAGGAGACTTTCTAAGGTTTAACAGGATGACTCGTGGAAGCTTTCATGAATCGTAGAACCTAATCGGTAACTCAGGGAACTTGAATGACCTTTGATCAACTTCCACGAGTCAACAGTACGACCCGTAGAACCTTCTTCGAGTCATGAAAGTGACTCGTAGTTGTCAGTACTGGGGTTGGTCTGCAGGACTGGGATCATGAGTCACTCCCACGACTTGTGGAACCTTCCATGACTCATGGACTTGACCCGTGGTCCCTGGAACTTGGATATTTTTGAAGTTTTCATCTTGGATAACTGGATACGTGTACAGGGTGTTACAGGAGGAGACATCAAAATAGCTAGAACAGGTGAATTTCACTACTCTAAGCAGAGATCAGATGGTGGTTACCGCTCTCAATTCTGTCAGAAATCTTAAGCTCCAGCCCCATCCTGTGCTAGTGCTCCAGTGCCTAAGTCTAGGCAGGATAGGCAGGATAGGGCGCCAGGCTCTAAGTCCCAAGGTACAATTACTAGCGGGCGCACTCATCCAATTTGCAAGAAGTGTGGTATGAACCACCAAGGTGACTGTATAACAGACAGTGATAATAGTTTTGGGTGGTGTAAACTAGGCCATAGAATGAAAGAATGCCTAATAACTTCTCAGAAGGGCAGGGATACTCGTTCACAGAATCAGGCTAACTCCATGAAAGCTCCAGCATGTCTCCCGACTCAGCAGGGTGCCTCATCTAGTGCAAATGGAGGTTAGTGCTAGAATAAATTGTATGCCCTTTAGACTCGATAAGACCAGGAGTTTCTCCCGATATGGTAACGGGTACGTTGCAAGTCTTCCATTTGGATGTTTATGCATTGTTAGACCCAAGGGCTACCCTTTCTTTTATAACTCCTTCTATAGCAGTAAATTTTGGTGTCAGTCCAGAAATACTCCCCAAATTCTTCTCAATCTCTACTCCAGTTGGTGATTCTGTTATAGCTAGATGGGTATATAGAAATTGCCTTGTCTCAGTTTCCCAGAAAGTCACCTCAGCCGATATTGTAGAGTTAGAAATAACTGACTTTGATATTATTCTAGGAATGGATTGATTACATTCCTGTTATGCCTCAGTTGATTGTAGAACTAGGATCATTCGGTTCCAATTTCTAAATAATCCAGTCTTAGAATGGAAGGAAATACCTCAGTGCCTGTAGGTTAATTCATCTCTAACCTTAAGGCCAGAAAAATAATTTCAAAAGGGTATATCTATCATCTTGTTTGGATTAAGGATTCAAACTCCAACACCCCAACTTTTGAGTAAGTCTAGTGGTGAATGAATTCCCAGAAGTGTTACCTGAAGATCTTGTCAGAGTTCCTCCTAAAAGGGAAATCAACTTCAGAATTAATCTCCTTCTAGATACCCAGTCTATTTCAATTCATCCTTTCAGAATGGCTCCAGCTGAGCTTAAGGAATTGAAGGAACAGTTGAAAGACCTTCTAGATAAGGGCTTCATCAGACCCATTATCTCTTCATGGGGTGCTCCAGTTCTCTTTGTGCATAAGAAAGATGGTTCTCTCAGGATGTGTATCGATTACCGTCAGTTGAACAAGGTCATAATAAAAAATAAGTATCCCATCCCCAAGATTGATGACTTATTTGACCAGTTTTAGGGTGCTAGTTGCATCTCTAAAATAGACCTCAGATCCAGCTATCATCAACTAAGATTCAGAAATTGTGACATTCCAAAGACAGCCTTCAGAACTCGGTATGGTCACTATGAATTTATAGTCATATCTTTTGGACTAACGAATGCTCCTGCAACTTTCATGGATTTGATGAACAGAGTGTTCATGCAGTATATAGACTTGTTCATCATTGTCTTCATCAATGATATACTTATATATTCTCGGAGCGAGAAAGAGCATGCAGACCATTTGAGAGTGGTATTACAAACTCTCAAGGATCGCCAGTTATTCTCCAAGTTCAGTAAGTGTGAATTCTTGTTAAAATCAGTTGCTTTTCTTGGTCATGTGGTGTCTAGTGAGGTAATCCGAGTTGATTCTCATAAGATTGAGGCAGTGAAGAACAGGCCCAAACTTACCTCTCCGACAGGAATTATAAGTTTCTTGTGTTTGGCCGGTTACTACAAGAGGTTTGTTGAAGAATTTTCATCCATAGCTTCCCCATTGACCAAGTTGACTCAGAAGAAGGTCAAGTTTCAGTGGACAGATGAGTGTGAGAAGAGTTTCCTAGAGTTGAAAACTAGGTTGATTCATGGTTTATTGTGATGCATCCAGGGTCGACCTGGGCTGTATCTTGATGCAGCATGGTAAGGTCATAGCTTATGCCACTAGGCAGGTTAAGATTCATGAGAAGAACTACCCGACTCATGACCTTGAGCTTGCAGCAGTTGTGTTCTCCCTAAGGATTTGGAGACATTATTTGTATGGTGTCCATGTAGATGTGTTCACAGACCATAAGGGCCTCCAATATGTGTTCACTCGAAAGAGTTGAATCTTCATCAGAGAAGGTGGCTCGAGTTCCTCAAAGACTATGATATGAATGTGCTCTACCATCCGGGTAAGGACAATGTAGTGGTTGATGCCCTCAGCAGACTGTCTATGGGTAGTGTGTCACATGTTGAGGAAGAGAGGAAAGAATTAGCCAGGGATGTTCATAGGTTTGCTCGCTTAGGAGTTTGCCTCATGGACACGATAAATGGTAGTGTGATAGTCCAGAATGGGTCGGAATCTTCATTAGTAGTGGAGGTGAAAGAGAAACAAGACAGTGATCCCATATTACTCCAGTTAAAAGGTTCAGTTCATCAACAGAGGGTAGAGGTCTTCTTCCAAGGGGGAGATGGTGTGCTTCACTACCAGGGTCGTTTATGTGTACCAAATGTGGGTGATTTGAGGCAGTAAATCATTACAGAAGCCCATAATTCTAGATATTCAATTTATCCCGGTGTCACAAAGATGTACCATGATCTATGAGAAGTCTATTAGTGAAACAAAATGAAGAGGGACATCGCAGATTTTATGGCTATCACGACCCAACCCGTCGTGAGTGGCACCCACCCAACCCCCGAATGAGTGAACCAATAGAGTTCCACCCTTGCCTAGACTAACAACCTAAAACCAGCAAGCATCAAAGTAAACTAGCAATGAAAATAAGATCAACTACTCAAAATACTTATCATAATTAATAATCTGTGGAAAATCCCACTAGGAACTGAAAGTCATCGTACCAAACATCAATACCAAATCTAGAGTACGGGGATGCAACCTCAAATAAAATAAAAATAGTTTTTAAGTCCGAACAAATGGACTAAAACTCTAATGATAATCCCAAGGTAGATCAAATCGACAGCTCACCCTTGAAGATCAGATACGTCAGTGCTAAATCTGAGTTCTCATCTCATCCACTAGAATATTTCCTGTACTCACCAAAAGAAAGACAAGTGCAGTATTAGTACACCACCACTGTGTACTAGTAGGATCATCAGCCAGTATTCAAGAAAACAGTATATAAATAGTACACAAAATCCAGTAACAAGTATGGCAAACATGCAACAATATCACAAGCATCTCTAGACTACAGGTCTCTACCTAGCTTGTTACCGCATGAATCCATCTCTTACAGTTCTATTCCACCAACAAGAATAACTATAACCACGCCTTACCGTCTAGCCTGGACCCACCCTAGAATCCCCTCTAGACAACAACCACAAAAAGTGATTACCCGGCCTAAACCAAGACCAATTCAATAGTCATACAACAGTTCCGGGCCACTCAAGGACCACTAATCAATAACACTTTTCGATAACAACCCAGTCCACTCACAAAACCAATATCAAGTATCACATTCAGTAAAACAACCCGGTCCTCTCACGGAACCAATATCAACCAATGCAATAAAATAATAAATGAAATAGTGCAAGATGCAATAAAGTAAACTCGTACCAGGCGTGGTACCCATGCCAATCGAATGTTATACCCGTACCAGGCGTGGTACCCGTGCCAACCATGTGTTATACCTATACCAGGCGTGGTACCCGAGCCAACTAAATGTCAACAACAACAGTCGATAGAATGAATGCACATCCCTTGTAAAGCCAACAAGTAAAAACCATTCAAACATAGACTGTAAACCGAACTTAGAAATTTCACACAAATACCCTAAGCAATGTAATGCACACAATTACTTAGACAACGAGTATAATGAATATACACATTCGCAGAAATATGAAAGCCATCACCTACCTCGAATGTTCCAAGCTCTATTCAACCCGAGCTTTCCCGTGTTCTGTATTCCTCTCACGTTCTTGGTCTAAAAATAACACATAATGCATACAATTAACATACAGGCCTATACATTACCCGGATTATACCAAATCCCCAAACCCCAGGCCACCCATAATTATCCCACCCTTTTCCCAGGCTTTTCCACCGTTAATTCTCCTAGTCTTATCATTTTTTATGGACAAAACAAGAAATTAGACAGTCTATGATCATTTTAACATACCTAAATCAACACCCAAGAACATACATGTTTGGAACCCCCTTCTTCCCTGAATTTCATCATCCCTAGGTCATTCCAACCTTCCCCAATTTCCCTCCTAGCAATTCTACCACATAGGAAACGTAGTACAAGGTGTGGGGAACGAAAACCTTACCTTAGGAATAATTTTTGGCAGAGAAATAGAGAAAAACGCTTGAATTCGCCTAGCACTTCTACCAAAATAAACTTGTGAAATTCTGATATTTTGAGAGCTATTTCTGTATTAAAAACCCATCGTCCTGCTATAGCGGTCCCTGCTTCGCTATAGAGGTCCTGCTATAGCGGTCATCTTCCGCTATAACGGTCTTAAGTGAGTTGGCCGCCCCTTGACCGCTCCTATAGTGGTAATTTCTACCACTATAGCGGTGGCCGCTATCACGCGTGAGAATGCTCGTCACGGGCAGAAAGTCTGTAAATTTTTTAGTTTTGGCCATTTCACAACACACTTATATCCCCCAACGTCCCAAAATAACCCTTTCACGTCAAACGCGATTCTGAGAGTTCTACTTATCCAAATTTGATTCCAAAAAGTCCCCTGAACTTCTTTATGTCTTAGCTACGTGGAAAACTAGCTCAATCTAATACACCTAAACCCATTTTTACCCAAATTTCCCTAGACTCTATCTAACTCCAAAATTGGCCGAGGCTAGCCTAGCCCAGAATTTCAAACTCCCAAACCCGAAGTTCTCTAACTCTAAAACTTGGCACGATTGAACTACCCGTAAAGACGGACCCAGTCGTTACAATGGCTAAATTTCCTAACTGTCAGCTGGTGAAAGTAGAACATCAGAAAAAAAAGAGGTGTGGCTTAGGATATTAGCATTCCTACTTAGAAGTGGGAGGTGATCAACATGCATTTCATTATGGGTTTACCTCATACTCGCAGACAACATGACTCGATTTGGATGATAGTGGACAGAGTTACTAAGTCAGCTCACTTTTTGGCTGTAAAGACTATAGATTCCATGGAGGACTATGCCAGACTCTACATCAACGAGATAGTTAGGTTGCATGGGGTTCCCTTGTCTATCATCTCAGATAGGGATCCTTAGTTTACATCTCATTTTTGGAGATCATTTCATAAAGGTCTTGGTACTCAGGTGAATCTCAGCATAACATTTTATCTGAAGACGGATGGTCAAGCAGAGTGTACAATCTAGACCTTAGAGGACATACTGAGAGCTTGTGTGATCGATTTCTAGGGTAGTTGGGATAATTACCTACCTCTCATAGAGTTTGCCTACAATAATAATTTTCATTCCAGTATTCATATGGCCCCATATGAGGCACTCTATGGATGTAGATGCAGGTCACTGGTTGGTTGGTTTGAAGTAGGTGAAACAACTTTGATAGACTAGATTTGGTTCATGAAGCCATGGAGAAAGGTCAACTTATTAGAGAAAGATTAAAGACAGCTCAGAGTCTTCAGAAGTTCTATGCAGATGTGAAGATAAGGGACTTAGAGTTTGAGGTCAATGATTGGGTTTTCTTGAAAGTGTCACCCATGAAGGTTGTGATGAGATTTAGAAAAAAAGGGAAGCTCAGTCCCCGATATGTAGGCCCTTATAGAATTCTAAAAAGGGTGGGTGGGTAATATGGCTTATGAGTTAGAGTTGACAGCAGAACTAGCATCGGTTCATCCAGTCTTTCATACTTCATTGTTGAAGAAGTGTATTGGTGATACAACATTGATTATTCCTTTAGAGAGTGTGGCTGTGAAGGATAGCCTCATCTATGAGGAAGTTCCAGTTGAGATTCTTGACCGTCAAGTTTGTAGGTTGAGGAATAAGGAAGTCGCTTTGATAAAAGTTTTGTGGAGGATAGCCTCATCTATGAGGAAGCATAGCTCATTGTTCTTACTTCCATCTTCATCCATTCAAGTTACGAATTTCTTTACTTCTTATTGTATCTACTGATGATTGTTCGAACAACTATTAATTATTTACTTATGAACATGAGTAGCTATATCCACAACTAGGGTTGTGGGAACCATGAAGGATTAACGAAGTAGGCAAAGTACATGGGTATTCTAGCATGGTGTTTATGCATGTATTGGTATTTCCTTCATTTTGATTGCTTTTTAACGGTGGCCAATGTTAGAACTCGCCTTATCCTTACTTGTCGGGCCAAGGAAGTAACAGATGGGAAAAGGGTTGTTTAACGACTGAGATTTGTGGCTATCAACCCTCATCTAATATCCTGACCTTGTCCGGAAATAGCTAATCTGGGATCCAGGGTAAGGGTTAGTAAATCATACACTCACGGCCGGACCAAGGCGTGTGGTGAAATTCATCTATTTGTCGGACCAAGGCTTTAGATGAATCTAACTTACCGATTCTGCATGCTAAGCACCAATCTAGTTTACTAAGTACAAATGCCTTACTAAGTTATGATCTCATGAGGAAAACTAACCTAGTCGCTTCTCTCATTGATTACAACTCTTAAAACTGTCACGTGTTACTTGTTTACATTCTAGTTACAATTATTACTTGTCACTTAAAACCCCCCTTCATAGGGAAATAAATGGCTAACAGCGCAAGTAAACACTAATCGACCATAGTCCTACCATATTCCATATGGGATCGACCCCAACCTTCATTGGGTTCTATATTTGAACAGCGACCGCTTACACTTCTAAAAGGAGGTGAAATTTGGGCGTATCAAATTTTTGCGCCGTTTCCAGGAAATACAGTTTAGGATTAAGAGAGATTATGTTTAATTCACTATTAGTCTTTATTTCTTTATTTTACTTTTTCTATTATTTTTATTTTGATCTACAGGTTGCATACTTGTACATGCCCAGTACAAGGAGTCCAGACAATCCTTTGATCCCTTACGATCATGAGCTCTCTAGAACCTTAAGAAACATGGCTAAAGAAAGAGAGAAGGAGACACAAGAGAAGATCACAGCTCAGTTGTTGGCTGAAGCAGAGCAGAGAAAAAAACCAGGGAAGATGCCCTTGCTGCTAAAGATGCTTAAATTGTAGCAAACCTTGCAGCTCGAAATGTGGCAGCTGAACAAGGAAGGAAAGCACGGTAAACAACTGTCTGAGATAAGGCATCAGCTAGATGGAATTTACCACAGAATAGGGGCCGACATATACAGTAGCCCAGGCATGCCCCTCGCTACTATGATTATGATAATGATGATGAGGTGGAGGAATTGGGCATTACAGGACCCATAGTGTTGCCACCACTGACTGAGGGAACAAAGTTTGACATCACTAGCACCATGATCCAGTTGGTGAACCTGAAGGGACTATATGCTGGAAAGCCTACAGAAGATGCAAATCTACATGTGAAAAATTTTACTCAAATTTGCAAAGCATATAATTTACCAGGAGTGGGGCAAGATTCAATTAGACTGAGACTGTTTCCATTCTCATTGACCAACGAGGCAACTGTGTGGCTCTCAGAATTGCTCGATAATTCCATAAACACATGGCATGAGTTGAAGACTCAGTTTTTGGAGCGGTTTTTCCTCCATCAAGGATGTTGCAGCTGAAGTAAGAGGTCTACAATTTCAAGAAGCTACCTGCAGAGTCATTATATGAGACTTGGTTGAGGTTTAATAATAAGTTGAAAAAAGTTCTGAGACACGGAATCCCTTCAAGGCATCTGATGCAGATCTTCTACAAAACATTGAACGCCAACACAAAAGCAGTAGCCGTTACTGTAACTGGTGGAGCATTCATAGAGAACTTGTTTATTAAAGCTTCTGAGATAATTGATAGGGTTACTAAGACCAACAGGGCATCGCATACTAGAGAGGCTGAGAGTCCAGCAGTTACATATGCAGTTGGTAAGTCCATTGATTTTCAAGAATTACAGGAGATCAAGAAAGAAGTTTCTGAGATGAAGACGAACATTGGGTTGATGGCAAAGAAAATCCTAGACGAGGGAGTAGAGAAGGTAAAAGCCATCGGTTCACAAGGGAAAGCACCAATGATAGACGATTACTTATCCAATGAAGATGTGAGTTATCTGAATGATCAAGGAGTGGGTTTCTGGGCCTCTGGCCAAGGTATCAAGGTCAGAATAGAGATACATATGACCAATACAATTGGTCCAGCTACAGAGATAGGGATGGTGACTGGCAAAAAAAGGATGGCTACAAGAATGATAGAAGTGGTATGTATGTCCCTCCTGGAAATCACGAGGATAGGCCTGGATAACCAACCATGAAGGAGGTGCTCAACAAAGTGTTTTAAATGGTTGATTCTACGGAGTTAAGCATGAAAGAGATGCGAGCTGACCTTTCAAGTATTAGTTAGAGAGTGGAGTCCCATTCTGTTTCCATAAAGCAGCTTGAGACCCAGATGCACCAGATATCTACTAGCATAAATCTGTGTCAACAGGGCACTCTCCCAAGTGACACCATTCAGAATCTGAAGAATGGTTGACAAGTTATGGCTGTGACTACTTGAAGCAAAAAATAGACTGTTGACCCTCCTATGTCTATAGTCGTTGATGAGCCGGCCGAGTTTGAGAAGGATGATGCTAAAATTATAGTCGAGTCTGACAAAAAGGATAGTGGTGAAGGGCCAAGTGAGAGAAAGTATTCTGAGTAGAAAGCAAAGAAAAAAGAGGTTGCACTGATCTTGAATCCCATGCCATTTCCTCCTCCACCTTACCCATAGAGATTGAAGAAAAATATCGAGGATGGTAAATTTCACAAGTTCATCTCCATGCTAAAATAACTTTCAGTCAACATTCCCTTTGTTGAAGCATTGGAGCAGATGCCTGGATATGCTAAATTCATGAAGAATCTGGTAACTAGGAAGAGAACGGTGCGTTTTGAGCCAGCTGATAATTTGCACTATTGTAGTGCAATAGCCTCCCATTCTTTGGTGCAGAAGAAGGAAGATCCGTGAGCTTTTACTATTCCATGCACGATTCAAGCATTCTACTTCACCAAGGCATTGTGTGATCTGGGTGATAAGATTAATTTGATTCCACTAGCAGTGTTTAATCAGTTGGGCTTGAGAGCCCCCAAACCAACGATAATACGGCTCCTTATGGCAAATTGTACTGTGAAAAGGCCTGTAGGGATTCTGTATGATGTTCTTGTGAAAGTTGACACTTTCACCTTCCCTACAAACTTTGTTATTCTTGACTTTGAGGTTGACTTTGAGGTTCCTATTATATTGGGACAACCATTCCTTGCCATCAGATGCGCGTTAGTTGATTAGAGACTAGGCAGATGCTGTTCAGATTGAATGATGAGGTAGTTACTTTTAATGTATGCCAATCTATGAAGCATCATGATGATATGTGAGTGGTTTCTAATATTGATGTTATTGATGAGGATCATCTACTTGTGCCTGTTGAGGAGAGACTTGGTGTTGAAGCACTTGCGGCCGTGATTATGAATTTTGATGGAGATGTCATTGAAGAGTATGATGATATGGTTGAAGCACTTACATGTATGGGGTTTTATAACTACGCTCCAAAGAAGCTTGATTTAGACCTAAAGAATAGACAGACACTGCCTGCCAGACCATCTATTTAGGAGCCTCCAGTATTGGAGCTCAAGGCGCTCCCATCTCACCTTCGGTATATGTTCTTAGGAGCTAATGAGACCTTGCCTGTTATTATTGATGCAGACTTAGGAGAAGGGCAAGTTAAAGATCTGGTTTCTGTGTTGAGAAAGTTCAAAAGGGCCATTGGTTGGTCCATTGCCGACATCATTGGAATTTTTCCTGGAATTTGTTCACATAAAATTCAGCTCGCGCCAGATTGTATTCTGAGTATTGAGCACTAGCGTAGGTTGAATCAGCCTATAAAAGAGGTTATCAAGAAGGAGATCATAAAGTGGTTGGATGCAGGTGTGGTATACCCTATTATGGACAGCAAGTGGGTGATCCCGATTCAGTGTGTGCCAAAAAAGGGTGGGATTACTGTAGTACCAAATACAAAAAATGAGTTGATTCCGATAAGGCCAGTCACAGGCTGGCGCATATGCATGGATTACAGGAAACTAAATGCTTGGACCGAGAAGGACCATTTTCCAGTGTTGTTCATAGATCAGATGTTAGACCATCTTGCTGGAAGAGGATGGTATTGTTTTCTTAATAGTTATTCGAGATACAATCAGATCTCAATTTCTCCTGAGGAACAAGAGAAGACCACTTTCACCTATCCATATGAGACATTCTCTTTCAAGAGGATGCCTTTTGGTCTATGCAATGCACCAATAACTTTTCAGCATTGCATGATATCTATTTAGTCAGACATAGTGGAGGACACTATTGAGGTATTTATAGATGAATTTTCAGTAGTGGGTAACTCTTTTGAAGATTGTTTAGATCATCTGAGTTGTGTTATGAAATGATGTGAAGAGTTCAACATAGTGTTGAAATGGGAAAAGTGTCACTTCATGGTGAATGAGGGTATAGTACTTGGCCATCGGATCTCCAAGAAAGGTATTGAGGTCAACAAAGCGAAGATTGAGGTGATTGAAAAATTGCCTCCACCAATTTTTGTAAAAGGGATTTAAAGCTTTTTGGGGCATGTTGGTTTCTATAGGAGGTTTATTAAGTCTTCTCCAAAATTGAAAACCCATTGTGCAAATTGTTGGAGAAGGAGGTAAAGTTTGTGTTTGATGAAGCATGTCTGAAGGCATTCGAGTGCCTTAAAGAAAAGTTGGTCTCAACTCCCATCATTATTTCTCCTTATTGGTCTCAACCTTTTGAGGTTATGTGCGATGCTAGTGGAGTGGCGCTAGGAGCAGTCCTAGGCCAAAGGTGCGAAAAGATTCTTCATCTGATATACTACGCTAGCAAAGCACTTAACCCATCTCAAAAGAATTATACTGTCACTGAACAGAAGCTACTTATTGTGGTCTTTGTGTTTGTAAAGTTTAGATCCTATTTGCTTGGCACCAAGGTGGTGGTGTACACGGACCATGCAGCTCTTCATTACCTCATGGCTAAGAAAGATGCTAAGCCGAGACTGATTAGGTGGGTGTTACTGCTACAAGAGTTTGACTTTGAAGTCAAAGACCAAAAGGGAACAGAGAATCAGGTTGCAGATCACTTATCTAGATTAGAGAAAGAAGCTATGCTAAATCTTGATGATGCACAAGAGATTGATGATTGGTTTTTGGACGAGTAAGTATTGGCGGCCTCTCAAGACTTTATCCCATGGTTTGCAGATTTTGCCAATTATTTGGCAAGTACTTGGTGCCTCCTGATCTGTCTGTTCATCAAAGGAGAAAGTTTATGTCTTATGTCAAAAAGTACTTCTGGGAGGAGCCATTCTTATTTCGTGTGTGTGCTGATACTATGATCCATAGATGTGTGCCGGAGGCTGAGATGATGGAGATTCTAGAGGATTACCATTCATCCCCTATCGGGGGACACCATAGTAGTATCTGGACCACACACAAGATCTTGCAATACGGCTACTATTGGCTGAATATTCACAAAGACGCCCATGAGTTTGCTAAGGCTTGCAGCAGATGTCAAAGGGAAGGAGGTATATCAAGGAGGCATGAGCTTCCTCTTAATCTCATCCTTGTGATTGAGCTGTTTGAAATTTGGGGTATAGACTTCATGGGTCCTTTTGTGATGTCCAATGGAAATCGGTACATATTGGTGGTTATTGACTATTTTTCTAAGTGGTTGGAGACGGTTGCGTTTCCCAGTAATGAAGGCAAGTGTGTCACAGAGTTCTTGAAAAAGAACATCTTCTCCAGGTTTGGTACACCAAGGGCAATTATTAGTGATGGAGGCTCTCACTTTTGCAATAGGCTGTTTCATGCTTTGCTTGAGAAATATGGAGTAAAACACATAGTTAAAACCCCTTATCATCCTTAGAAGATTGGGCAAGTGGAGGTTTCTAACAGAGAGATAAAGTCAATCCTGTCCAAGACTGTCAATGCTAATAGAAAGGATTGGTCGCGGAGGTTAAATTATTCTTTGTGGGCGTACCGGACTGCATTCAAGAGCCCATTAGGTATGTCACCATATCAGCTTGTGTTTGGTAAGGCGTTCCATCTTTCGGTTGAGTTAGAGGATAAGGCCATGTGGGCATTGAAGAAACTGAACTTAGATTAGTCTGAAGCATCGTTGCAGCGGCTTGGGCAATTAAATTAGTTGGATGACTTTCGCCTAAATGCTTATGAGAGTTCAGCCTTATATAAGGAGAGGATGAAATAGTATCATGACCAAAAGATAGAAAAGAGAAACTTCCAGCCGGGTGACTTGGTCCTGCTTTTCAATTCTAGACTTCGCTTGTTTCCTGGCAAGTTAAAGTCCAAGTGTATTGGACCTTTCAAGGTGGTACAAGTGTTTCCTCACGGGGCCATTGAACTTGAGAATCATGAAGGAAAAAGGTTCAAGGCCAATGGCCAGCGAATAAAAGCTTATTTTGGCACAACAAAGGAGCTCAAAACAATTAAGGCCTGGAGCCTAGATGAATTCATCCCACCCAAGGAGCTTGATGAAGTCTGAGTAATCAAGCAACCTGCGTAGTGCCGCGACATTAAATCAGGCGCTGTATGGGAGGCAACCCATGAGGAGGCTTGATGAAGTCTGAGTAGTGAAGCAACTTGTGTCGTGCCGCAATGTTAAATCAGGCGCTGCTTGGGAGGCAACCCAAGGCTAATGTTTTCTATGTGTTCAGGAACAAGTGGAGGAAAAGTATTGGAAGAGATGAAACTCCAAAAATGGGTAAGTCAGGTTCCATGAGCAAGGTTCACGGACCGTGGATCAATTCATGAGTTGTAAACCCAACTCGTGGAACTCAGGTAATACTGGCCAAGTGCAGAACATCATCTACAACCAGTTCCATGAGTCGTGATCACAATCACGAATCATGGTTTCCAATCATGGAAATTAGAAGAAATATGGGTGGCATGACTTATTCCACAAGACTGTTCTATGAGCCATGGTTAAATCCATTACCCGTGAACTAGACTCGTGGAACTCAGGTAAGTTTTTTATATTTTTCTACTGTTCACCCGTCTCACCCGACCCAACCTGCGACCCCCTATGTTTAAATCACCTCAAAATCAAATATTTCCCCCATTTTTTCTACCATAACCTATCCTACACTCTCCTAATCAATTCAAACACCAAAATCCCTTCTAATCCTCCATCAAATCAGCTAATTTCCTTAAATCACTCCCCATACCACCCCCAAATCGATTGTGTCACTGTTTTCATCACCATAAGTGTCAAAAACGGGCATAACAGTTCGCTTCATGTCGTGGGTCGTGGTCTTTGGCTTACAATCACTAGTATTCACTCAAGTTCTTCCATAAAATCAAAGGTATGAACTCAGATTCTAACCTTGTTCGAAATTTTGGATAACATAACTTGACCTAGGGTAATCTTGTGTGAATGAATTGTGTAAAAACCCTAAGGAATGAAAGTATAGAGTTAATACTTAATCTATGTATGAAATTATGTGTATATATGTTGCAAGTGGTTGAAAGATTAAAAGAACTTGAAAAGGATTGGGTTTCTGCTGTTACAGTGATCACGAGCACACTCTACGAGTCGTGGTTCATTCCACGAGTTGTGGAATGCACCCGTAGAAATTAGAACAGAAACTTGTTCTCAGGTCTGATTTTCACAAGGGTCATCCATGAGTCGTGGTTTATTCCATGAGTCGTGGATGGCACTCGTGAATCTCAGACCTGCAGATAGTAAAAAAAGGTCTAATTTCCACGAGAGGCATCTACGAGTCGTGGTTTCATCATGAGTCATAGATGCAACTCGTGGAACTCAGACCTGCAATCATCTTATTCTGCCCAAAAATCACGTGGGGCATTCACGAGTCGTGGTTCATTCCATAGACCGTGAAACCCACTCGTGGAATCAATGTTCAGTGTAATTTAAATATTTTTTTCTGGGATTTCTTGGCTTAGTTGTACTAATATCTCCTCCCAGGTACCATGCATTCAAAAAACACATAAGCATGCAAAGAAGGGGCTCGTTAATTCAAATCTAGACTCACGAATGAGCCCAATGAGCTGACTAAACCTGAATTGAGTGGGTCTGAGGAGATTTATGAGGTTCAGCCCGACCCAGATATGTAGCCTCGAACCACGAGATATGGGGCACATATGCTGGCAACTGAGGAGGCAACACTTAATCTAGCCCTCATAGTTTCTCCATCAGCAACGACCACCGCTCCTCAGTCTGAAGAGGGAGAGGGGTCGTTTGAGGAGGGTGATAGTAACCGAGAGAGTGACACAGAGGCTGGTACTGATGATAAAAATAAGTCTGATGATATTAAGTCAACATCCGATGATAAGAGCTCCTCTGATCTGGCCATCTCGGTGGCTGCACCTCAGACATAGGCAGAGGCTCATAGAGCACAGAAATCGGCGACTCATGATAATCAGAGATGGTGTGTCCCAACCATGAAGGACAAATATATGTAGGGGATTTATTAGTCTGATAGAGGTTTGCCCAAAGCATCATATTTGAGGAACCACAGATCTGGACCGAGGGCTTAGCATCCATACCAGACATTCAGTCCACTTTCAATCACTACCAGTGCGGTTGGATGGCTGATCCCCTGAGCAGCTATTGTACTGAGATCGTAAGGGAGTTTTATGCCTCGTATGCAGCCATGGAAAGTCATCTACTTAGGCTGAGAAAGAAATATCAGGACCTACCTCCACCCACCAGTACATTGGTGCGATATGCACCCATTGATATCTCTGAGTGACCTATTCAGTGGTTCTTGTTTGGGCCAGAATATGAGTTACAAGTCGACACGACCGAGTTTGATAGTAAGATGAATATTTTCCGAGATAAAGTAATGATGAGGGACCCGGGTCAGCGAGAAGATTTATTGAGATAGGCTGCGGGTTATATAGCTGAGAATAATGGAGATGCAGAATGGGTTCACGGTGGTGACATAAAAAGGCAACATTAAATTTCACCAGCAAGTTTTGGTAGGCCATTGTCCGGTCCTGCATCTATCCAACTCAGGCGAATAATTCTCTAACGCCTGAACGTGCAGTACTAGTGGCCAGTATCATGGCTGGATATGAGATAAATTTTCCATGCTGTATATTAGAAGAGATCCATGAGCGGGCCTTCCGGCCACACACCAGCATTCCTTTCCCATGCTTGATCCATTACCTGTGCATGGAGTCGGCCATCCCGCAGATTTTGGATATTGACCACACCCTGGACGTGACCAGGATACAGGATGCTGGGTTGATTAGAGATGTGGCTAACCCGGTTGCATACCGATGAGCGTCATCCTCTATTTCTACGAGTACTGTGAGAGTTGAGGGGTCCTCTACAGCACGAGACCCAATACACTTGCATGATATGGTGGTAATTTTAGTTGCAGAGGGTGCCATAGCCACAACTTCATCTTCAGCACCTTCGACCTCTCATCCACCAATAGGCATCCCTACCGCGCCTTCGCGCCCAGCTTCTTCGGGTAGGATTATTATTGATGTTGAGTTTCTCTAGAATCTGGTTGCTCGTCAAGCTGATACTTAGAAGTAGGTAAATGATTTGTTGGACCAGCTCCAACCATGGGTGAGATCTACTATTGCAGCCACTGAGGCTAGGATAAAGACTGAGATTGAGCGGGTTGCACGAGAGATGTCCACACGGGTAGATGCTTTTAAGCGCCGAGTGAATACTCGGCTGCAGATCATACAGAGCCCTAATTTGGGAAACATGCAGGATGAGCTAGCATGACTTCAACAGAAGACTAGATTTGTTGACCCTAGACAGAGTCCTATTATGCCCTCTATATCTATTGAGGTTCCAACACCCACATGCCGAGTTGTTGATTTATTTGCTGTGGTGGAGCCTATGCTCCCGGGTGACAGAGCAAAGATAGTGCAAACTAATAGCACACCTGCGGGTGAGGAGGACCCAATGAGTCTGAAGCGATACACCGCTACTGCCGTCCAGTGATCCTTAGATGACATGCCTCTCCTTGAGAAGGTGGAGCAGCAGAAAGTTAGGGGTGCGTCTTCTAGTTCGGCTCCAGTTGGTGGAGGGGCCACTTCTTCCATTCTTGGGATTCCAGAGTTGGTTACTACTGAGAGGACATCTACCTATGTCTCTCCTGTAACTGAGCTATTGAGAACGATGGCCACCGCTGCTGCCAAAGACACTACAATGGGTGACACATCACTGACCCCACCTACTTCATCGAATGCCAGTGCCTAGGTGCCACAGGTATGTTCCTGCCTCCCTATGTTTTTCCTTTTCATGATGCATTGAGGTCAATGCACGTGGGGGCAGTAGCTGTCCATATTGGGTCTCTTGGCAGAGTCTAAGTAGCTAAGACACTCACATCATGCCGCGATGTTAAATCAGGCGTTGTATGGGAGGCAACCCATGAGGGTACTCACAAGGTACTCGAGTCCTTGGGGTTTTCTTACCTGTGTTCTTTCCCTAAAGATTTTTAATTTTTGTTGAACCAGCATGTTTGGTATAGATTGTGTGTGTAAAATAAGAAAAGGAACTTAGCGCAGTCTATGGTATGATTTTGAACTTGATTTTGAGTGAAAAATAGAGACCCCTCTAAAATTTTGTGTGACGTGAGATTATGTGTTTTTGATAGACTGGCCATTATGGATCTGTGCATGACATTATGTTAATTAATCTAAGGACTAGCTTAAGCTAGAGTATGAACCTGGTAGTTAGCATGTGATTGTTGTACTCTGTACCATGTGTGTGTGAGCTGCATTCATATTGTTCTTGCATTGTATATCAATCTAGAACTTGCCCGGTTAGTCTTGCCTAGGTTGTATGATGGTTGGTTAGGAAAGGATCATAGGCCATTTTTTAAACAGTTCACTTAGCCTAAATGACCGTCCAAATGATGTAAATACCCCTTGATCACTGATTTTGAGCCAAAATTGACCCTTTTTGTTGAAAAGCCTAATCACCTTCCCTATTTTCTATGAACTTTCAGTTTGGCCCTGGTCCCTCCTTGTATAATGTGCACCTCAACTCAGGCAAATCGCCTAGGTTGAGGGTGGCTACTGTGAAGGTGAGTGTGAAATATGGGGTATGAAAAGAAAAGATTAGTGATAAAGAAGGAAATAACGGGTGTGGCAGATATGCTAGAAAAAGAAAAAGAAAAAGAAAAAGAAAAGAAAAAAAACAGAGATATGTGACGAAAAGTTGAGTCCGAAAGAAAAGACACACCCGTCACTGGATGAAAAAGAAGGAATATAAAGGGTGAAAAAGGGAGGAAAGAATAGAGTTGGTCTGGAAAAGTGAAAGAAACATAACATAGTGCCAAGGAGGGCTTAGTCACTATTTCTCATATCTACCATACCTGTCTATGAGCCTACGTTACAAGCCGAGTAAAGTCCTATAGTGATCCTAATGCAACTATTCAAAAATCGAGGCATAGATAATAAGGGCAAGCCTATGGTTTTGTGCGTGCATTGCTTGAATATCTTTGTGAGTGTGAATGTTCTAGTTCAGTCCTGGATATTCTTACAGTCCTATTGTGCGATTGGGACTTCTTTGTGGTGAGGGCACTAGAGTAACATTGACTGTTAACTGTTAAGTTACGTCTCATATGTGTATGCTATGTTGTCTGTTGATATTTTAATGTCGTCCATGGATCCTCCTGTGTTATCTTGATAGGCGAAACTTGTGCACTAGTTTGTATTGAAAAGGAAGGGGATACTTGTTGAAAATTGAATTGCTAAATCATATGACTGCCGTAGTTCCTAGTTTTCTTTTGCTCAAGCGTCATTCTAGGATAGTTCTATTTTGTCGCTTGAGGACAAGCAACAGTTTTAAGTTAAGGGTGTTGATATGTCGTGGGTTTGCAGCACTTTCGACGCTTAAAACTTGGAATTGGAGTATGTTCTTTAACATTTTTTAGTAGCTTTAATGTGTTTTTGAGTCTTGTGCAGGAAAACATGGTTCGGAGACTAAGTGTAGAAAAATACTGATATTTGGGCTGAAACTGACTTCTACGACTCAGAACCACGAGTCGTGAATCACTCCACGAGTCGTGAAAGTTAGTCGTGGAAAGAGTACTACAGATGTAGCTGGAGCCTGAGTTCTACGAAAGGTTTCCATGAACCGTGGACCTGTTCATGAGTCGTGGTTCCTGCTCATGGAACCTAATCAGAGAAGGATAAAACTGTCTGAGATCTACGACTCAATTCCACGAGCCATGATTCAAGTCATGGTCGTAGACTGATCTCATGGAAAGGAACCCGTAGGAGGACATATTATCTGAGTTTCACCATCACTGTTGACGACCCGTAGAAACTTCCACAGACCGAAGATTGCGTCCATGGAAGCTTTCCATTCCAGTTTTCCTTGTTTAATTGAGATAGGATTTCAATTATCTATAAATACCTTTCCTAGGTTTTCTTTTACTTATTGTGCTCGATATTTTTGTAGGAAACACATTCGAAACATTGTGATCTTGGTTTATTCTTGGTTTTGAGAGTTATACACATCCATAGTTCATTGTTCTTACTTCCATCTTCATCCATTCAAGTTACGAATTTCTTTACTTCTTATTGTATCTACTGATGATTGTTCCAACAACTATTAATTATTTACTTATGAACATGAGTAGCTAAATCCACAACTAGGGTTGTGGGAACCATGAAGGATTAACGAAGTAGGAAAAGTACTTGGGTATTCTAAGATGGTGTTTATGCATGTATTGGTCTTCCATTCGTTTTGATTGCTTTTTAACGGTGGCCAACGTTAGAACTCGCCTTATCCTTACTTGTCGGGCCAAGGAAGTAACAGATGCGAAAAGGGTTGTTTAACGACGGAGATTTGTGGCTATCAACCCTTATCTAATAGCCTGACCTTGTCTGGGAATAGCTAATCTGGGATCCAGGGTAAGGGTTAGTAAATCATACACTCACGGCCGGACCAAGGCGTGTGGTGAAATTCATCTATCTGTCGGACCAAGGATTTAGATGAACCTAACTTACCGATTCTGCATGCTAAGCACCAATCTAGTTTACTAAGTACAAATGCCTTACTAAGTTATGATCTCGTGGGGAACACTACCCTAGTCACTTCTCTCATTGATTACAACTCTTAAAACTGTCACGTGTTACTTGTTTACATTCTAGTTACAATTATTACTTGTCACTTAAAAAAAAACCCTTCGTAGGGAAATAAATTGCTAGTAGCACAAGTAAACACTAATCGACCATAGTCCTACCATATTCCCGGTGGGATCGACCCCAACCTTCGTTGGGTTCTATATTTGATTAGCGACCGCTTACGCTTCTAAAAAGAGGTATAATTTGGGCATATCATCCTCTCCAGTTTATCAGTTTGCTCTTATGTATTTCAATCTCAGTATCATGTTCCCCTACTTATTCCTATATTTCAGCATGTTTTCATGTCACTAGGACCCAACTCAGTTAGATATCAATTTCTAGTAATCAGTTGGTAGGGATTGCAGCTCTTTCCCTCCAAACTTAGCTTAGTTAGTCTTCATTCGAGGACCAATGATCCCAAGGAGAAGATATTGTAACACCCCAGATTTTAGACAAGTATTTAAAACCCAGAAACTCAGAAAAAATCAAAAAAAAAATCTGAAGTGTCAGGCCCCACAGGCTGACCCACGGGCATCGAAAGTCCGACGGGCCGTGGGACAAGTTTTGGGAAATGACAAGTGCCCATCCCAGCCTCCATTGTCCCGACGGGCAGTCCCCACGGTCTTCGTGGATGCGACGGGCCGTGGGAACCATTGTGGAGACTGTCCTGAGGATTAGCCCCAGTCTTTCCCTTTTCGACGCCTGGGCCAATGGGCCATCGCAGGTCCGACGACCGTCAGGTGGCCCGTCTGGCGAAGGAAAATCTACAACTTTTGTTTTAAGTTAGGGGAATTCTTGTCTTTTTCCCAGTCCTTTTAACTCCGACCCTAAGTCATTTTAGGGGTAATTAAAAGGACTTTTACGCTTTTTCCTTCAATATTCCTAAACTAATCAACACTTAGAGAAATAGAGAAATAGAGAAAAGAGGCGCCAGTTTCTTCTCAAGAACAAACAGAAGGTCTTCTTCAAGTTCATCTGCAAGATCCAAAGGTTCATCCATAGAATCTTCTTCCAGGTATGTGGGATTTCATCAATGAGTTCCTGTCACCTATTGAGTCCCTAAATTCAGTCCAGTTCCTCAATTCTCAATTAGTTTTTCAGACCTAGGGTTCCTAAACTTTATAAAATCCTTGTAATTCAGATTTTATTGCTTGTATGATATTTATTACAGGTTTTCTTGGGAACCTAAGATATTAATATGTACAGAGCTCAGTAACCCTAGCTTGTGTTAATTCCAGCACTCATAGTTTATACTTGCTAGTCAAATAATTTAGACAGTTATGCTCCAGACTTAGAATGCTATTAGTTTCAGTAATATTATATAGCATTCTCAGATGATTATCAGTATTTGAGCTATCCAGCATTTCAGATTTTGCATTCATTTATTATGTATTCAGTTGGGAGTAGACTTAGCACCGAGTGGACAAAGGGATGAACGCTCACCCGCCAATTTAGGCTGAGACCTTTGGTAGCAGTCCCTGAGTCCCAGAACTACAGCGCCACCGTAGGTTCTAATAGGTTCACCCCTCAGATTAGGCTTGACACCCTTGTACTTTGTGGACATCAGTTTAGTGGATCCACGTCATAATTGTTTGTAACCTTGGCAAGGTATGAACACCCTTCCATCCTGGGTTACAAGTTGGCCCACAATTATCTCAACTTGAGGTATGTCGATTAATAGTAGCTCCCATAGTCACACTCATATTACATTGACCTTGTACTCAGTATTTATTTCCTTTATTCAGTTCAGTTCAATATATTATAGTGTTCATGTTAGCTACTTGGTCACTGCATTCAACTTATCATTCAGTTCATGCTTCAGTGTCTATTTCCATGTTCAGTCTTTATTTTGTACAGGTTTGCATATATCCCGCATGCTCAGTACATTAGGAGTACTGATGCATACTTTTGTGCTACATCTTATCATTATGTAGGTTCAGGTGTTCAACATCCAGATCGCGCTTAGTGCAACTTTCCAGTCCTTACTCAGCAGCTCAGTAGTAAGTCCTCATCATTCAAGGATGATAGTTATGCTTACTTCATTCAGTTTTATATTTCAGTTTTGTACTATTAGAGTTAGCTGGGGGTTTGTCCTAGCAACTCACATCAGTTAGAGGCTTTAAGACAGAGAACTAGAATCAACTATTGGGTTGTAAGTTTTATTTTTTTACTTACTATATTCTCATTTTCATTATATATTCAGACATGCTTGGATTTCTTTTTCCAACTTATATATTGAGATCAGTTCAATTTTCCACACAGTTCGTATATTACAAGAATTTATATATGTCAGACCCTGGGTTAGCTTGGGGTCACTCATAATACTAAGCATCGTATTACGTCAAGGGGGTAGCCTTGGGCGTGACACCACCCTTCCTGTAATCTTCTCCAACACCCCCGCCCCCTCTCTCTTTCTCCTTCATTAAGCTGCCAACCCCTCCCCCCACCCCCTGTCCTTTTCCAAGACCTCTCCCGCCGGCCTCTTCAACACCCCCCTCCCTTCTGCCTTCTTCAAAATTGCCTTCTCCAACATAATCTTCTTCGCTGATACCCACCCCCACCCCACACATACACCTTGTCTTCTTCTCCAACACCAGTCCCCTCTCCTTCTCTCTTTTGAATTCAAAAGTAATTCAAACACTTTAACTAGCCAAGAACGATCAATTCTTGATTGGTACTCTTTCTAGTCTTAAATATTAATTGTTTTAATAAATTATATTATTTGTATTAAACATATTTCTAATGGGTGCCCAAAATTATTAAAAGATGATGAGTACTACTGTCGTCACAGTGAAGAGAGTTCATGAAATTTTTTGTGGCTATATATCGTTTTGAATTCAAAAGTAATTAGTAGGGGTAGGTATGATTTCCTAAGATTTGGTGCTCTAAAAGAACTCGTCCATTGACTTCAAAAATAGATAAATTATTAGTATTTATTGTCATAAGTAGTAATCTTTCAACCTTTTTTGGTGAACTCAAAAAGGTTAACAAGAAAAAATGAAAAAAAAGTAAAGAAAATGGAGTTGAGTTGCAGGTGGAGGGAAGAAAAAGAAAAAGGGGTGGGAGGTGCAAAGAAGAAGAAAGGGGTGGGCCAGGGCTTTTTTCTTTATTATTTTTTATTTTAATTATATAATTCACATATTTGTAGGATCCTTATTATAAAAAAAAATAGTACGCGCTTTTATTTATTTATTTTGCTATGTCAGCATTTAAGGTGGTATTTAATCATTTGAAAGTTATTAAAGGGGGTATATAAATGTTCGTATAGTTAAAGAGATAAATTAAGTTTTGCGGACAAGTTTAGGGGTGTTTTGATGTCTTTTCTCATCAGATAATGCTGAATCTTTTAACAATATATATCTTTATAAAAGGATTGTGAGTCGTCCAGTGAAACATATAAATGACCTTGGAAAGAAATGGAGAAAAGTATACCTAACAAGGAGAATTCAAGACGTAGCAAACATTAAAGAACATCTACTTTCTTTGGTCCTGATTCCTTGGTATTCTTGGTAGAGAATGAGCCTCAAACTTTTAAGGAAGCATTTTCTTCCTCAGAAGTACAGTATTGAAAAAAGGCAATCAATAATGAAATAAAATTCATATTGAATAATCATACTTGAAAATTGGTTGATCTTCCTCCAGGAAATAAACCTTTGAGTTTCAAATAGATTTTTACAAAGAAAAATAAAAGATGATGGAACTATTGACAAATATAAGGCAAGACTTATCATCAAATAATTTAGACAACGAGAAGGTCTTGATTATTTTTACACATACTCATCGATAATAAACAATACATCTATTTAATTATTAATAGTGTTGATCATCATGTACGGTCTTCGAATCCATCAATTGAATGTAAATATGACCTTCTTAAATGGAGATTTGGAGGAAGGAATTTACATGGACTAACTCAAGGGATTTGTAATTCTGAAAAAAGAAAAGAAGGCGTGTTGACTTGTTAAGTCACTTTATGAACTAAAACAAGCACTCAAACAATGACATGTCAAATTTGATCAAATAATATTGACAAATAGACTTAAGATCAATGAGTGTGATAAATATAGTTACATTAAGAATGCTTCAAATCACATAGTCATTATTTATTTATATGTTGATGATATGTTAATAATGAGTAAGGATATTGCCAACATAAGTGCTACTAAACACATGTTTGCTAGCATGTTTGATATGAAAGACTTAGAAGTTGCCAATTTAATTCTACAAATTAAAATTTATACGACTCCTCAAGGTCTAGCAATGTCTCAAACTCATTACGTTAATATGGTACTTAAAAAATTTAAGTATTTGAACTTCAAAGTAACAAAGACTCTAATTGATGTAAATCTTAATCTTACAAAGAATCAAGGTCAATGCAAGTGTCAATTAGACTAAGCTCGAGTGTTAGGAAGTTTGATGTATATCATGTGTAATGCCTCATAATACGGACTGAGTTTTGAATTATCTCATGCATGTAATAGAGTCTCTAAATCAAAATATAAGCCCCAAAGTTGGCGCGGATCTAGTTTAAGGGTAATTGACCAAGCCACAGGGATAAAAAAGAAGAAAAATTACATGTGGGAATTAATATCAATATTGCAATGCACCATGCTAGGTGGACCACATTACAGTAGCTTTAGAGACAACAACTAACAAATATTTTTTTAAAGAAAAATGGCCTACTACGGAGCAACTAGCTAGGTGCCCCGCATCGCGATAGTGCAAAAATGCGCAACCAAGTTATTTACCAATTTTAAACTTATTTGCACAAGCTCGTGAAATGATTTATGTTTAATCATTTTATGGGCTTTTACTTCTACACATCTTTGCTCGTGATCTCTTAGAGCCCCAAAAGATTGACTGGGGCCCACAGTGGTGGAAATGCATTGAAATCTATCAAACAATTCAGGTCAAATCCTAGAAAAGTTAAAAAGCACTGTTTGATGAGCCTGTTTAGTATTAGGTAGTTGGTCAGGTAAAGGCTTACCAAGCCAATGATGCTTAGCTGGTTTTTTTGGATGATCAATCACCACTCCCTTTTCTCTTTATAAGTCTACTTCTTTCACTACTTATTCCTTGTAGCAATAAAAATAAGCTTCTTCGAAAACCAAAATTTTTTGACTTACCACCATACCTTTCTTTTCCTTTATTACTACTACGTTCTGCCTTACATCCAAAGGCTTTTAGGAACCCTTTATGCACATATTAGGCCCCTTTTTAATAGAGGTAAAAATGTAGAAACTTAGGATTTTTCATCCCTCTCCTTCCCTCAACCTAACCCAATAAGAGTTTCAAGGAAAAACTACTCGCAAGGCTCTAAGGGGTAATCTCTCGAATTTCTTCTTCAAGCTTCTAGCATCCTTCATTAACTAGGAGCAAGTAGGATATGTAAGACTATCCCTCATCTCTTCCATCTCCATGAATGTCATTTTTAATGTCTTTGAATTATTTCTCATGAACAAATTAGGGTTAGAGTAAAACCTTCATGCCTTGAATTCTTCTTGATTCTCTATGGAACTCCAATGACCCTTTACGCAAGCATACCTTCCTTATTATATTTCTAATTCTATGTGATTTGTATGGGTTTTCTACATGATTTTATGAATGTTTATAAAAACAAAATATTCTTTATATTAAACACTAAGTCTTTATGATTGCCTTTGATAGCTTCAAAAAGGATATGATTCTTATAACCCCCGAATTGTGAAATCCCCTAAAGAATGTAACTTTCATAATGTTATGATATCAAATATTTTAACACATTTTGACATGATAATAAAAACCTCTTACTTATGAACCATGCCAAAATAACATGATCTTCCATAATCTCAAATGATGTTATTGAATTGGTGAAATTATAAACATAAACTGCATGGGATAAATTATGATCACATAATCTTAAGGGAGCTTAAATCGAGAAGGCATAAGTTGTAAATGGCGAACGCCTAAAACTAAATTTGCGAACGTAGTTTATGGAGCATATTGTTGGTTCGGGTGATTCCTCTATGTACCCCTAGTAAGGGCTTTTTATGGATCCTTTGCTAGTAAAACTATGACATGTATGTACCATACCCAGCAAGGTATAATTTGACTTAGCTGATCGACATAAGATCAGACTCCATGTTCTCACATGGTAGTTTATGTCGATTATACCATTAGACTCCCGTACTAAATTAAAAGTGGATGAAAGACTTACTCTGAACAATCTAATTGACGTAAGTCTGTATCTCTCCTATGTCATGATTTTTACTCTGTAGGCTATTCCTTTTTCTATTGGTACATATATGTGATATTTCTTTCCACCATTTTATATATAATTAACACGCCATAAATTGGAAGGGCGGACAAGAACTGTATGACCACCTGTTTTATGAATAATCTATAATATATACAAAGTTATAAATCGATAAACAAGAAGAATAACTAACATATGCTTCATGCATATATACTACAAAGCCATTGGAACAAAACTATACAATGTGATGGTAGATAACATCTAGAAAGCCTATAAAGAGTATAAAATGCTATACTACTAATAAGTAGTCAGGACGGGCTTTGATGTACCCAACTAGAGATTTATACATATAACTAAAAATACTAGATATAATCTGGGCCCAGATGGAGATGGAGCTCACCAAAATACCAGCTAAAGGTGGCAATAGAACCTATCGCGGGTGTCTGCTCCACTGTGAACCTGACCCTGTATTTATAAGAAAATACATCGCCCTAAACGCAGGGTCGCTAGTATATATACAACATGTACTGGTATGTAAGCAGACATAAAAACAAGTAAACAAGTATGGAAGCTCATAAGAATCAAATGTCAAAATGAAAGAATTCTGAGCATACAAGTAATAGATGTATGATATGAAACTGTAACCTATGCATCAACCTTATTAATTCTTCATATAACATTCAAAGAAGCATTCATTAAACTATAGACCCTATGGCTTGCCTAGGTGACGTATTTACACTATATTTTATACAAATAATCATATGATGGCCTACCGAAGGCGATCCAGGTCATGTGTAAGGCATATGTTTCTCAAGTACTAATTGCTATAATTTTATACGTATAATTATAATCGCGGTCTGATACAGGGTACACCTTTTGATGGCTCACTATGAGGGTCAGCCCGTAGGGAATATATGCCATGTGTTGGCTTAAGTTAGAGGAACTAGTGCATGACATTCCAGTTGACTCCAAATGCAAACAATACCACAAGGATAGGTGAGCCACAATATTCAGCTCACTATAATGGTCTGGTCTCAATTTTGTGTACAGAATTGCGTCGCGCGAGTATGTCAAGTAAAACCTATGAATAACCTCCCATCACTATATTTTATCAAGTAAATCCTTGAAAGGCCTATGACATGTAATTTATGATAAAGATCGTCTAACTAATTAAGTAAGATCTCTATATGATACCTAACTTCCCGAATATGATATAACTATCCAAATATTGTTCTCACTTTAACTTATGTCTAAATCAAATAGGTTATCACATAAGCAAGTGTAATTATGCTATGGCAATTTATTTAATTTATAATGCGTGACACATATATGTCCATATCGGGTGAATTCTAAAAATTTCAAGTAAAGACACTTATGGTCATGCGAAATATTAAGAAAGCTTGATGTGAAGTGAGTAATAAGAGTAAGTATAAGCTTTAATAATTAAACAAGGGAATGACATATAAAGCAACTAAAGACCTTATTTTCATTTTTATATAAGATATTTCATCTATATAAAAGGAATATGTAATGTAGGGTGGGTGCCTTACGGCGAAGAAAGTTTTAGCTTCACATACCTTAGATGCTTTCCAAATTAATGGTAGTACCAGCAGTTCCAACAACTCAACACATTCAGGTGTAGCCTTGCAATCAATCCAATCAGCTACATACACATAACATATATATATATATATATATATATATAATATATATATATATATATATATATATTATATATATATATATACTATATATATATATATATATATCTTTATCAATAACTCACAGGTTCACCTAACAATTTAATCCAATATTCTTGACTTATGCCCAAAGTTAATCAAGTTCATGAACAATCATTTGGATCGAACTCCTTATTTTTCAACTTATAAAGTTTGATATTAAATCTTCCCATCAATAGCAACACCCAAAAACTCCATTTTTCTCATAATTTTAGCTTTTCCACTTTTCAAGAACCCTAATAATCTAGAACCATTTCAAGAGTTGATAAAAATTAAAATTAAATATCTTCAAATAGTTATCCATAATCATATTTAAAAGTAGGATAAATAATTTATCTCTTGAAATTCAAATCCCAATTTTAGCTCTTGAAGAATCCTTAAGGTTGTCACAAAATCAACTTAATTTATGAGCTCCTTAAGATGTGGATATAATTTTCCCCAAACTCCTTCAATTTTTATCTTGATGATGTTGAAGGAAAGGAGAAGAAGCAAGAAAGTGAAGTATTAGTACTAGTACTACTAATCGCTACTGCTGCTGCTTGTGAGCTTTCACCAAATGAAAAGATTTTCCCTCTTTTGTTCTTTTCTAAAGTACAATAGTAGTATTGTATGTTGCTTTCCAGCAACTTAACATGATCCTTTGCTAAATCCCTTTTTCAAATCTTTCCTTTCTCCTTTTTTTTAATTCATTAAGGAATTGGGACCCACTTTCTATATAGGAAAGGTTTAATAAAAAAATACTCAATTTTCTTTATCCCACTAGCAATAAATATAACAATTGTATATACCACAATTATATATGTATGTACTATAACGTCTTAAAATATGTGCACCACATAACTCCTTATAGACTAAGAGTTATGCTCGTTTAAAGTGTTAAACTTATGTTTAGAATTTCCTGAGGTGCAACAATCTCTCTCACTTAGGATCATTCATCCTCGAATGATGCTTATAGCTTACTTTAAGTTCCATATCTATCCTTCATACTTGTGACATTACCAAATCATCATCCACTTCACCCTACCCATCATAAGGCCTTAGAATTTGGCTCACTCTCAAAATTTCTAAAAATTTTGGTAGAATTTCGTTCGTAAATAGGCCTATCGGGAGCCTTTCAGTAAGCCAGAATACATATAACTATGCTTCACAGAGTGTCACAGCATGTACAATGCTCAACAGATACAACACGAGGCTCCGTTTGGCCTTATACTCAAATAAAGGTTATAATCATTTGCATAACTTACCTTATACTCTACATCTCGAAGCTGCACCCATGCAAGTCTCTAGAAGAATAAGCATACATCAGGCACCTATACGTATCATGATAGAATCAGATAAAAACAATACAAATACAATAGAGACTATCAATCATAAAAAAAGACAAATAATTTAAGAACCTTCTGCTGGTTCTTAAACAAGTATGGATATTTAGTTTTCATATCAACTTCTGCTTCCCAGGTGGCTTCCTCTACATTCTGGTTCCTCCAAAGTACTTTAACTTAAGCTATATCTTTGTACCTTAACTTCCTGACCCATCAGTCCAATATAGCCACAGGAACTTTCTCATATGATAAGTCTCCCAAAGCTCAATATCCTCTATAGGGATGACATGTGAAGGTTCTCCTAAACATTTGCGTAGCATAGACACATAGAAGAGAGGATATACTGCAGCTAACTCTGGGGGTAATTCTACCGCATAGGCTACCTAGCCAATTTTGCGTATGACTCTATAAGGCCCAACATATCTGGGAATCAGCTTACCTTTCTTCCTAAATCGCATAACGCCTTTCATAGGCGACAACTTCACTAATACCAAATCATTAATTTGAAAGTCTAAATCTCTACACTGCACATCTGTATATGATTTTTGTCGACTTTGCGTAGTCTTCAATCGCTCTTGTATCAACTTGACCTTCTCAACGGATTGATAGACTAGATCCAGTCCTAATATTTGTGTCTCACCTACTTCAAACCATCCGATAGGCAATCTGTATTGTCTCTCATACAAAGCTTCAAATAGAGCCATGCTAATGCTGGAGTGGTAGCTATTATATAGGCAAAACTCTGTTAGGGTCAAATGATCATCCCAGTTACCTTTATAGTCCAGCACATATTCTCTTAAAATATCCTCAAGTGTCTGAATGGTGCTCTCGACTTGATCGTCTGTCTATGGATGAAATATAGTTCTAAGATTCACCTGTGTACCTAAGATTCTTTGGAATGATCTCCAAAAAAAGCTATAAATTGGGCACCTCTATCTGAAATTATAGACACTGAGGTCCCGTGTAAATGAACAATCTTTTTTATGTATATCTTAGCATAATCTTCAGCCATGCTGGTGGACTTAACAAGTAAGAAATGGGCTGATTTTTTCAGTCGATCAACTATCACCCAAATGGAGTCATCTCTTTAAAAAGATGAGGGCAAACTCGTAACTCTTAAAGATGAGTCATATATTTTAAGCACACACACTACTAGTGCAAGCTCCAAATCATGAGTGGGGAAATTTTGTTCAAATTTCTTTAACTGTTGAGATGCATACGCTATAACCTTCCCATGCTGCATCAGGACACAACCTAGGCCAATACCTAAAGCATCATAATATGCCACATAACCTTTTGTGCCCTCTGGTAAGGGCAATACTGGCGTTGTAGTCAATCTATCTGTCAGCTCCAGGAAGCTTCTTGCACAAGCCTCAGACCATTGGAACTTAGCTGCTTTCTGTGTCAATTTAGTTAATGGAGCAAAAATAGAGGAAAAGCCTTCCACAAATCTCCTGTAATAACTGGCTAACCTCAGGAAACTACGTACCTCTGTGGGAGTGGTTGGTTCAGGCCAATTTTTCACAGCCTCTATCTTCTAAAAATCCACTCAAATGCCTTCTACAGATAGCACATGGCCAACAAACGCTACTGAGCTTAACCAGAACTTGAATTTAGAAAACTTAGGATATTACTGGTGTTCTTTGAGTGTCTGTAGCACTGATCTCAAATGATTTGCATGCTTTGCTTCATCGTATGAATATACCAATATGTCATCTATAAATACAATCACGTACATATCCAGAAAGGGTTTGAAAACCCTATTCATCATATCAAAGAAGGCTACTGGGGCATTTGTTAGTCCAAATGACATGACAAGGAACTTAAAGTGACCATGTCTTGCCCGGAAAGCTTTCTTAGGAATGTCTATTTCATGAATTCTTAGCTAGTGGTAACCGGACCTCAAATTAATCTTTGAAACATTTAGCTCCCTATAGTTGATCGAATAAATCATCTATTTGGGGAAGAGGATACTTATTCTTTATTGTCACTTTATTTAGCTTCCTGTAGTCTATACACATTTCAATATGCCATATTTCTTACGTACAATAAACACTGGTGCACCCCAAGGTGATATACTGTATCAAGCAAGTCTTTCAACTGCTCCTTTAGCTCCTTCAACTCTGCGGGCGCCATTCTATAAGGTGGAATTTGTATCAGTTGAGTACTGAGAACCACATCAATACCAAAGTCATTCTCTAACGGGATGTAATCCTGGAAGTTCATCAGGAAAGACATCAGTATATTCATTCACCATTGGTACTGATTGAAGAGTTGGCATATGTTTTTCAGCTTCAAGGTCTCTTACTTGGCAAGGTGATATAAACACCCCTTTGCAATAAGCTTTTGTGCCTTAATATAGGAAATAAACCTCCCTCTAGGCATCATAGTATTACCCTTTCACTCCAAGATCGGATCACCCGGGAAATAAAATTGGGCAATCTTAGCTCGACAATCAACTGTAGCATAACAACAGGATAGTCAATCCATACCCATGACGACATTAAAGTCAACCATTTCAAGTTCAATCAGGTCAGCCAATGTATCACGGCCACATACTATCATTATATAGTTTTAATAGACTCTCCTAGATATGAGAGACTCTCCTACTAGATTTGACATCACAAATGGTTCATGTAACAACTCAGTCTCTATTTTGAACTTTTTAGCAATAAATGGAGTAACATATGACATGGTAGCTCCTGCGTCTATCAAAGCATAAACATCATATGAGAAGATGGATAGAGTACCTGTGACCACGTCTAGGGATGCCTTTGAATCCTGTTGACCAACTAGTCCATACACACGATTTGGGATGGCACTTGAACCATTTCCTCTGCCTCTACTAGATCCTGTAATTGTTGGTGCCTGAGGACCATAAGAAGAAAGGTACTGATGATAATATGGCTGATGCAAACCCTGAAGGCTGTGATCTATCACCTCTGCCTCTATCTATGAGCTATGGACTATATCATACAATATGGCCTTGTATACCACACCAATAACATGCATTTGAACCATGCCGGCACTCCTCTCCATATGCTCGGCCACACTGTCAGCATGTAGGTTGAGGTGGTAATCCCCAACTAGTATCCCTCTGAGGCCGTGGGCCTGGTGCCCTAGAAGTCTTACCCTACTCATGTATATTTCTTGAAAATCTAGATGGAGCATTAGTTGTGGAGTGTATCGCTAACTGAGTCTACCTAGGTTTCCCTCTACTGGTGGAAGCCCCACTGCTCCCCTGATACTGGCTATCCATCCTGGCTCTCTTACTTTGTTCCCTCTGATTATCTACTTCACGATTAAGCTGATCCTCATCTAACTGTTGAGCTTATTTCATAATCCTTGCAATATCCAAATCCTTATTTAGGGCAACAATAGAAAGGTTGTCCCTCAAGTGACCCACGAGGCCACCCACTAAATAATGAATCCTTGATGTCTGAGTACTAACAAACTCTGGAGTAAATTAGGACAACTGCATAAACTATAAGCTGTACTATCTGACACTGAGATCAAGATGCTTTAAATTCATAAATTCATCTACCATTGCCTATCTAAACTCTAATGGCAATAAATGACCCATGAAGGCCTTCACAAAGTCTTTACAAACCGCTGGGGGAGCATTCTGAACCCTTAAAGCTTCCCATATCTCATACCAAGTGACAATAACATTGTTTAATTTGTAAGAGGCTAATTCAACAGAATTTGTCTCCAATACCTGCACCACCACCTTACAAATTCTATGAGTCTCATCAATGAATTGCTGAGGGTCCTCAACAAGGCTGGAGCCTGTGAATAATGGCGGATTCATATGGAGGAAATCTCAAATCCTAGATCTGGCTACCTCTCCTTGAGCAGCAACAGGGACCTTTATATTCAGTCTTTGAGCCTGAGCGGTTACCAATTGTGTGAGCAACTGTATTGCTCCTCTAAGATTCTACTCTGAGGCACCTGGTGGCAGTACATGAACTATTGTTGGAACTACTGGAGGTGCATGAACCCCTGCAGGTCCTTCTATCTTGGGCATCTGAGAACTTGGAAGCATAGGACTCATCAAACTCTCTTGGATACACGACGGATGGAAAGCGGGGAAACATCCTTTTTCTGTCTTCTCTCTACAAAGGAAGGAAAGCACTGCCAAGCCCTTTCCTTACTCCTCAATATAGTCATTCTATACATTAATATTTGCAACACCTATTTAGGAGCTGGGGAATCGGCTTTCCTTGCCGCTTTTATTTTAAAGGGAAAGAGGAAGCCTCGAAAGTAAACTTCTTTGATGACGACCAAGAACATATTTCCTAATAACGGTCCTCTTTTTGTCAAAATTAGTGACTTTCTTGATAAGGGAAAGAGAATTCGTCCCTCAACCATTAACGCAAAACAAGTTGATTCCTATGTTTTTAAATTCCCCGATACCCTAATATTGGAGACTGCCCTGTAGTGGTTGCTTCCTGAGTAGTGCTCGTAGTGAGACACTAGGCCACTTTATCTATCTGTAGCAGACATGATCTATATAAAAAATAAGCAGAATATGTGTCAAAAGTAACTTTCTATGACTTAGCTCTATCGCACAATCTAGATTACAAATGAAGGCCAAATTCCTAAATGCCCATGCAGTCCTTAGTTATAAATGTGGCACGCAACACATTGATATGTAAGGTCCTACTAGACAAGGCTTCGTAGACTCCCTGGGACAATTGAACCTAGGCTCTAATACTAAGTTTGTCACACCCCAAATTGCAGTAGCGGACAAAAACCATATGCCCACCAGTTTTATGAGTAATCTATGACATATACGAAGTTATAAATTGATAAACAAGAAGAATAACTAACATATGTTGCATACATATATACTACAGAGTCACTGTACAATGTGACACTAGATAACGTCTAGGAAGCCTCTAAAGAGTATAAAATGTTATACTACTAATAACTAGTCGGGACAGGCCCCGATATACCCAACTAGAGATCTATACATATAACCAAAAATACGAGACATAATCTAACCCAAGATGGAGATGGAGGTCAGCAAAATACCAATTGAATGTGGCAAGAGAACCTAACGCAGTTGTCTGCTTCTCTGCGAACCTAACCCTGTATTTGTAAGAAAATACAGCGCCCCAAATGTAGGGATGTCAGTATATATACAATATTTACTGGTATGTAAGCAGATAGAATAACAAGTAGACAAGTATGGAAGCTCATACGAATCAAATATCAAAATGAAAGAATTATGAGCATACAAGTAATAGATGTTCGATATAAAATTGTCACCTATGCACCAACCTTATTAGTTCTTCATAGAACGGTCAAAGAAGCATTCATTAAAATATAGCCCCTATGGCTTGCCTAAGTGACATACTTACACTATATTTAATACAAATGATCATGTGATGGCCTACCGAAGGCGATCCAGGTCACGTGTAAGGCATATATTTCTCAAGTACTCATTGCTATGATTTTATACGTATAACTATTATTGCGGTCTGTTATAAGGTATGCTCTTTGAGGGCTCACTATAAGGGTCTGCCTGCAGGCCATATGTGCCATGTGTTGGCTCGAGTCAAGGAAACTAGTGCATGATATTCCAGCTGACTTCAAATGCAAATGATGTCACATGGGCAGGTACACCACAATATTCGGCTCACTATAATGGCCTGGTCTCAATCCTGTACACAGAATAGTATCACACGAGTGTGTCAAGTAAAACCTATGAATACTCTTCCATTGTTTTATTTTATCAAGTAAATCCTTGAAAGATCTATGACATGTAATTTATGATAAATATTGTCTGACTAATTAAGTAAGATCTCTATATGATACCTAACTTTTTGAATATGATATCATTATCCAAATACTAGTTCTCACTTTAATTTATGGCTATATCGAATAGGTTAACATATAAGCAAATGTAATTATGTTAGGGCCATTTATTTTATTTGTAATGCATGACACATATATGTCCAAATCGGGTGAATTCTAAGAATTTCATGTAAAGACCCTTACGGTCATGCAGAATATTAAGAAAGCTTGACGCGAAGGGAGTAATAAGAGTACGTTTAAGCTTTAATAATTAAAAAACAGAATGACACATAAAGCAAATAAAGACCTTGTTTTCATTTTCATAAAAGCTTTTTGACGTATATAAAAGGAATATGTGACGTAGGGTGGGTTCCTTACGGCGAAGAAAGTTTTAGATTCACATACTTTAGATGCTTCCCAAGCTAATGGTAGTATCGGGATTTCCAACAACTCAACACACTCTGGCGTAGCCTATATATATATATATATATATATATATGTATATATATATATACATATATATGTATGTATATATGTACATATATATATGTATGTATATATGTACATATATATATGTATGTATATATACATATATATATGTATGTATATATACATATATATATGTATGTATATATACATATATATATGTATGTATATATACATATATATATACATATATATATACATATATATATACATATATATATACATATATATATACATATATATATATATATATATATATATGTATATATATATACATATATATCTTTATCAATAACCCACAGTTAATCAAGTTTTTTAACAATCATTTGGAGAAAATTCCTTATTTTCATCTTATAAAGTTCGATATTAAATCTACCCATCAAGAGAAACACCCAAAAACTCCATTTTTTTTCATAATTTATCTTTTCCCATTTTCAAGAACCCTAATAATCAAGACCCATTTCAAAAGTTAATAAAAATTAAAATTAAATATCCCCAAATAATTACATAATCATATTTAAGGGTAAGATAGATAATTTACCGCTTGAAATTCAAATCTCAGATTTTAGGTCTTGAAGAATCCTTGAGATTGTCACAAAATCAACTTAATTTATGAGCTCCTTAAGATGTGGGTGTAATTTTCCGAAAACTCCTTCAGTTTTTTTCTTGATGATGTTGAAGGAAAGGAGAAGAAGCAAGAAAGTGAAGTACCAATACTAGTACTACTGATCGCTACTGCTTCTGCTTGTGACCTTTCACCAAATGAAAAGATTTGCCCTCTTTTGTTCTTTTCTAAAGTACAGTAGTAGTATTGTATGTTGCTTTCCAACACTTAACATGCCCCTTTGCTAAATCCATTTTTCAACTCTTTCCTTTCTCCTTTTTTTTAATTCATTAAAGAATTGAGACCCACTTGCCACATAGGAAATGTTAAATAAAAATTACTCAAGTTCCTTTATCCCACTAGCAATAAATATAACAATTGTATACACGACAATTATATATGTATGCGCTATAACTTCTTAAAATATGTGCACCACGTAACTATTTATAGATTAAGAGTTATGCTCGTTTAAAGTTTTAAACTTAAGTTTCGAATTTCTCGATACACTACAACAATATATTCTGTTTGCTTACGCCATTTGGTGCTACATATTTTAATGATACAGACTCAGGTACTCAAATATGTGATCAAATATTATGCTAGGCTTCTCACTTTCTTCTTCTGGTGATCCCTTCTTACTTTTGTGGGGATTAGTCTGCAATTAGTTACTTTATTTTTTTGTGGTTTAATAAAGGTATGCTGGGGCCTTGTCCTGACAGTCAGTATCCAAACAGGTTTTGAAGGATTCATAGATAGACAGTCAGTCAGTTAAGACGTATTTTTAAGATTCAGTTTTCTGACTCTTAATTCACCTTATTATGTATTTCCATTTTTGTTAAAGGATCTATCTCACATGATTTTCAGTATACTTTCCTTTATCTCTAGTGTATACTCTAGTATTATTCCATACTTGGCATAAGAGCATTAGGTTTAAGTATTCCAGGGTATCTATGAAGTCGTGTCTAGTAGAGTCCTTATTATGGGTGTGAAATACACCACACTTATAAAAGGAAAGCTATAAGATATTAGGAAATACTATATGTTTACCCTCGATTTGGTATAGTTCAATTTTTAAGTGAGTCAAGAGCACGCATTACTACTCAACCTTGCTTGTGTTATCAATTTGTTAGCAGTTAGTTTGTTCAATAATCAAAAGAAGATGATAATAATAGAAAGACAATAGAAATCAAGTAGAGTGCATGAAATAAGTTGTCCGAGACCATTTTCAAGAGCTACCGAGAGCTGGATCGTGCCTTTGATGCAACAACTAAGTAATAGATAGTAATGAACATTGATGAAAGCTTAAGGACCAAGCAATTCATATTGTATTGATATTTTCTATGAGAGGAGAGAGGCGGAATCCAAATCCTTTTACAAGTGAGATCGGGTTAATATTTATAGTATACAGGCTAAGCATTAGGACAGTTATGTCCTAAGAGTTCCACCAATGTGATAACGCCATCTGTCTAATTTATTAGTGGGCTCTTGTGGCTCTACTATGCAGGTGCTCGTCTGCATCTCTTACGCTCTTTTCTCTTTCTTGTCATTTTATGCCATGTCACTGAATGTGGTTGATGGAGGAAGCTTCTTTGCTTGTGGGATAATACTCTCACCATGATGGCCACGCACCCAAACTATTCACTCGACTACTACTGTGTATCTTCATACTATTTTTACTCTATACATATAGTCCCTCCATCTTCTGAGATGCTACGTTGTGTTCTATTTTTATTGAATGCAATATTTTATGTTTTCGTGCAGTCATAAATAATTGGGTTGTCTGGATATGCACTCAATCCCTACACCATATCAATTTTCCTACTAGTTAAACATTTATCTCAATGTGATCTTCTCAAATCTGTACGAGTTATTTAGATAAGAGCGATCAATATCTACCAATAAATTCAACTTATGCCTAAGAGAATTTATTAAATCAGAGTTAGCGCTCCAAGTTCTTGCTCACTATTTCTTGCAAACCCTAGTCTGCTTTTCCAAGAAAAACAAGAAAAATGTAACACAGGTTAATATTTGCAACCACCAACCAGTAGTAGCGTCACTATCTTTTCTAGTAGAGGTACAATAATATTACTAATATTATGATGCTCTCAACCTAGCAGCCACCGCCGACAACATCTAAACCCTATAGCCTACCAAAAATGGCAAATATGGCCGCTAGTTAGCCAGTTCTTATGGCTTACCAATCACCCCTAGCTAATACTCTCAATGATTTCCCTTCCCTCCTCCATAAAATTCCTCCCAAGCCTAAAATGCCTAACAATTCAGTGCCTACTTTGGGATCTTGTTCACAATTAAATCAGTATGCAAATCTACTAAAACCAGTTGCTATCATACATGGCACACCTTAAGTGAAACAAGCAGTGGAATCTATCCCAATCAAAAAGCTCAACTATATTAATGGGATCCCTCGTGTCAGGTGGACAAAGGAAGAGGTGGATCAGATGAATGTGATAGAAGAATTACAATATGCTGTCATTGGAAAAATTTCATATGGATGTCCTGAGTTAGAGGACCTCAGATTACAAATTCCCAAACAACTCAATGTGAAAGGTGATTGTAAAATTGGATTATTGAGAAATTATCATATCCTAATGAGATTTGACCGAATTGGGGACTTTGTCAATGTTATGTCAAAAAATGTATACTACATTAATGCTAAGGATGGTTACTCCTATCAGAGGAGGCCCTTAATTTATGATGCTAAATTCAAGATTAATGAGGAAACAACACAAGAAATGGTTTGGATATCTTTCTCTGACCTCAAGCCAACCTACTTTGTGAAAGAGTCTCTATTTTCATTAGCTTCTATGGTGGGAAAACCAATTCACTTGGATATGGATACTGTGAACAAGACGAGACGTAGTTGTGCTAAGGTCAAGGTGCAAGTCGACCTAATGGTAGATCTCCGTACATATGTTGAAATGGAAATTGTAAATGCAGCCAATGAGGAATTAAGAGTTGAACATGTGAAGATTAATTATGACTTCTTACCTACGTATTACAAGAAGTTCAAGATATAAGGACATAATGAGCAGGATTGTAGGATCCTATACCCAGAATCGAGGCAAACTAATCTAGAGAATAAATAGCAGGAGACTAGTTCCCAAAACAACTCATAAGATGGGGAAGTGGAGATTACAACATCAAAGGGTCCAGGGAGAAGACATCATGGCCAGACACGGAGATGGAACCTTATAAAGAGAAGGTTTATTATGACTAAAGATGACAATGGATACCTAGTGAAAAGGCTATAACACCGATAAGGGGTATTCATATTGACAATCTATTTAAACCCCTGACAGAAGACGGAGAGGAGCACATATAACCCTCTAGCAACATTATTACATGTGCTAGCAGCAATCATGATATTAATAATCAAGGGGAGCGGGTCAATGAATTATCCACCAAGGACTGGTGTTGCATCCTACCGCACACACAAGTGTACGTGGTCGTACAAGTAATATAGGATTGAGAGTCTAGATATCGTACCCACATGGACTTGTCGATTAACTATTTTAGTAAATTAAACTAGTTCTAATTATTTATTCAAGCGTAAAAATCCAAAGGTAAATTTATGATTAACTAATATAGAAATAAAAACAAAAAGTTAACTAATGATCAATTAACCAAACAAAGAGCAGATTTTCACGTAATCAATATGATGAAATCGATTTGGATTATGGATTCGCTAATAAATTATGTTGAGCAAGCAATTTCATTGACTTGTTTGCTTATCTAATTATTGCTTTACGGGGTTGATGACATGATTATGGTCTTCCGAGCCTCTAATCGTCTATCTAGAATAGTCTAACAACTACATCATTGAGCGGGGATGTGATATTCTATTTCGAACGCATTTATATGTCTTCCTATTTTGTAACCAAGTTAGGAATTCTAGGTATATTTCTATCCTAGCCGCAAATCTACTCTTTACATTACAAAAGAGAGATCTTATTCCCTATATTCTTTGCTCTATCCTAATGATTCATCTTCCAAGTTTACAAAGAGAATATAGATTTATTTGTGTAATGACTTGGTTCATCGTTATGGGTAAACTCTTCGTGCCAAGTTTTGAGTTAGAAATACTCTGGGTTTGGGAGTTGAAAATTTTGGGCTAGGCTAGTCTTGGCTGGTTTTGGAGTGAGGTATGGTCTAGAGTAATTCAGGTGAGGATTGGGTAATGTATCTTGAGTCGAGCTAGTTTTCCATTTAGATAATATATAAAAGAGTCCGGGGGAATTTTTGGAAGTGATTTTGGGTAAGTAGAACTCTCGGTATGAAGGTTGATGTGAAAGGGTTATTTCGGAACATCAGGAAATTAAGTGTATTGCAAAATAGGCATTTTTGAGGGACTTTACGACTTTCTGTCCTATGCCAACTTCCCTAGTGGTTGACACACTAATGTAGCAACCTCTGCTATAGCAGAGAAAATAATGTTATACCAAAAGTCAACATCGATCAGCACCACTATAGCGGATGATTTCGCTATGGTGGTACTGCTATCACGGAGTATGGACCACTATAGTGGAGCTTGTTGGGATTTAATGCAGAAACTCTCTTAAAATATAAAGTTTTCATCAAGGACATTTTGGGAGAAGAGCAAGGCGATTCTAGGCGATTTTCCTCTGTTTTCCATCATTTTTTGTCCCAAAGATAAGGATTCTACTCCCTTAACTTTATGTTACCTTTCTTACAGAGTAGAATTGCTAGTTAGGGACTTGGGGAAAGGTTTTGAATGATCTAGGAATGGTATAATCCGGGGAAAGAGAGGATTCTAGGGTGATTGAGTTCTTGGGTCTTGTTTATTGTTGATGGGTTATGATCATGTGGCCTTAATTGTCTAAATGTATCCATAAAAATGATAGTCTTAGGTGAATTAATGGTGGAAAAGCTCGGGAATGGGTGGGATGATCATAGTTTGGCCTGGGGATTGGGATTTTTACATAATTTGGGTATTTAGGCTAGTGAATTGACTATAGTTCTTGTATAATAGTTTCTAGACTAAGAACAAGCTAGGGATCCTGAGAAGGGGAAAGCTCCTGTTCAATAGAGCATTGAGTAACTCGAGGTAGGTGATGGCTATTGATTTTTATTGTGCATTGTATGTTCATGTGCTTTTGCTTAAGTATTGTATGAGTTGCATGCTTAGGGAATATTTATGAATCTCTAAATGTTCGGATAGAAGTCTTGTAAAATGAACTGGGTGTTTTTGCTTGTTGGTTTATAGGTGTGTTTTTTTCATTATTTTTTACTGTTGGATTTTTGTGTGACATTCGGTTGGCTCGGGTACCATGCCTGGTACAGGTTACTAAATTGTTGGCTCGGTTACCAAGCCTGGTACAAGTTACTATTAGTTAGATCAGGTACCACGCCTGGTACGGGATACTAAAATGGTTGGCTCGAGTACCACGCCTGGTATGGGGTTAATTTATTGAATCATTGTATTTTTGATGATGGTTCCATAAGTGGACCGGGCTGTGTTTCTTTAATTATGACAATTGCATTTGGTCTATGAGAGGCTGGGTTATTATATTGATCTGTGTTTGGTCTTAGTGTAGATCGGGTTGCATATGTAACACTCAGGTGTTGTTAGGGGGATCTCGGGGTGGATCCGGACTATGTAAAAAGAGATATATGTAAGTTGTTGTCATTGAATGTTGTCAATAGTTGTGAAGTGGATTACATGTGGGGGATAATCTAGGAAGAGACTTGTAGTCTAGATATATTTGTTGGTTTGTTCACATGTTTCCTGTGCTTTACTTTGCTTTAGTTACTGTTCACATTCTGCTTATTTGGAAATGGCAGATGATCCTACCAGTACACAGTGGTGGTGTACTAATTATGCACTTGCATTTCTTTTTGTGAGTACATGAAATATTCTGTTGGCTAACGCGCGACCTCACTGGTAGTCCCAGTGTTTCCAGACATCAAGGGTGAGCTGCTTCGATCGAGCTACCTTGGTCTCTTTCTTTTAGTTATAGCCCACTTGTTTTGGGCTTTGACTCTTGTTTATTTGGGGTTGCATCCTCGCATTCTAGACATTGGTAGATTGTTTTGGTACGATGACTTTTAGGTTCTAGGGAGGAATTTCCACAGGCTCTTATTCTATATAATAATTTGAGACTTGAATGCTAGTTTACTTTATGCACTGGTTTTAAGCTGCTAGATTATACTAAGTGTTGGTTCGCTCATCTAGGGGTTGAATGGGTGCCACTCACGGCAGGGTTGGGCTGTGACAAAGATGGTATCAGATCCCTAGGTTCGTTGATCTCGTCGTACCAAAACGAGTCTAGTAGAGTCTTGTGGAATGGCACGGAGATGTCTATACTTTTATTTGAGAGCCTATAAGACTTTAGGAACTATCTTTTCTTCCTTCCTTCGTGTTATTACTTGATTCCAATTGGTATCTGGTGATACAAATTGGTATCTAACTCTTTCACTCTTCTGTCTGCAGATGGTTAATATGAGGAACAACGAAGCGATACCAGCGATCCCAACAGCGAGCCCGGCTGTCAGAGGTACAGGAAGGGGCAGGGGCAGGGGCCGCGGTATAACAACACCTGCCAGGGGTGGAGCTCACGTAGCTGCGGGAGCACATGAGATAACCCCTTTCTCACGCTAGGATCAGGTTGAAGAGAAAGTCAAGGTTACTATTGAAGAGGGTGTGGAGCAGGCAGAGGCGGCACTGGATGGAGGTGCAGGCCTTCCCCGTATCACGCCCAAAGCATTTCAGCAGGTGTGGAGCTTTTTGAGTGGATTAGTTGGTGTAGGAGCCACCCCCGCGGGTGTTGCAGATCAGGCTCTAGGCACTTAACCAGCGGTTACTACAACTCCTAGAATGGATGCAGCGTCGGGCACAGACGACTTCTTCAGGCCAATGCTAGCTCCGGCTATGATAGGAAATTAGCACGAGATGCTGACTAAGTTCCTCAAGCTGAAACCTCCTATGTTTTAGGGTACCGCGAAAGAAGATTCCTATGAGTTCATATTGGATTGTTATAAGAGGTTGCACAAGCTGGGCATTGTGCAACAACATGGGGTTGAGTTTGTCACTTTTCAGCTGCAAGATGATTCTAAGCAATGGTGGAGGTCTCATGTCGAATGTCGGCCATCGACCTTGCCTCCACTAACTTGGGAGCAACTTCATGCTATCTTCCTAGAGAAGTATGTACCTCGTACTTTGAGAGATAACAAAAAGGATGAGTTCCTGGCTCTGGAATAGGGTAGCATGTCGGTCTCCGCTTATGAGTCTTAGTTTTATTCCTTATCTCATTTTGCTACACATTTGTTAGGTATCGAAGAGGAGAGGGTTCGACTATTTATGAAGGGTCTGAACACTAATTTCCAAGTGTTATCTGTGCACATGACTTCAACGGGGAAAATCTTCAATGAGGTGACCGATTATATGAAGAAGTTAAAAGGGGTTAAGCAAATCAGGCAGGCTAAAGTGTTAGCCAAGAAGTCCCTTAATAAAGGGAATTTTAGTGGTTCATACTCCAGGGGCCATAATCAGTAGGTGTACTCTGCCCGCCCTATTCGGTTAGCTCTACCAGCTGCTACAGGTGGTCTTCCGGGAGTTAATCAACAGTCTTCAGCTCCTAGGGGCCAGGGAGCTTCTTAGACATCTGCCAACAGGCCTACACTTGATCGTGGTTGTTTTCATTGTGGTGATCTGGGCCACTTTAAGAGGGAGTGCCCTCACAGAGAGATTGGTAATCAGGCTTAGCAACAGTCCAAGGATGTGGTCCCAGCAGGTAGAGGTGTTCATGCTAGAGGTCATCTACAGGGTGGGTGAGGCAACTTTTAGGGAGTTCGGGGAGATAGAGGTAATTGCGCCATGGTTAAGGGTGTGGTGAAGCCAGCCAAGGAGGTTGCCTGGATTGATGTTCGGGATCACTGCTATGCTTTTCTAGGGAGATCTGAGGTAGAGGCATCACACGCGATACTTACAAGTATAATTCTTGTCTGTGATAGGATGGTTTCTATGCTGTTTGACCCATGATCTACTTACTCTTATGTGTCTATGAACTATGCTTTGGGTTTGGATTTGATATGTGATATCCTCAATTTCCCTATCCATGTGTCTACCCCAGTTGGAGAGTCAGTGATTGTGACTCATGTTTATTATACTTGTTCGGTGATGTTTGTGGGGTTGCATACTTGGGTAGATTTGGTAATCCTGGATATGGTAGACTTCGATGTTATTTTGGGCATGACATGGTTGTCTTTTTATCATATTTTATTGATTGTAATGCTAAGACTGTGTCTCTAGAGATTCCGGGTAAGGATAGGCTAGAGTGGGAAGGTGTTTACAGACCTAAGCCGATTAAAATCATATCATTTATTCAGGCTAGTAAGCTAGTGGGGAGAGGGTGTTTGGACTTTTTGGCTCATCTCTAGGATGATAGTGTGGAGTCCCCATCTATTAAGTCGGTTCTGGTTGTTTTGGAGTTTCAGGAGGTATTTCTAGCAGATTTACCTAGTATGCCTCTGGACAGGGATATCAATTTTTATATTGACTTGGAGCTAAGAATTTGCCAAATTTCCATTCCTCCTTGTCTCATGGCTCCGACAGAGTTAAGGGAACTTATAACTCAACTCTAGGAACTCTTAGATAAGGGTTTTATCCATCCCAGTGCTTCACCTTGGGGTGCTCTGGTATTGTTTGTGAAAAAAAAAGGATGGTAGTATGCATATGTGCATAGACTACAGGCAGTTAAATAAGGTTACCATCCGTAATAAATACCCTTTACCCTATATAGATGATCTTTTTGATCAGTTACAGGGTGCATCTGTGTTCTCGAAAATTTACTTAAGTTCAGGGTATCATCAGTTAAAGATTAGGCCTGATGACATTCCTAAGACGGCTTTTCGGACTAAATATGGGCATTACGTGTTTCTAGTGATGCCATTTGGGTTGACAAATGCACCGGCAGCATTAATGAGTTTGATAAATGGGGTATTTAAGTCTTATTTGGATTCTTTCGTCATTGTATTTATTGATGACATTTTGATCTACTACAAGAATAGGGAGGAGCATGTTGAACATCTCTGTATTGTGTTGGAAATATTGAGGCACCAGAAACTTTATGCAAAGTTCTCCAAGTGTGAGTTTTGGTTGACTTCAATCGCATTCTTAGGGCATGTGGTGTTAGAAAAGGGGGTGATGTATAACACCCCGTACCTTTCAAAACCTATGTAACTAAGTAAATATCGATGAAGGTATTTGAGCTCGAGATTGTGAAGGGGTACTTTAGCCTAGAATTTGAAATGGTCAAATGTATATAAGTGTTAAGTTAAATTATAAGGATGAGGGTTTTGAAAATGATATAAAACAAGTGAGGTACTTGCTCGACTTATCTAAGCTCTTAGGTGACAAGTAGGTGCATCACCTACCTACGCTAACGAACTAAGTTCCGAGGGCCGATTACGGGCAGCAACACCATGGATTATTAGACCTAATGGTAGCCCAAATAAAGCTTAAAGTTGGCCCATCAAAGCACAACCAAATCTGGCCCAAACAACTACAAAAGGTAGCCATCAATATTGACCACATTTTGACCCAAGAGAAGCCCAAAATCAGCCACAAAACTTAACCCTTTTGAGGCCCAAGCAAAGGGTAATTTTGGCCCAAGTTTCTTGACCCATTTTGGCCCAAATATACTCAAAAAAGTCGGCCAAAAAGGTCCCTTTATATAGGCCTTTTGCTGATCAATGTTGATCACAAAAAGCTGGAAAATTCTCTCTTATCCCCTTTCCTTTTTGGCAGCCCTTCTCTCCCTTTAGGGTTCTAGGAAGATCAAGATTAATTCAAGCTTAAGGTGAGTTAATCAACTTGTTATCTTGGTATTAATATACTACATATAGCTAGGATATCCTTGGTAAGAAAGACATGAACTATGGCAGCCCGTTTCTTAAGATTTAACACATAGAAATTGTGTAACAATTAAGAGATTTCTTCTTCTCTTGTTGGTTATGTGTAGGGGTACTTAAGCTTTTCAAGGCATCAATAAAAAGAGGATAAAAACACCCCTTCAAGTGTGGTAAGTACTCTGCCCATAATCATATTTTTGGATTGAAGTTCGGATGGACAATTGTTGTTGAATTGTTGTTAAGAACTCACGGGACGGCGATCGGAAGCCGTGAGTTCAATGTGTTGCTATTGTATTTCGGCATGGTGAGTTGTGTAGGGGCTGTTTGATGTGTTTTGTACTATTGGAGGCAGTGGGTTGGTGTATGTGTGATGTGTATTGGATAGGGGAGAAAGGTGTGACGATACACCTTTAATTAATGCAAAATACGTAAATCTGCCCGAGAAATGTTTAGCTACTGTTTTGGGAATGTTGCAGCAGGTTTGAGTTCTAATATTAGCTTCATTATACCCTTGTGTTGTAGATTAACTTAATAAAGGAAAGTCCAAGTTGTGGTAAGCGCAATCTTCGGAAGGAACGAGTTATGTTAAGGCTTCTTTATTTCTTATCGGCATGAATCTAGGAATAGAACTCTAAATCTCCGAAAGAAGGAATTTGAGTATTATGTTGTAAGAGAGCTGATTTGGTAACTCAACAAGTCTTAAGGAACTAATTTATACATTATGGTGATTCAAGTCGCCTTCTTATAAAAAAAAAATCTGATTCTTTTTGCACGAAACGTAAGTTATCCTTTTGTCGAGTTTCTTCTTTGTATTGTGATCTCTAATCAATCTTTAGAAAGTATACAAGGAAAGTTAGAAAGTCAAATCCCCATTTATATGTGTTTGGTATGTTGATTACAACACCTAGTAAGCC
>QJPP01000725.1:0-38909 GCA_003996215.1 Jaltomata sinuosa | reverse complement strand
ATCACGAGTCAGCGGGAGTTGAACTCGAGACAGAGGAGATGGGTTGAGTTACTTAAGGACTATGACTTTACTATTTTGTATCATCCGGGCAAGGCAAAGTAGTGGATGCCTTGAGTCAGAAGACAGTGAGTATGGGTAGCCTAGCTTCTCTTTCAGTTTCAGAGCGACCATTGGCCTTGGACATCCAGTCCTTGGCTAACCATCTGGTTAGGCTTGACTTGTCGGATCCTAGCAGAGTTCTCGCCAGTGTTGAGGTTCGTTCTACTTTGATTGATCAGATTCAGAGTCGTCAGTTTGAGGATCAGCAGTTGTGTGACCTTCGTGATCGAGTTGTTCAGGGTGAGACCAGTCGGGCTACTCTAGATTCAGATGGGGTTCTGAGGGATGATAGTCGCCTTTGTGTTCCGAGATTAATGATTTGATTCAGTTGATACTTAGTGAGGCACATTGTACTAGATATTCCGTTTTCAAACCGCTGGACAGCGAAGATTATAGAGACTTGAGGCAGCTTATGAGAGTGGTATGAAGGCGGATATACGCGGAGTTTGTACATCTCGATGCTTGAACTGTCAGCAGGTTAAGGGCGAGCACAATGAAAACCTGGTGGTTTGATGCAGCCTTCCCAATCCTGAGTCGGAAAAGTGGGAAGGGATTACTATGGACTTCGTGGTTGGTTTTGCCCGTACTTCTCATAGGTTGATTCCATATGGGTGATTGTTGATAGGCGACTAAGTCAGCACTTTCTTGCGGGTATCAGACTTCTATTGGCGCAGAGAGGTTAGCTCAGATCTACACTTCGTGAGATGGTTCGGTTGCACGGGGTCCCAGCATTCTGATCATTTCAGACCGCGGCACTCAGTTCACATCTCAGTTCTGGAGGGCTATTCAGCGAGCTTTGGGTACAGAGGTTCATCTTAGCACCGCTTTCCACCCTCAGACAGATGGCCAGTCCGAGAGGACCATCCAGATTTTGGAGGACATGCTTCGAGCTTGTATTCTTGACTTTGGAGGTTCATGGGATCAGTTTGTTCCCTTGGCAGAGTTTTCTTATAATAACAGCTTCCATTCGAGTATCGGCATGGCACCTTTTGAGGCTTTGTATGGCAGGCGTTGCAGATCACCGGTAGGTTGGTTTGATGGTTTTATTGCTGGACCACAGAGCACAGATTTGCTTCGAGATTCCTTAGACCGAGTCTGAGTGATTCAGGATAGACTTCGGGCAGCTCAGAGCAGGCAGAAAAGTTATGCTGATCGTAGGCTCCGTGCCTTGGAGTTTAGTGTCGGTGACTTGGTGTTACTCCGTGTATCACCCATGAAGGGCGTAATGAGATTTGGTAGGCGGGGCAAGCTTAGCCCCAGGTACATTGGGCCGTTTGAGATTCTACAGAGGGTTGGTAGCGTTGCCTATCAGTTAGCCTTACCTCCGATGTTTTCGGCTATACATCCTGTGTTTCATGTTTCAATGCTGCGTCGGTATATCCCAGATGAGTCTCATGTGTTGCAGTGGGATTCAGTTCAGTTGGATGAGGGTTTAGCCTTTGTTGAGGAGCCGTCAGCTATTTTGGCTAGAGATGTCAGGAGATTGAGGTCTCGAGAGATCCCGGTTGTTAAGGTTAAGTGGAGGCACCGTCCAGTCGAGGAGGCTACCTGGGAGACCGAGAGAGATATGCGGGATCAGTATCCGCAACTATTTTAGCCTTCAGGTACCCCCTTGACCTTGACTTTCGAGGACAAAAGCCCTTTTTAGTAATGGATGATGTAATGACCCTTCCGGTCATTTCCACGTATAAGTTTTGAAGTCAAGCGAATCGACAAAAGTAATCGTAAGATCTTTAACAAAATTTTCTGAACTTTGGGTCAAATGTCTCGGGGCTTTTCTCCCAATATCTAAAGAGTTAGAAGTCCCCCAAAATACCAAATCGAAGGTTTACGAGTCTAGTTTCCAACGCACAAAACCTCACGTCCAACTAATCTCGGAGTAAAGAGTTATGACTGTTTTACCGCGGACTATCTGGCAAAAAATGGGTTGCGAACAGGGTCGCGAACCGGGTCGGGTTAAACGCGATTTAAGCCTCGACGTCACGTTTTAAAATGCCATTTCAGTTCCGAAACAGTTATAAAAAATAAGGGAGGATCCCAAGATAATTCTTGAGTATCGAAATCGTGCGTATTTGAAAGTATATATGTATTTATTTTATAAGGTTTTTATACTCCGTAATATTCTAACGGAGATAGTAAATTTAGTTATGTTAAAATTTATTATTATAATATAGTAGGTTTTATTCGAAATAATTTTCTATGAATTACGGTATATTTAAAATATTATATTTGTTTTATCACGAATTTATGCAATACCCGAATATTTATTTAACGGGATGGAAATTATTTTGGGGACACCACCACTTCCACGTGGAAGTGGTGGGAGTGGACAGCAAGTGGGTTAGGCACTTAGTGCTGCCACTAAGCACAGCACCAAGTACCTTTAATAGAATATATATGTTGCTAAAGGTTGGCAGCAATGTGTTTATATATAGAAAACATTTATACATTTGTTGCTGTTACTTTTTACTACAACCTTCATTTCCTTTCTATCCTAACATTTGCATATGCGAGCAAATGGATGAAGGGAATTGGTGGAACTAATTTAGTGTTGTGGTTATATTAAATTTGTTGAAGAAAACCAATTATCTACGTCAAGTTATTCCGTCCCAAATTCGAATTCGAATCCGATTCCGATTTAGTTTTGGATTTTCTCGGAGTGGTTCGAGCTTGGACATCGTTGTTCCAGCAGCTTGTCGTCGGACGACAGGTAGGTTACGGTTTAATCTCCCTAGACTCCGCATATATAGAATAAAACTGTATTAATGGATATCCTTGGGTTGGATTATTAGGTTGGCACCACAGACCTCGACCGCTTTATTCATAACCGCCTACTCTTGTTCCTCCGTTGTTTGTAGTATTTGTCGATATATTTTACTTGTTTACCCTTGTGGTCCTGTGAGGCCTTGTTGACTCTGGAACATGGAAGGTGGGATTTTGGGAATGTCCGCGAGTCCCGAGCATAGAATTATCCTTCTAGGCTGGTTATGCTTGCTGAGTAGTTGTGGGCCTGTGCAGGGTCGATAGGTTGATTGTAAGCTGCTGGGCAGCTGTTGTGTGTGATCATATCATTTCCATGCATATAAAGAGGTTTTATCCATGTTTTACAGTGGTTTTGGCTTCGGGCCTACTGGCACTGTTTTCTAAACCTTGCATGGCCCGGGGGGCCCGTTTTTGATGGAAATGATTTGGAAATGGTTGATTTCACTTGTGGTTTAAAATCATCAGTGTTACGATTATCGCTAGACTCGGCAGGGCCGGAGTGCTAGTTGAGTTTTCTTACTACTTGAGATGATTTTTAGCCTCAGTTGGACCGAGCACCTGAGATGACTTTTTTACTGTTTAGACCCGGCGACGCCCGGGCACCCTTGGAGGGGTTTTTTTGAGATATTTTCCTACTATTTTTAGTCCTGGACAGGGTCTGGGCATGCATATTCGAGACTGGGTCTCTATCTTGATATCGAGACTGGGTCTCTATCTTGATCATGTTCTGATACTGAGTTTGAGTATGGGGTCTGGGACCTCCATGGACCTTGCTATCCGGGCCAGGGGCTACGGGTTGCGTGTGCCGGAAGAGGGGTATACGGGGGAGTAGAGGTAATACGGGCAGAGTCCTTCCATGGAACCTACCTGCTGGGCCGGATCGGCGCCGGAGGAGGTACATACAGAGATACCATGGCACTTGAGATCTTCATGCATCATATCATTCATTGTTTGAGGCTCCACCCTTGTTTGCTGTTTGCTGATTGTACGCTCCGGTAGTATGGGATGCCGGAGGGTTTGTTTTCACTTGTTTGTGTTCCTCGGTTGTATGGGCGGCCGGGGGACTGTAGGTAGACTTTTGCTATTTACTTACAGAGTTGTTCTCTATTAGGGATGAGTATGAGATTGGTTACTGCTAGACTGTTAGTTTCTGGATTTGAGATGTGTTATGATTAGTTGGGTTGATTCATGTCTTGAGCATGCCTATTATTACTCTTTCTCTCTTCTTCTTACACTTGAGGTTACCGGTATACCGTCCATTTCGTAAACTTATTTTATATACACTGTTATTGCAAGGACCCCAGGTGCGTTATTTCTTACTTTCACCTGTGCCTTTGGTGTGTATATTCTACTTGCTAGCCTCACATGTGGTTGTGTTGATTTCCCTCTGGGCTAGTTCCTGTGTACCTTTCATTGACTTCTGTGACTACTTGCTTCTATTCTGTCTATTACTGCGCTTTTATCTTATATGTGCCCAGTCGGCCTATGATACCTACTGGGTACCTTATGCTTCGCATTTGGTGCTCACCCCTACCCCCTGCATCTTTGGGTGCAGATCCTAGCGTGGGCCATCGCCGTTAGATCGCTGTGATTCGTGCTTGGAGATCTGTGGACTGCTTCAGGCTGAGGGTGAGCTCTTGGCGATCGGAGCTTAGCTTTAGTTTATCTTTTGCTTTATGTACTCTATTACCATTCAGAGACATCTGTATATATTCTTTTGGATAGTTTTCACTCGATGTATGTAGTTTTGGCTCTGTACTATGATACCAGGTCTTGGGGTTTGGTTTAGTTTCCGCATATGTATATATTTATATACCTGTTATCTATTTTATTCGTCTTGTTCTCTTATTTGTTAGATAGTAGCCCATTACTAACTGTTCTGGGCTACATGGATTGGTTCACCTACCGGGGGTTGTAGGTGCCATCATGACCGAGAAATCGGGTCGTGATAAAAACCTTACTTGGCAACTAATCTTTTGTTCAAGTAGATTTCTATTTTTAATATTCATACCTCTATTCCATTTAGAAATGATGACATATCTTTAATTTTTAACATAGCGTGTTACTTAAATTTGAATGTATAAGAAAAATTAAATATTGTCCTAGCAATATTAATTCAATGAAGTCTTAATACCTAAAATCTATCTACTTTTTAGAATGTTGTCTTATATTTTTTATGTATTCATTTAAAAAATAATTCATACACTATTAATTAGTATTTTGTCACTATACATTTAATTTGTATTACTTAAAGTCAATATTTTCTGATGTCTAAATAAAGTGAAATAACCAGAACACTAAATAAAGTGAAATAACCAGAAATCTCGGGACCCAAACCAAAGGTCCTTCTAGCCCAAAGTAAATGTTCTGGAGCTAACAACACTGATGAAATTGTCATTTGAGGCCGTCTTCTCTGAATGTTGATCAAAGTCAACTTTACCAACCTTAAGAGTTGCAAAATAGGAAAATAGGCTTAAAACACATAGAAACTGCTTGGGAACCGAGCCGTCAATCCCAGCAAGTCATAAATGACCTGTAGCCACTGTAGGAAAGCTCAAAATGCTGAAAAAGTACGAGAAACAAGAAAATTTCCTAGAGGGTCATTACAATATGAGAGTTCATTCTACGCGAAATAAAAATAAGAAAAGGATCAAACTAAAAACCTAACATAGCTAGTTCAAAGATTAGTTCAGGGATAAAAATCTCCATACTTTATTTCATTAAAGATTTAATATGAAGTCAAGTTACACAAGTATCAAAATCCGAATAAGATAATAAATCAAGAACTAAAATTATTGTATTTCTATTTAAAGTAGATTTTCATTCTCACAAACACATCATAAAATGCATCGATCACTTCAGTTAGTACAATTCGAACCTCCAAAATAGCATCCAATAAGCTTAATATGCATATATGTTAATTAATAGAATGATATACTATAAGGGGAAAAACTTGAATAGAATAAAATTAAGATGATGTACTTTTACTATGAAAAGAAGATAATGAAATTTAATAATGGCAAATGTATTTTTTGGGGACATTAAAACAAATATAGTTTGGTTAGAGTAATTTCAATAAACAAGAGCTAATGTTGAAATACATCATAAGATTATGTATAGCTAGTCCAAAATAGTAATTGTGTATTCATAGTTAAATTAAAATATACGATGTAGCTCAATAATAAGTCACTGAGCTTGCTAGGCTAGACTGGTCCCAATTTCTGGATTCTTAATCTTGATAAAGCATCTTTCTTAATTTTTTCGAGAAGTTGTAGAAGCTTGTCAATAATTTCTGGATTCACACCGATGTAGGATTTAGTATACATATAGCAATCCTTGATCTGGTGTAGGGATTCATCAATGTCGTTGATGAGGTCTTTAAACTGACCTTCATGGTATTTCTTATGTGCAAACTCAAGATACTTAGCCACATTCAACATTAATTCACGCGCACATTCCCAGTAATCACTCGGAAATAAATGCATATGAGCTATTTTTTGGGCTGATTGGATAGACTCTTCAATATCATCATAAGCTAAAGATATTTGGGGAATGATAAATGTGAATACTATTAGGAAAGCACATATGAGCATGAAATTAGAGGTGCTAATGAGACGCACCATTTTTGGCTTCTCCTTTTTGTTTCTCTTACATATTTTTGATCAAGAGATTTTGATTTTATATCATTATGGAATTCAAAAATTAATTGCATTAATTAGGATATTGCATTTATTTCACCTTTACTATTGGTTTATTGAATAATTAAATGAGTCATTAAATAATACAAGTTCATCTAACCATAACTCATATATTTTCTGTTACATAATGTGTCTCCTCTTGGTTACATATTGTAATAGAGATAATTTATGAGAATGTCCCTCGGGTTTTGCCCTCTGACACTGATATCTCTTGTAGTTTGAGATACTAGATCTACCAGACTTATTTTAATTTTCTTATAATAATTATTTTTATTTAGTTATCTACTAACTAGTATTTGTATATGCGCGACACGCGACCCATATTAAAAGGACTTAATTATGAATATTTGTTAACTTGTTTATTTGAGCACATTAAATCAAATTGTTTGATAAATTTGTAACATTAAATTTGTTTCTTATGCAATGTACCTCAGAACAAAAATATTATGAAATTAAAAGTTGTAAAAAATTTACTAGCACTGGATTTTATACCAACCGAATAAATACATGACACATATCTCAACGCTCTTCTTACTAAATTATATTGAATTAATATATATTTTTATTTTAATTTATAATCTAACATCATTTGTTTAACTTTGACTACACTGAACTATGATTAGTGCTAAGATTTCTTCAATAAAGTTAAAACCTTACTTGGCAACTAATCTTTTGTTCAAGTAGATTTCTATTTTTAATATTCATACCTCTATTCCATTTAGAAATGATGACATATCTTTAAATTTTTAACATAGCGTGTTACTTAAATTTGAATGTATAAGAAAAATTAAATATTGTCCTAGCAATATTAATTCAATGAAGTCTTAATACCTAAAATCTATCTACTTTTTAGAATGTTGTCTTATATTTTTTATGCATTCATTTAAAAAATAATTCATACACACTGAATTAATATTTTTTCACTATACTTTCAATTTGTATTACTTAAAGTCAATATTTTTCTGATGTCTAAATAAAGTGAAATAACCAGAACTCTAAATAAAGTAAAAAAACCAAAAACCTCAGGACCCAAACCAAAGGTCCCTCTAACCCAAAGTAAACGTTCTAGAGTTGACAGCGCTGACGAAATTTCCATTTGAGGCTGTCTTCTCTGAATTTTAACCAAAGTCAACTCTACCAACCTTAAGAGTTGCAAAATAGGAAAATAGGCTAAAAACACAAACAAACTGCTCTAGAACCTAGCCGTCAATCCCAGCAAGTCATAAATGACCTAAAGCCATTGTGGAAAAGCTCAAAATGCAGAAAAAGCACGAGAAATAAGAAAATTTCCTAGAGGGTCATTACAATATGAGAGTTCATTTTATGCGAAATAAAAGTAAGAAAAGGATCAAACTAAAAACCTAACATAGCTAGTTCAAAGATTAGTCCAGGGATAAAAATATCTATACTTTATTTCATTAAAGGTTTAATATGAAGTCAAGTTACACAAGTATCAAAATTGGAATAAGATAATAAATCAAGGCCTAAAATCATTATATTTCTATTTAAAGTCAATTTTTATTCTCACAAAAATATTATAAAATGCATCGATCAGTTCAGTTAGTACAATACAAACCTCCAAAATAGCATCCAATAAGCTTAATATGAATATATGTTAATTCATAGAATGATATAGTATAAGGATGTGATGACCCTTCCCGTCATCTTTGCATTTTTGCATTTATTGTACTGTTAGAGCTGTAGAGTAGCGACCCCAAATAATTTATGACTTACTGAGACTGCCGGGTCATTCGTTTGGTTGTTTTACCCTTATTCCTATTTTAGAGCTTTAACTTAAAATATCATTGACTTTAGTCAACATTCTTAGCTAACATGCACGGAATTGAATTTTGATAGTTCTGTTAGCTCCGGAGCATTGAGTTTGGTTTATTTGGACCTTCAGTTGAGGCCTGTAAACTCTCGATATGGGTTTTGTGTGGTTTTCTCTTTTTTCAGGCCATTTGGAGTTGAAAGTGTAACTTTGGGTGCCTTTCAATGATCGGAGTGTCATATTTTAAATCTGACAATTCCATCAGCTCCAAAATAATGAGTTTGGTTTAGGAAGGAGGTTGGTTTGGGTTTCGTGTGAGCCAGGCTCATTTCGAGCCTTTGAGTTCTTATTCGTTAGTGTTGACTTGGGTCAACATTTCTCTGAAATGACCTCGTACGAAAGTTTCATCTATTCCGTTGAGTCTGGAACATCATTTCCGGTAACACCTCAAAACTTCCAAGTCTAGACTAAGCTCTGAAAACCAGTAGAAAATAAAAAATTTCAGTTAAACTTAAGTTTCTAGGAACCACGATTTGAAGTACGGACCGTAGTTTGGAACTACAGCCCGTCATCTCGAACCGTAGTTCAAGATCCAGTAGCCCACCAATCCTGCCCTAGGGACCACGGTTAGGAGTATGGACCGTAGCTTAGAACCACGGTCCATCTGCTCAACCCGTAGTTCAAGTTCCAGTAGCCTTTAAATACATGTCCCAAGGACAACGGTTGGAACCACAAATCGTAGATTAGAACCACAGTCCGTCATTTCAAACCGTAATCCCAAGTCCAGTAGCCTCCTATTTTAGCCCCCAGAAACCATGAGTTGGTTTACAAATCATACTTCAGAAGAACGGTCTGTCCTTCGACTCGTGAAAACCCCAGGCTAAGTCAAGTCCCAGGAACCACAAGTCACATGACGGACCATCGTTTAGAAGAATAGTCCATACTGTCGAGTCATAGTTCTTGTAACCAAAGGACCCCCAAGTTGCCTGGATAGGACCACGACTTACTTGATGGTCCATCGTCTAGGAGTACAGCCCGTCAACCAAGCCGTGATCACTGAGTCACATTTTTGGAAGAAATTCTTTTAACTTTCCTAGGGGTATTTCAGACTTTTCCTTTACCTTTTAAGGTCTAAGCTATGTCGTTTTATGTCGTCTAAGCCTAATTAAGTAGTCTAAAACTAACTAAAACCCTCATTCTCCTAAAATCATCGAACTTAGACAAAAAGGAATCAAAAAGAGGTGTAGTTTCTCTCAAAAACAAGCAGAGGCCTTCACCAAGTTCAGCCCCAAAAATACAAGGATTTCACCGTGGATTTCTTTACTAGGTATGTGGGATTTCACTAGTGGGTTCCTTTCACCTATTAGGTCCCTAGATTTCTGTCTTCTTCAGTTTCCTCCATGAATGTTTAAGACCTAGGGTTCCTAAACCTTAGGGAATTATTGAAATACGAATGTTACAACTTTTATGATGTTGACTACATGTCTCTTGGAGGATTAGTATAGTTTCATGAATAATGCTCAGGAATCCTATCTTGTAGAATTTCCAATAATCCCATGAATTTAACTTGCTAGACAGATCAGTTATAAGCTTAGGCTTAAGAAATTGAATGCCATATTCTTCAGCTTATGTATGTTGCATTCTCAGTAGTTTATCAGTATTTTGAGCTATCCTTTATTTCAGTACATTATTGCTTACATTCAGTGGGAGTAGACTTAGTACCGAGCGGACAAGGGGATGGAGGCTTAGTTGTCAGTTTAGGTTAAGACCTTTAAAAGCAGTCCCCAAGTCCCAGAACTATGCTGCCACCGTAGGTTTAAAGGAGTCAGCTATCTGACTAGGCTTCACCTCTTTGTCCCTTGCGGACATCAGTAGTTAATCCACGTTAGACTTGTTCGTACCCTAGGCAAGGTATGAACACCCTCCCATCCAGGGTCACAGGTTGGCCCCATAGTTAGCTCAACTTGGGGTATATCGGTTAGTAGTGTCTCCCACAGTCAGATTCTTGTACATTGACCTTGTATCCAATATTTATGTTCAGTATTCAGTTCAACATGCTATTTCATGATTTATACTTGATCATTGCATTCAGTTCAATTTTCAGTTATGTTGCAGTATATCTATCTTCATGTTCAGTTCTATATTGCCCAGCTTTGTATATATATATCTTGCGTGCTCAGTACATTCAAAGTAATGATGCTTTATTTTGTGCTACATCATTTAATGATGTAGGTTCAGGAACTCAAAATCCAGACTAAACCTAGTTCGGTTTCCCAGTTCGTACTTAGCAGTTCAGTGGTAAGTCCTCATTAGTTCGAGGATAACAGACATGCTTCATTTCAGTATTTACTTTCAGTTTTAGCTTTGTAGAGTTAGCTGGGGGCATGTCCTACAACTCCCATTAAGTTAGATGGCCTTTCATACATAGACTAGATTCAACAGTTGTTAGTATTATGTTCAGTCAGCACTAAACTATTTTTACAGTAAACCTATATCCAGATTTACTTGGGCTCTCTTCTTATTTTCAGATATTAAAATTGCTTTAGCTTCTGCATAGTACATATCTCTAAATTGGTTTTCATAGATATGCCATGCCATGGGTTAGCTTGGGGTCACTTGTGAAACTAAGCACCGTGTTGTGTCCAGGGGGTAGCTTCGGGGTGTGACGAACTTGGTATCAGAGCATCAAGTTCAAGTGTCCTAGGGTGTCTGAAAGCCATGTCAAGTAGAGTCTTCTTCATGGGTTTGAAGTGCACCATACTTATGGGGGAGAAGCTATGAGACATCATTAGGAATAACTTCCCTTCTTTATTTTCCAGTCGTGCTATAGAGTATAAACTCTATTTAAATTTTCCTCTATTCTAACTCAGGCTCTTCGTATTTCAGAAAGATGCCTCCCAGAAGAGCAAACTCTAGGAATCAGCCAGCACCAGCAGCTCCAGCAGACCCATTGAATGAGCATGTTATGCATGCCGAATTTAGGGCTGCTTTACAAGTACTTACTCAGGCCATGACCGCCCAGGTCAACCAGCAGGCTGCGGCTCCAGCACCGCCTCAGGTCAATACTATTGCATCCATAATCTGGGACTTCACTCGGATGAACCCTCTAGAATTTCATGGGTCCAAGTCAGAAGAGGATCCCCAAGAGTTCCTAGAAGATATTCAGAAGCTGACAGACATTATGAGTGTCACTCCAGTGGAGAGTGCAGACTTAGCTTCCTATCAGCTGAAAGGGGTGGCTTATAATTGGTACCAGCAGTGGAAGGAATCTCGTTGTGCCAATGCAGGATCAATGACGTAGGATCTTTTCAAGACTGCATTTCTGTACCAGTTCTTCCTACTAGATCTCACAGAAGCCAAGGTTCAGGAGTTCATCAATCTGAGGCAGGATGACATGAGCATGAAAGACTATGCTCTGAAGCTCACTAAGCTATCCAAGTATGCCTAAAAAATAGTAGCTGACTCTAGAGCTCGTATGAGCAAGTTTGTGCCCGGTGTGTCTGATGATGTGTTCAGGGAATGCAAGACCGCAATGCTCGTTAAGGAAATGGACTTCAGTAGGTTGGTTACTTATGCTCAGCAGATTGAGGAGGAAGAGATCAAAGAAACGGGAGGTGATGCTAAGAGGTCTAGGACAGGTGAGTATTGCCACTTTCAACAGAGTTCAGAGGGTGGCAACTGCTCTCCCTATCTCCAAAAATATTCAGCTCCAACTCCATCTTCTGCTAGTGCTCCAGTCCCCAAGTTCAAGAAGGATCATCGAGATAGAGCGCCTGGCTCTAAGTCCCAAGGTTTGATTACTAGTGGGTGCACTAACCAAGTGTACAAGAAGTATGGTAGGAACCACCAGGGTGAGTGTATGGCAGGCATCAGAAATTACTTTGGATATGGTAAGCAAGGCCACATGATGAGGGATTGTCCCACAACTTCTCATAAAAGTAAGGATGTTTGCCCGCAGACTCAGACTGGTTCTACAGCAGCTCCAGTAGATCACCCTACCCAGCAGGGTGCCTTGTCTGGCACATGTGGTTGTCAGTGCCAAAATAGGCTATATGCTCTTCAGACTCGACAGGATCAAGAGGACTCTCCTGATGTGGTCACGGGTACGTTACGAGTCTTTAATACTGATGTTTATGCATTGTTAGATCCAGGGGCTACACTTTCCTTCATCACCCCTTATGTAGAATTAAACTTTCGTATTAGTCCAGAAACTCTCCTAGAACCCTTCTAAGTCTCTATTCCAGTTGGTGACCCAGTTATAGCTAGACGGGTATACAAGAAATTGCCCAGTCACCATTTCTTAGAAAGTCACCTCAGTAGATCTTGTAGAGTTAGAAATGGTAGACTTTGATATCATTCTAGGAATGGATTGATTACATTTATGTTATGCCTCAGTCGATTGTAGAACTAGGATCTTTCAGTTTTAGTTTCCAAACGAGCCAGTCCTAGAGTGGACGGGTAGTAACTCAGTGCTTATAGGTCGTTTCATCTCCCATCTCAAGGCCAAAAAAATAATCTCCAAAGGGTAAATCTATCACCTTGTTCAGGTTAAGGATTCAAAATCCGAGACCCCAACTCTAAAGTCAATCCCAGTGGTGAATGAGTTTCCAGAAGTGTTCCCAGAAGATCTTCCCAGAGTTTCTCCCGAAAGGGAAATCGACTTCAGAATTGATCTCCTTCCAGATACCCAACATATTTTGATTCCTCCCTACAGAATGGCTCTAACTGAGCTTAAGGAGTTGAAAGAACGGCTGAAATACCTACTAGATAAGAGCTTCATCAGACCCAGTATCTCTCCATAGGGTGCTCTAATGTTGTTCGTGCATAAAAAAGATGGTTCCCTCAGAATATGCATTTGACTATCGTCAGTTGAACAAGGTCATAATTAAGAATAAATATCCCATCCCCAGGATTGATGACTTGTTCGACCAGTTTCAAGGCGCTAGTTAATTTTCCAAGATAGACCTCACATCCGACTATCATCAGCTCAGAGTCAGAGATAGTGACATCCCGAAGACAACCTTCAGGACTCAGTATGGTCACTACGAATTTGTTGTTATGTCTTTTGGACTAACCAATGCTCCTGCAACTTTCATGGACCTAATGAACAGGGTGTTCAAGCAAAATTTGGACTTGTTCATCATTGTCTTCATTGATGATATCCTTGTTTTTTCTCGAAATGAGGAGGAGCATGCGACTCATTTGAGGGTTGTGCTCCAGACCCTCAAGGATCGCTAGCTATTCGCTAATTTCAGCAAGTGTGAATTCTGGTTATAGTCTGTCGCTTTTCTTGGTCATGTGGTATCCAGAGAAGGGATCCGTGTTGATTTCCAGAAAATTCAGGCAGTAAAGGACTAGCCCAGACCCACTTCTCCAATGGACATAAGAATTTCTTGGGTTTGGTTGGTTAATACATGAGGTTCGTAGAAGGATTTTCATCCATAGTTGCCCCATTGACCAAGTTGACTCGGAAAAAAGTCAAGTTTAAGTGGTTAGAGGAGTGTGGGAAGAGTTTCTTAGAACTAAAGACTAGGTTGACTACAGCCTCTATTTTGACTCTACCAGATGGTTCAGATGGTTACGTGGTTTATTGTGATGCATCCAGAGTCGTCTTGGGTTGTTTTTTGATGCAGCAGGGTAAGGTCATAGCTTATGCTTCCAGAAAACTTAAGGCCCATGAGAAGAACTTCCTGAGTCATGACCTCGAGCTTGCATCGGTTGTGTTTTCCCGAAAGATTTGGAGACCTATCTCTATGGTGTTCATGTTGATGTGTTCACAGATCACAAGAGCCTTCAGTATGTGTTCTCCCAGAAAGAGTTGAATCTTTGTTAGAGGAGATGGATTGAGTTCCTCAAGGATTATGATATGAATGTGCTCTACCATCCGGATAAGGCAAATGTAGTAGATGATGCTCTCAGTAGACTGTCGATGGGTAGCATATCTCATATTGAAGAAAAGAAGATAGAAATGGCTAGAGATGTTTATCGGCTTGCTTGCCGAAGAGTTTTCCTTATGGACACGACAGACGGTGGTGTGATAGTTCAGAATGGGTCAGAATCTTCATTGGTAGCTGAAGTTAAGGAGAAGCAGGATAGTGATCCCATACTGCTTCAGCTGAAGGCTGCAGTTCATCAACATAGAGTAGAGGTTTTCTCTCAAGGGAGAGATGGTGCACTTCATTATCAGGGTTTCTTATGTGTTATTCAAGTGGGTGAGTTAAGACAACAGATCCTCTTAGAAGCCTATAATTCCAGATATTCCATTCATCCAGGTGCCACTAAGATGTACCGTGATCTACGGGAAGTCTATTGGTGGAACGGCATGAAGAGAGACATCACAGATTTTGTGGCTAGGTGCCCCAACTGTCAGAAGGTAAAGGTAGAACATCAGAAACTAGGAGGTGTGACTCAGAAGATTAGCATTTCTACTTGGAAGTGGGAAGTGGTTAACATGGGTTTCATAATGGGTCTACCCCGTACTCGCAAGCAATATGATTTAATTTGGGTGATAGTGGATAGAGTCACTAAGACAACTCACTTCTTGGCAGTCAAGACTAAAGATTCAGTGGAGGATTATGCCAATCTCTATATCGGCGAGATAGTCAGTTGCATGGGGTTCCCTTGTCTATTATTTCAGATAGAGGTCCTCAGTTTACATCTCATTTCTAGAGATCTTTCCAGAAAGGTCTTGGTACTCAGGTGAACCTCAGTACATCATTTCATCCGCAGATGGATGGTCAGGTTGAGTGCACCATTTAGACCTTGGAGGATATGTTTAGAGCTTGTGTGATTGATTTCAAGGATAGTTGGGATGATCACCTACCTCTCATAGAGTTTGCCTACAATAATAGCTTCCATTCCAGCATTCAAATGGCCCCATATAAGGCCCTTTATAGACGTAGATATAGGTCACTTGTTGGTTGGTTCGAAGTAGGTAAAGCAGCTTTGATTAGGCCAGGTTTGGTACATGAGGCTATGGAGAAAGTATAACTCATCAGAGAGAGGCTAAAAATAGCTCGGAGTCGTCAGAAGTCCTATGCAGACGTGAGGAGAAGAGACTTATAAATTGAGATCAATGATTGGGTGTTCCTTAAGGTATCACCCATGAAAGGGGTGATGAGATTTGGAAAGAAATGGAAGCTCAGTCCCAGATATGTAGGTCCTTACAGAATCCTGAAAAGGGTTGGTAATGTGGCTTACGAATTAGAGTTGCCATCAGAAATAACATCAGTTCATCCAGTCTTCTATATTTCTCTTTTGAAAAAGTGTGTGGGTGATCCGACTTTGTATAGTACCCTTAGAAAGTGTGGTTGTGAAGGATTGCCTCACCTATGAGGAGGTTCCAATTGAAATTTCTTGACTGTCAGGGTCGTGGGTTGAGGAATAATGAATTCGCATCAGTTAAAGTTTTGTGGAGGAATCAGTCCGTAGAGGGAGCTACTTGGGAAGAAGACACAACCATGATGTCCATGTACCCCCACCTCTTTCCCTCTGATTCAACTTCAGATTGAGGTAATTAGTTCCTCTCCAGTATCTCAGTTTACTCCTGTGTAATTCAGTCTCAGTACCATTGTTCCATCAGTTATCCTTGCATTTCAGCATACTTGCATGTTTAAGGAACTCAGTTCAGTTAAATATCAGTTCTAGTACACAGTTGGTAGGGATTTAGCTTTTTCCCTCCAAACTCAGCTTGTTTAGTCTTCATTCTAGGACGAATGATCCCAAAGGGGAGATATTGTAAAATCCCAGAACTTCCAAGCCTAGACTTAGCTCAAAAAACTAGTAGAAAATAAAAAAATTCAGAAAAACTCAAGTTTCCAGGAACCACGGTTTGAAGAACGTACCGTAGTTTGGAACTATGGCCCGTTATCTCAAACCATAGTTCAAGGTCTAGTAGCCCAACAATCCTTCCCTAAGTACCATGGTTAGGAGTACGGACCGTAGTTTAGAACCACGGTCCGTCTTCTCAACCCGTAGTTCATGTTCCAGTAGCCTTTCAATACATATCCCATGGACTATGGTTGGAACCACGGACCATAGTTTAGAACCACGTTCCGCTATTTCATACCGTAATCCAAAGTCCAATAGCCTCCCAGTTTAGGCCCCAGAAACCATGCGTTGGTTTATGGACCGTATTTCAAAAGAATGGTTCGTCCTTCGACTCGTGAATACCCCAAGGTAAGTCAAGTCCCAGGAACCATGAGTCACATGACGGACTATCGTTCAGAAGAATGGTCTGTCCTATTGAGTCATAGTTCCTGTAACCAAAGGACCCCCAAGTTTCCTAGACAGGACCACAACTCAGTTGATGGTCCATCGTCCAGGAGTACGGCCCGTCAACCAAGCCGTGATCACTGGGCCGCATTTTTGGAAGAAATTCTTTTAACTTCCCCAGGGGTATTCCAGACTTTTCCTTTCCCTTTTAAGGCCTAATCTACGTTGTTTTATGTCGTATAAGCTTAATTAAGTAGTCTAAAACTAACTAAAACCCTCATTCTCATAAAATCATCAAACTTAGATAGAAAATAATCACAAAGAGGCGTAGTTTCTCTCAAGAACAAGCAGAGGCCTTCACCAAGTTCAGCCCCAAATATCCAAGGATTTCTCTGTAGATTTATTTACCAGGTATGTGGGATTTCACAAGTGGGTTCCTTTCACCCATTAGGTCCCTAGATTTCAGTCTTCTTCAGCTTCCTCCATGAATGTTTAAGACCTAGGGTTCCTAAACCTTAGGGAATTATTGAAATACGAATCTTACAACTTTTATGATGTTGACTACATGGCTCTTGGAGGATTAGTATAGTTTCATGAATAATGCTCAGGAATCCTATCTTGTAGAATTTCCAGTAATCCCATGAATTTAGCTTGCTAGACAAATCAATTATAAGCTTAGGCTTCAGAAATCGAATGCCATATCCTTCCGCTTATGTATGTTGCATTCTCAGTAGTTTATCAGTATTTTGAGCTATCCTTTATTTCAGTACATTATTGCTTACATTCAGTGGGATTAGACCTAATACCAAGCGGACGCGGGGATGAAGGCTTAGATATCTGTTTAGGCTAAGACCTTTAGAAGCAGTCCCCAAGTCCTACAACTACGGCGCCATCGTAGGTTTAAAGGAGTCAGATGTCAGACTAGGCTGCACCGCCTTGTCCCTTGCGGACATCAGTAGTGGATCCACATCAGACTTGTTCGTACCCTTGGCAAGGTATGAACACCCTCCCATCCAGGGTCACAGGTTGGCCCCATAGTTAGCTCAACTTGGAGTATGTCAGTTAGTTTTGTCTCCCACAGTCAGATTCATGTGCATTGACCTTGTATCCAGTATTTATGTTCAATATTCAGTTCAGCATGCTATTTCATGATTTATACTTGGTCATTGCATTCAGTTCAGTTTTCAGTTATGTTGCAGTATATCTATCTTCATGTTCAGTTCTATATTGCCCAGCTTTGTATATATATCCTGCATGCACAGTACATTCAAAGTAGTGATGCATACTTTTGTGCTACATCATTTTATGATATAGGTTCAGGAACTCCGCATCCAAACCACTCCTAGTTCGGTTCCCCTGTTCGTACTCAGCAGTTCAGTGGTGAGTCCTCATTAGTTCGAGGACAATAGACATGATTCATTTCAGTATTTACTTTCAGTGTTAGCTTTGTAGAGTTAGCTAGGGGCATGTCCCAGCAACTCCCATTCAGTTATATGGACTTTCATACATAGACTATATTTAGCAGTTGTTAATGTTGTGTTCAGTCATCACTAAACTATTTTTACATTACACCCATATCCAGATTTTCTTGGGCTCTCTTCTTGTTTTCAGATATTAAAATTGCTTTAGCTTCCGCATAGTACATATCTCTAAATTGGTTTTCATAGATATGCCATGCCACGGGTTAGCTTGGGGACACTTGTGACACTAACCACCGTGTTGCGTTAAGGGGGTAGCTTCGGGGCGTGACATTTCCACACTATTAGCATTATTGGTTTTTGGATATTGATTTCTGGTTGTGCATGAAATGCCACGTGGAGTTCCTAAAAAGTTGTAGATTTTTGTTGCAGGCAACTTCTTCAGCGCCATAGGCACCCTGGCAGCACAATAGTGCTAGCCTGTCGCCCGCCTTCCAACACTAACAGTGCTCCTTAGCGTGATTGCGCACGCGCGCATCCTGTCGGCCAGCGCGGTTGCACAATTTTGTGTAATGAACCTCCCAGTTATTTATGCATGCTTGACTTTATTTTACTATTAGAGCTTGCCTGTAGAGGCCCCACGTCATTTATGGCTTGCTGAGACCGGTAGTTCAGTGCATGGGCCGTTTATTTGGTCATTTTGGATGTTCCTTGTTTTAGAGCTTTAGGCTTTTGAAATGGTTGACTTTAGTCAACATTCTTGGTAAATATGCTTGGAATTGAATTCCGATAGTTTCGTTAGCTTTGGAGCATGGACTTTGGTCTTGAGGGACCTTTGGTCGGGATGCGAGAGATTTTCAGCTTAGAATTTTCTCTCGTTCTGTGTTTTCAAGACAGTTGGGCTTGCTTGGTTGACTATGGTCAACATTTGGAGAAGACAGCCTCGAATGGAAATTCCATCAGCACCATTAGCTCCAGAATGTCCAGTTTGGTCTAGAGGGACCATTGGTTCGGGTCTCGAGGCTTACAGACCTATTTTTGGCCTTTGGGTTCCATTTTAGAAATAGTTGGCTGAAGGTTGATTTTGGGAGTGGGCCATCTTTTTTTTAATTCAACCTCTGATGGAATTTTCGTCAATTCCATTGAATTCGGAATGCCAGTTTTAGTCAAATAGCTCTATTTGTTTGTCTTCACGGGACCCCAGATGTGTTCTCGGGGACCTAAAGTGTGAAAAATCTGCCCTTGATAGCTGGTTTCTGTTATAGCCTTTTTGTTCATCGCAAACGCGAGGGGTTGGCCGTGTTCGCATGGGAAAAAATTCTAGCTTCCCTTTTTTGTTCTTCGCATTTGCGGGCCTTGGCCGCGTTCGCCATGCAAATTTGGTCATCCTCTATTTTTACTCTTCGCGAAGGCGACGCCCTGGCCGCGTTCGCGAATGGTATTTTCTAGCAGCTATTTAAGCTGAGCCCAACGATTTTCCAGCCATTATTTCTCAATTCCCTCAACTCTTAAACACCAAAATCACTCCCTAAACTGATCCCAATCACTTCCTAGCTTCGGGATATCATTGTTCTTCAATAATCTGTGGTTCCTCGTCATTTGGCAAGCCTCCTTCCCCGACCTTTTCTTCTCTTGATTTCAATAAATCCTCCATTGTTATTAATCTTCAAAGCTTGAGGTTCTTGTAGAAATCTTCCCCATTCATGATTGCATGATCCCGGACTCACTCAACCTACCTCCTTGGCGTAATTTCTCACATTTTGGTAAGCTCTCTTGCCCTATTTCCGGACTTTATTCCTGAAAATATCCTCCTTTATTTCTTGGCTTGAGCGGGTTGTTTTGAGCCCAACTGTTGTCCATTTCTGCTCAATTTTTGAGCATGTGCTCCCGGGATGGTAAGGAACACTTTGGGGTTTTCTTTTCCCAGTTTGGGTTACGGGGCCCACAGGCCTGTTTGTGGCCTTAATTACGACACGGCTATTATTATAGCAATATGGGTATCGTTAGTCTTGTTTTGATGTATAGATGATTGTAGTGATAGTGGTTTTTCTAATCGGAACTTCCCAGAGCAGTTCGAGCTTGGACAACGTCATTCTTGCAGCTAGTCGTCGGACGACAGGTAGGTTATGGCTTTCCCTATCTAGACTCTGCGTATATAGGCTATAACTGCATTAATTAGCATCCTTGGGTGGGTTGTTATAGGTTGGTACCACATACCTTGTCCGCCCTTTCTGTCCATTTATTTCATAAGCTATTTTTAGTATTCGCGTAGTATTGTATATTACCCTTGTGGTCCTGTGTGACCTTGTATTGACTCTGAAAAATAGATGGTAGGTTATTATTGATTGTCTGCGAGTAGCGGACATAGAGATATCCTTTTAGGCTGGTTATGTCTGTTGAGTAGCTGATGGGCCTGTGCAGGGCTGATAGGAAATGTTTGTGAGCCATTGGGCTAATTTATATTTGTGTGCGAGCATATCATATATGAAAAAGGTTTTCCCCTGTATGTTTTACTTCGGTTTTGGCTATGAGCCACTATAGACAGTTTTTCCTAAACTTGCATGGCCTTGGGGTCCCCTTTTTGGTATATTTGATGATTAAAAAGGGATTTTGGATGATTTCACACTGACTTTATTATTGGTACTAGTTTCTTCCAGGCAGAGCACCAGACTTGATTTTATTACTGGTACTAGTCTCTGCCGGGCAGAGCACCAGACTTGATTTTATTACTGATACTAGTCTTTGCTGGGCAGAGCACCAGACTTGATTTTATTACTAATTTTGACCCGACTACGCTCCATGCACCCTTTGAGAGGGTTACTTAGGCTTTTCTCACTTATTTAGACCTGAGTATACCTCGGGCATTCTTTGAGAGGGTCTTTTGATATTACTACCACTGTTTTAGACCCGGTTCAATCCCAGGTATGCATATTCGAGATTTATACACAGGCTTGAACCCGGACTTGTTTCTGAATGACATGTAAGAGATTTTGTATTTGTTATTGTATGTGGTCAGGGACCTCCATGGGCCCTCCATTCTGGGACCTAGCTAGGATCCGGGTGCACCACAGGAGGGTATACGGTGTAGGATGAGGTATAGCGGGCACGTCCCACCATAGGTCCTCCTATGTAAGTGCCAAGAAGAGGTGCATATAAAGTTACTATTACTGGTTCCATCATTATAACATCATCATGCATATTTCACTCGGATTCCACCTTTTTTGTTGTGTTTTCAATGTACGCGCCGATTGTATGGGCGGCCTGAGGTTTTTTTTTCACTTGATTGTGTTCCTAGGTTTTATGGATGGCCGTTAGGACTGTATGTAGATTATATTTACTCCTGTGTTTACTTAGAAGCTTGTCATGGCTTTCATTTCTGGTGGATTAGCAGTTTTAGCCTATTGAGGCACCGTCCTTGGGACTGAGATCATTGAGGGGCTTGTGGGTCCTATCTTTTTGAGATTTTGGTTTCGTAGCTTTCTGAGAGATTGTGGGGTTCAATTACTATTTTATCCTGGTTGAGTAGCAGTTTGGATACTCTTGGGTTAGTTATTCCATCTTAGACTTGACTGGTGATTGTTTATGGCTATTTTTCCTTGGTATTGATATCTTAGTCTTGTTTCTATTAGTATTTGATTTCTGGCTCAATTTGTTGGTTTTATTCTCTTCTTTTCCATTAAATTGAGGTTACTGGTATACTTCCCATCTCCTTAAATTCTCTTTATTTACTTATACTATTCCTGTAAGGATTCCAGGTGCGTTCTTCATCCTTACACCTGTGTTCCTATGTTATGTATATGCCTGTGCTAGCATTTTTGCCTTTACTCTTGGTTGTCTATTCTCCATGCTAGTTTTCATGTGCTTTATCCATTGTTTTCCATGACTGCTTTCTCGCTATCTGTTATTTACTATTTTTATATCTTATATACGCTCAGTCGGCCGATGATACCTACTGAGTACCCATTATCTTGGTGCTCATACTACACTTCTGCCCTTTTTTGGTGTAGATATTAGTTGAGCTTTTGCCGGTGATCGCGTTGGAGACTCGTGCGGCTTTTGGACATCGAGACTACGGTGAGCACCTGCCGATCGGGGCTTGTCTACATCTCATCTTTTGCACTGTTACTCCTTGTATTTTCAGAGAAAGATTTATATTGTATTTTGTTACTTCTAGCACTTGTATTCCATTAGAAGCTTATGTACTATTGATACCAAGTCTTGGGGTTGGTGTAATATCTTTGTATATATATATTTGGGTTATTTCTTCTGCGTGTCTTATCTTTATATTCTGCTTCTGCTTATTTCTGCTTGTTGTGCGTAATTGGTTACGTGGTAGCCCATTACTAACCGTTCTGGGCTAAGGGGATTGGTTCGCCTACTGGGGGATTATAGGTGCCATCATGACCTGAGAAATTGGGTCATGATAGCTTGGTATCAGAGCTCTAGGTTCACCGGTATCGTGGTACAGAGGCAAGTGGCTACATAGAGTCTCGCGGATCGGTAGGATGACATCCATATCCCATCTGCGGGAGACTACAAGGCATTGTTAGGAAAAGTTTCATCTTCTTGGCTCCTTATCGTGCGTTCCTGGATCTATGGACTTCTAAACTTTGGTTGTTTCATTCCTTCTCATATGCCTAAGACGAATTCGACAGCGATTGGTGTCGAGGATTCTGTGCCTGTTGCTTTAGTGCTTTCGTCAGCGCCAGGACTTCGGAATGAGAGTTTGTCGCATAATATAGGGGGTGTGCGGCTAGCTAAACCTTCGATCGGATTTATAGCGACCCCAATTCTCCAGGACACCATGGCCAGGACTCTGAGTCCTCCAGTGGGTATTTCAGTACTCGGTTCTTCGAGTGGTGCTTCAGTCAGGGTTGAGCTTCCAATTCTTCAGCAGGGCTGTCTGTTGGTAGTGGAGTATGAGGCGAGATTTAATGACATGGTTAGGAATATTGTTAGGGTTGTACCATCAAAGTTTGATAGGGTTCAGAGTTTCGTGGGAGGTTTGATTTCACCACTCTGTTTGGCGACCGAGCACTTGGTTGCAGTTAGGACGACTTTCCTTCAGGTAGTTGACCATGTTTGGGCTATTGAGGGTTTGTTCCATGAGGCTTATGGAGGTAGTATTAAGAAACGTCATCGCCAGGATAGTTCTCGAGGTTCACAGACTCGAGGTAAAGAATTCTCCACCTGAGATAGGTTCCATTTCTTCTTATCCACCCGGCCAGTTTCAGTTACTCCACAGGTTCCAGAGAGTGGTTGTGTAGGGCATGTTGAGCAGAGTGGGCAGGGTATGGATCATATTCGTTAGGATTTTCCTTCAGAGTGTGCTGGGCATGGTGGCCGTTAAGGTCCAGTAGGATTATCCCATTAGACTCCACTTGGTAAGGCTTGTTATTGGTGCAGGAAACGTGGGCACTTAGTTAGGGATTGTCCCACAATTCTACCTCCCAGTCAGCAGGTTCAACAGGTGTTACCTCCTAGGGCTTCAGTGCCATCGGCTAGAGGTAGAGTACAAGGTAGTAGGAGTGGTCCACAGGAAGTGAGAGGTATTGTGCAGGGTTGTGGGGGGAGCCCCCGGATGGTTAGCGGTGACTTTCAGCCAGGTAGTTCAGGTATATGTCCAGAGTCGACAGGCATCGTGCATCGGAGTAGAGCTTCTTTGGTTTGCTATGGTTGTGGGGTGATGGGGTATTATGCTAAACACTGCCCCCGGCGAGGGATGGTTGATCCCTTTACTTTGACTACTCAGTCTAAAGCTAGATCATGTTAGTCTGATTCCCCTCTTGGTGGGCCCGAGGTTGAGGTTCATGATATCATTGCTCTAGGTTAGGATTTTTCTACCTTTGACTTGTGATAGTTCTGCTCGCATTATGATCCTATCCCTTCTTTCTTTTATTTGCTTATATGCTTACCTGCTACTTGATTAGTTGTTTGATTTCTGAATTGTTGTATCTATGGGTGTTTTATTGGTATTTTATTCTTTAGTAGTGGATGGGGTGAGATGTCCTTGAGAGGTGTTCACCCGGAGTTATAGCTCATGGATAGTTCTTGTTGGTCTGCTTCTTGTTGGGTTTATCCTTGTTTCGCTGTGGCTCTAGACCTATGATTGAGCTTTTCTTGTTGAGCGGTCCTAGATGGTAGTTGCCTAGGAAATTATCTAGCGTGGCTAGAGGTTCTTGTTTTTGTTTGGTATTACCAGTAGTTGTGCTGAATTTTGGGGTTCTGTATTGAGACGAGAGGTATGGTTATTCTAGTGAGCATGGTTTGGTTTTTTTTTAGGTGATTAGAGTTGACCCTCTTTGTTTGGCTGGTTTAGGAGGTTGGCAGGTATATGGGGTGTTCCTATAGTCTCTCTCATTTCCTTGTCCGTTTGGGTTATCTTATCATTTTCCCCGGTTCCAGTTGGAATGAATTTTTATCGTAGCTCTCTTGATGAGCTTTTGATTTTGGTATTGTGATTGAGTTTGGCTTTAGCATTTTTGACTAATTATTGACCGTAGCCTCGTGGTGAGTTGTATTCATAGCATTCTGTTGAGCTGGGCATCCGACCCATTTCCTTCTACCTCGGTTGGATAGACTCAAAGATGTAAATTCGAGATTCAGCGGTGGTGTATGCTTTATGTGGTCAGCTGTGCTGGTTGAGACTAGCAGGGTTATTTCTGAGTTCTAATGGCACTTAGAGACTGGTGGTCACCATTCATTTGTCGAGAGTTTGTAAGCTTGTCTAGTTGATTTTTCAAGTGTTATCTTTTATGTGGAGTTCCAGTGATGGTTAGACTCGGCCATGGTGGACTAGAAGTTTAGTATGTTATACACTTCAGTGGTGGTGGTTTTTTGTGCTGATACAGTAGAGTAGTTGATTCGATCCAAAGTTATGAGCTTGAGGTATATGAAAGATTTCTATGGCTAAATGGAAACTTTGAATCCCAGACACCTTTTTCTTTGCCTTCGGGTTTTTTTTGACTTGATATTCATGGCATGGTGGACTTCTTCCCGAGGTGAGCTTGGTAATATGACTTCAAATTAGAATGGTGTTCTAGTATTTTGAGTTACAGTGGTATTTTCAGAGTTTGGAGCTTAGCTGGTGATTTCGAGCTTCGTGGTAGGCTTACCACACTCCTTGCAAAGGCTTGGTTTTGGTTTTGGTCTGTTGAGCATGTTTACCTGGTTTATTCACTTCCAGTTGACTCAGACTCAGCATGGTGCAGCGGTTGGGTTCGTGCTACAGTTTGGAAGTTTCTCCGTCAACACAAGGTATTCATATGTGCCTTTCCTAACTTTGGTGTGCGGATTTTCAGTCGGATTCAGATGGGTTGTTCAGTTGGGTTCTGTTATTGGGTTTGATGTTAGCAAAAGTGTTCGTTCATTGTTTGGTGGCCAGTCAGACCAGGTAACTCTAGTCTTTGGTAATATGTTATGGGTTGTTATCTTGGATGGCAAAGGCTAGTAGGCTATAACTTGACTTGGACAGAACTTGAGTATAAAGGGTGGCTTCATCCATGGTAGAATATAAGCAAGAACTATGGATCCCCGGTGTATCAGTTGATGTTTCGATAGTGCTTGAGTGTTTGGCTTATATGAAGTTTCATGATTATGGTACATAATAAATGAGATTAGCAGATCAACGGGTTCATAAGTTGGAGTTTTGGGTTGATGGCTCGAGGGTTCGAGTTCTGTGTGTTGATCGCCTTACTTCTCTGGTTTTGGTGTTGTGTCGGTGCTTTCTGGTTGAGAATCTTGAGGTTCAATTTGGGTTGGCATTTCCTTGGAGTTTGGGAGTTTAAGCTTGGAGTCTAGCTTGGCTAGTAGTAAGTTCAGGCTTGGTTTCTTTCTTTGGTTCTTTTCTGTGTGGTGTCGTCCAGTCGAGGAGGCTACCCGGGGTGTCCAAGAGAGTAGTGCGGGCTTTGTATTCGCTGTACTTTTAATCTCTAGTCTATCCTTCTTTCTTGACTTTTGGGGATGAAAGTCTTTTTAGTAGTAGATGATGTAATAACCCTCCCGGTCATTTATGCGTGTTCGCCTTTCTTTTACTGTTAGAGCTTGACTTTAGCGGCCCCAATTATTTATAGCTTGCTGGGACTGGTAGTTCAGTGCCCAGGCCATTTGTTTGGTCTTTCTGGTTGTTCCTTATTTTAGAGCTTTAGGCTTTTGAAATTGTTGACTTTAGTCAGCATTCTTAGTAAACGTGCTCAGAATCAAATTCCGACAGTTCCATTAGCTCTGGAGCATGGACTTCGGTATAGAGGGATATTTGGTTGGGATCCGAGAGCTTTTTAGCTAAGAATTCTCTCTCGTTCTGTGTTTTGAGGCCAGTTGGGCTTGCTTGGTTGACTATGATCATCATTTGGAGAAGACGGCCTCAGATGGAAATTCTGTCAGTGCCGTTAGCTCCAGAATATCGAGTTTAGGCTAGAGGGACCATTGGTTTGGGTCCCTAGGCTTCCAGACTTGTTTTCGGCCTTTGGGTTCCGTTTTAGAAATAGTTGGCTAAAGGTTGATTTTGGGAGTGGGGCCCACTTTTTGCTAAATCAACCTCCGATGGAATTTTTGTCAATTCCATTGGATGCAGAATGCCATTTCTAGTCAAATAGCTCTTTTTGTTTGTGTTCTCAAGACCCCAAATGCGTTACTGGGGACCCGAAGTGTGAAAAATCTGCCCTTGACAGTTGGTTGCTGTCATAGCCTTTTTTTTCATCGTGAACCGGGGGGTTGGGCGTTTGCATAGGGAATAATTCTAGCTTCCCATTTTGTTTTCGTGTTTGCGGGCCTTGGCCGTATTCACGAAGGGCATTTGGCCAGCCTCCCTTTTTACTCTTTACGAAACCGACGCCCTGACCGCGTTCGTGAAGGGTATTTTCTGGCAGCTATTTAAGTTGAGCCCAACAATTTTCCAGCCATTATTTCTCAATTCCCTCAACTCTTAAACACAAAAATCACTCCCTAAACTGATCCAAATCACTTCCTAGCTTCGGAAATTGTTGTTCTTCGGTAATCCGTGGTTCCTCGCCAGTTGGTAAGCCTCCTTCCTCGACCTTTTCTTCTCTTGATTTCAATAAATCCACCATTGTTATTCATGTTCAAAGCTTGGGGTTCTTGTAGAAATTTTCCCTGTTCGTGATTGCATGATCGTGGACTCACTCAACCTACCTCCTTGGCGTAATTTCTCACATTTTTGTAAGCTTAAAGCTACCTTGCCCCATTTTTGGAATTTATTCTTGAAAATTTCCACCTTTATTTCTTGGCTTGAGCAAGCTGTTTTGAGCCCAACTGTTGTCCGTTTCCATTCAAATTTTGACCATGTGCTCCCGGTATGGTAAGGAACACTTTGGTGTTTTCGTTTCCAGTTTTGGGTTATGAGCCCACGAGCTCGTTTGTGGCCCAAAATCTGACCAAGCTATTATTATAGCAATATGGGTATCGTTAGTCTTATTTTGACATATAAATTATTGTATTAATAGTGGTTTTGCGAATTGGAGCTTCCCGGAGCAGTTCGAGCTTAGACAACACCGTTCTTGTAGCTAGTCGTCGGATGAAAGGTAGGTTATGGCTTTCCCTATCTAGACTCTGCGTATATAGGCTATAACTGCATTAATTAGCATCCTTGGGTTGGTTGTTATTGGTTGGTACCCCAAACCTTGTCTGCCTTTTCTATCCATTTATTTCATACATTGTTTGTAGTATTTGCGTAGTATTGTATATTGCCCTTATGGTCCTGTGTGGCCTTGTATTAACTCTGTAACATAGATGGTGGGTTATTGGGGAATGTCCGCGAGTCCCAGACATAGAGATATTCTTTTAGGCTGGTTATGTCTGCTTAGTAGTTGATGGGCCTGTGCAGGGCTGATAGGAACTGTTTGTGAGCCGTTAGGCTAATTTATATTTGTGAGTGAGCATATCATCCATGAAAAAGGTTTTCCCCTGCATGTTTTACTTTGTTTTTGGCTGCGATACACTACTGACGGTTTTTCCTAAACTTGCATGGCTCCAGGGGCCCGTTTTTGGTATATTTGATGATAAAAAATGGGATTTTGGATGATTTGACACTGACTTTATTATTGGTACTAGTCTCTGCCGGGCAGAGCACCAGACTTGATTTTATTACTGGGACTAGTCTCTGCCGGGTAGAGCACCAGACTTGTTTTATTACTGATTCTAGTCTTTGCTGGGCAGAGCACCAGACTTGATTTTATTACTAATTTAGACCCGACTACGCTCTAGGCACCCTTTGAGAGGGTTATTTAGGCTTTTCTCACTTATTTAGACGAGAGTATACCTCGGGCACTCTTTGATAGGGTCTTTTGAGATTACTACTACTATTTTAGACCCGGTTCAATCCCAGGCATGCATATTTGAGATTTAGCCACTTGCTTGAACCTGGATATGTTTTCGGATGACATGTTAGAGATTTCGCGTTCGTTACTGTATGTGGTCAGGGACCTCCATGGGCCCTCCATTTTGGGACCTAGCTAGGATCCGAGTTCACCGAAGGAGGGGTATATGGTGTAGGATGAGGTATAGCAGGCACGTCCTACCATGGGTCCTCCTACCGAAGTGCCGGGAAGAGGTACATATAGAGTTACTATTATCGGTTCCATTATTATCACATTATCATGCATATTTCACTCAGATTTCACCCTTGTTTGATGTGTGTTCAGTGACGCTCTTGTTGTATGGGCGGCTGGAGGGTTTGTTTTTGCTTGATTGTGTTCCTCAGTTGTATTTGCGGCCGCTGGAGCTGTATTAGGCTTGTTTCTATTAGTATCTGATTTCTGGCTCGATTTGTTGGTTTTCTTCTCTTCTTTTCCGTTAAAATGAGGTTACCGGTATACCGCCCATCTCCTTATGTTCTCTTTATTTACTTATGTTATTGCTGCAAGGATTCCAGGTGTGTTCTTCATCCTTACACCTGTGTTCCTATGTTATGTATATTTCTGTGCTAGCATTTTTGCCTTGACTCTTGGTTGTCTATACTCCATGCTAGTTTTCATGTGCTTTATCCATTGTTTTCCGTGACTGCTTTCTCGCTATCTGCTATTTACTCTTTTTATATCTTATACGCGCTCAGTCGGCCGATGATACCTACTGAGTACTTGTTGTCTTGGTTCTCATACTACACTTCTGCACTTTTTGGTGCAGATATTAGTTGAGTTTTCACTGTTGATCGCGTTCGAGACTCGTTTAGCTTTTGGATATCCAGACTAGGGTGAGCGCTTGCTGATTGGGGCTTCTCTATATCTCATCTTTTGCACTGTTACTCCTTGTATTTTTGAAGACAAATTTATATTGTATTTTATTACTTCTGGCACTTCTATCCATTAAAGGCTTTTGTACTATCAATACCAACGCTTGGAGTTGGTGTAGTATCTTTGTATATATATATGTGGGTTGTTGCTTCTGCGTGTCTTATCTTTACATTTAGCTTCCGCTTATTTATGCTTGTTGTGCGTAATTGGTTAAGTGGTAGCCCATTACTAACCTTTCCGGGCTACAGGGATTGGTTCACCTATTGGACGGTTGTTGGTTCCATCATGACCTGAGAAATTGGGTCGTGACATTTTGGCACGATGGCGCCTTGGCACGAGGCCTCCTTCAGCGAGATAGCGCTGGTCTAGCGCGATAGAGCTGACCAGCAACCAGCAGTTATATATTGCTGGCACTTCAAGTTTTCAGCTCACTTTCTTATTTTCTCCCAACTTTAATATGAAAATTCTCTCCCAAATTGCTCATATATCATCTCTAAACCTTGGGGAATCATTTGTTCGTTGATTATCTGTAGTTCTTCGATTCTTGGTAAGCTTCTTCTGTAACTTACTTCTTTTGTTATTCTCAAAATCCACCATTGTTTCTCATATCCAAAGCTTGGATTTTGTGATAGATTCTGCCTCATAGCTCTTGCATTATCGTGGGTGTGAAAAATTCTTTGTCTTGGCCTAAAGTCTATCTTTTTGGTAAGTAATTCTCGCCTAATTTTCCAGTTATATTCCTAAATTCTATCGTTTATCTCCATCTTGAGCGGGCTGTTTTGGCACCCTTCTCTTGGCCAATTGCGCTCAAGTTTGGAGCATGCCTTCTTGGAATCATTGTGGTCATCATGCTTCTTTTCATTTTTGGTTTTGCGTTGTGGGCCCCGCATGCCCTCTTTTGACCCGAATTGGGACCCGGCTACAATTGTAGCAATATGTGTATTGTTAGACTCATTTTAATGTATTAATTATGTTTTTTATAGTTTAATCATCGTTCAGGGTTTCTCAGAGTGATTCGAGCTTGGATTTCATTTTCTTAGCAGTTTGTCATCGGACGACCGGTAGGTTTTGGTCAAAACTCCCTAGACTTAGCATATATCGGATAAAATTGTATTAGTTAGCATCCTTGGGTTGGGTTATTAGGTTGGTACCACAGACCTTGTCCACTTTATTCATGCAAGCCTACTTTCTTTCCTCTGATGTTTGTAGCACTTGCTCGATACGTTTATTTCACCCTTGTGGTCCTGTGAGGCCTTGTTGACTATAGAACATAGAGGTGGGTTATTGGGAATGTCCGCAAGTCCCAGACATAGAAATATCCTTCTAGTCTGGTTATACTTGTTGAGTAGCTTTGGAGCCTGTGCAGGGCCGTTAGGTTGATTGTGAGCTGTTGGGCGTCTATTTGTGTTGATCATTCAGTTCCATTCATATAAAGAGTATACATTTACATTTTACTATGGTTTTGGCTTCGGGCCTACTGGAACTATTTTTCTAACCTTTGCATGGCCCCGGGGTCCCATTTTCAATGGAAATGGTTTCACTTAACTGGTGGATCTTCTTGGGGTAAAAGAAGGTTAGATTATGATTTCTATCACCAGTTTTATTATTAATGCTAGACTCGGCAAGGCGGGGGTGCTAGTTGAGTTTTCTTACTTCTTTGAGATGATTTTAGCTTCGGTAGGACTGAGAACTTGAGATGACTTTCTACTATTTAGACCCGGTTATGCCCGGGCACTGTTGGAGGGTTTTTTGAGACATTTTCTACTACTTTAGTCCTGGACAGGGTCTGGGCATGCATATTTGAGACTGGGTCTCTAACTTGAACCCGGACTTGCTTCCAGATGACATATTTCGATACTGATTATTAGTATGGGGTCCGGGACCTCCATGGACCTTGCCGCTCTTATCTTGGAGCTTTGGGATGTGTGTTCCAGAAGAAGGGTATACGGCGGAGTAGAGGTATACGAGCAATGTCATTCCATGGAACCTATATGTTGGGACCGATCGGCGTCGGAGGTGGTACATATAGAGATATCATTTCACCTGAGATCTTCATGTATTATATCATTCATTGATTGAGGCGCCACCCTTGTTTGTTGTTTGTTAATTGTACGCTTTGGTAGTGTGGGATGCCAGAGGGTTTGTTTTCACTTGACTGTGTTCCTCGATTGTATAGAAGGATGGGGGACTATAGGTAGACTCTTGATACTTTATCATGATACTATCTCCTGTCACAGTTATGATTTTATGGTTCTACACTACAATGTTGTTGGTTCTGGATTGAGCTTGATATGACTAGTTGGTTATTGATTCCTGTTTTTCTTATGAGCATGTCTATCTTTACTCTCTTCTTCCTTCCCTTGTACTTGAAAGTAACCGGTATACCGTCCATTTCTAAGACTTATTATGTATATGATGTTATTGCAAGGATCCCAGGTGCATTATTTCTTGCTTACACCTGTGTCTGTTGTGTATATATTTTACTTGCTAGCCTTGTATGTTGTTCTATTGTCTTCCCTCTAGGGTAGTTCCTGTTTACTTTTCATTGATTTCCGTGACTACTTGCTTATACTCTGTCTGTTACTATGCTTTTATCTTATATGTGCCCAGTCGGCCTATGATACCTAATGGGTACCTTGTGCTTTGCATTTGTAGCTCATACTACACTCTACATCTTCTGGTACAGATCCTAGGGTGGGCCATTGTTGTTAGCTCGTGGAGACTTGTGCGAGGAGCTACTTTTTGTGATATTCTGGACTGGGGGTGAGCTCTTGACGATTGCAGCTTAGCTTTTAGTTTATCTTTCGATTAAGTACTCTATTTCTACTTGGAGACAGCTTTGTATATATTGTTTTGGACCCTTGTACTCCTTATGTAGATCCGACTCTTATACGCTATAATACCAGGTTTTGGGTTGGTTTAGCTTCCGCATTGTATATATATTAGTCCTGTTATCTATCTTCTTCATCTTGTTCCCTTAAATCCGCTTATTAGCATGTTCTTCTACTTAGATTGTTAGATAGTAGTCCATTACCAACTATTCCAGGTTACGGGGGTTGGTTCGCCTACTGGGGGTTGTAGGTGCCATCATGACCGAGAAATCGGGTCATGAAAGCCTTGTATAAGAGCTCTAGGTTCACCGGTGTCATTGGTATAGGATTCAATATCTAGTAGAGTCTTGCGGATCGGGGCAGAGACGTTTGTACTCAATCTTAAGGAGGCTATAGTGACATCTTAGGAAAAATTGGACTTTTCTTATTTCTATCTCTTGCGTAGTACCCTTGAAGGTTTCTGGAAATCTGACTTGTTATGGTTCACTCTTTCGCAGATGGTTCATATGATATCTTTGACTTCTGGCGGAGGAGAGCCTTTTTCCCCTGCACCTCCAACTCCAGCTAAGGGCCGGGGTAAACGTAGGGGTAGAGGTAGGGGTCGTGGACACCTCAGAGCAGTGGAACCTGCTAGAGATGCTAGAGTTGAGGTAGAACTCGAGTATGACTACGAGCTAGAGTTCGCTCTAGAGAAACAACACGTGGACTCGAGGGCAGCCCAGGTACCACCAGTTCCAGCCCCAGTTTCTGTCCTAGCTTCATCCCTATCTCAGTCTTAAGATATTAGGGGTTTTCTTGTTCATCTGTTGGGTAAGATTGGAGAGAGACCTTCTGAGGTAGCGCAAACATCCGCTCAGGGGGCAGCCCTGGGTTCTCAGAGTTTAGGAGCACATTCTGCTACTTCAGCTCCTCGTGTCGAGGTTATTTCAGTTATAGTGGTTACCCAGACTCTCGTTCCTCGCCCAATTATGATAGAGATGAAGTAGAAGGTCTTGAGTAGATTTCTGAGATTGGCACCACCGAGGTTTGCTGGTACACCGGGTCAGGACCCACATGATTTTATCACCACTTATGAGGAGATATTGCACCATTTGGGGTTATTGGAGACTCACGGGGTTGGCTACATTACATATCAACTGGAAGGCCCAGCAACGTTATGATGGAGGGCACAGGCTGCTTGCGAACCTTCTACATCACCTCAGTTGTCATGGTTTGAGTTCTATGAGGCCTTTATGGCCAAGTTCTTGCCTTAGAATGATCGTGAGCGTCGCAGGGAGCAATTTACTCGGCTTATGCAGGGATATATTACTATACCTAAGTATGAGACTTGTTTTCATTAGCTAGCACCGTTTGGAGCTATGATCATTCCTACCGAGGCAGACAGGATTCACAAATTTGTATGGGCTTTGAGGCCAGAGATTAGGCAGGAAGATGAGAAATTGGTTACAGGTGGTCGTTCATTTTAGGCTATCGCAGACTATGCCCGTACTTTAGAGGACTTATAGCGACATGATCAGGGAGCCAGATATAAGAGGCCTAGACATCAGGGAGGCTATAGTGGGTCCAGACATGGTGACAGCGGTTCAGGCCAGTAGGGCTAGGGTTATCAGCCACAGTAGCACCATGGTTAGTCCAGTCGACCAGTTCAGGCTTCACTTCATACATCCGGTAGTACTCAGTTTGAGCAGGGTGAGAGCAGCCATCAGGGCTACAATGATCAGTCTTCGAGGGGTACAACTTTTGGGGCATCAGGCTGTGGTGGCCATACGAGTTCAGCTAGTTCATCCCGATAGAGTAGGTCATTAGGGGCTTGTTTCACCTGTGGTATTGTTGGTCATTTTGCTAGAGATTGCCCCCAGCAGGGCACAGTTCAACCAGCTGCTCCGCTGGCTCAGCATATTTGCTCAGTTCAGCCACTGGCACGAGGATATGGTGTTCGGGGTAGAGGTGGTGCTCCACGTGGCAGAGCAGATGGTAGGGATAGCGGTTGGGTAGGTATAGGTCCTCGTCAGTTCTATGCTATCCCATGGAGACCAGAGGTAGAGGCCTCAGATGCTATGATTATAGGTATGATTTCTGTGTACCATCAGTCTGCTACAACTTTATTTGATCCTGGATCCGCTTGTTCATATGTATCTGCCTACTTTCTGCCTTATTTGGGGTTGGCTAGTGAGCCATTATCTGTTCCTGTTTCTGTTTTGACCCCAGTAGGAGATTCTTTAGTAGTGGATCAGATTGTGAGATCCTATGTGATATCAGTTGGTGATTTGGAGACTTGGGGTGATTTGATGTTCCTTGACATGTTAGATTTTGATGTGATACTCGGCATGGACTGGTTATCCCCTCACTGTATGATTTTGGATTGTTATGCTAAGATCATTACTATAGCCATGCCCGGTGTATCCCCGGTTGTGTGGTAGGGTTCTGTCAGTCGCACACTGTCTGGGATCATCTCTTGTCTTCGAGCTAAGAAGTTGATTTCCCAAGGGTATTTAGCTTATCTACCATGTCCAAAATGTTAGTGCTGACCCTACGTCTCCTGAGTCCATTCATGTTGTTAGAGACTTCCTTGACGTGTTTCCTACCGACCTGCTAGGCTTCTCACATGAGAGAGATGTTCATTTTTCCATTGAGTTAGAGCCGGGCACCAGGCCTATTTTTATTCCTCCCTATCGTATGCCTCCTGCTGAGTTGAGAGAGCTTAAGGAGCGGCTCCAGGATTTGTTTGCTAAGGGGTTCATTAGACTGAGTGTGTCTCCTTGGGGCACTCCTATTTTCTTCATGAAGAAGAAGGTTGGGTCAATGCGGATGTGTATTGACTATCGGCAGATGAATAAGGAGACAGTGAAGAATAAGTACTCGATGCCCAGGATTGATAACTTATTTGATCAGCTTCAGGGTTCAGCCATGTTTTCGAAGATTGATTTGAGGTCCGGCAACTATCACTTGAGGATTAGGGAGGAGGACATCCCTAAGACATCATTCAGGACATGTTATGGACACTATGAGTTCTTGGTGATGTCTTTTGGGTTGACTAATGCCCCGCCAACCTTTATGGATTTGATGCATAGGGTGCTTAGCCCGTACTTGGATATGTTCATGATATTCTTATTGATGATATTCTGATACACTCGAGGACTAGGGACGAGCATGAGCAGCACTTGAGGAGTGTACTTCAGACTTTGAGAGATCATCGACTTTATGCCAAATTCTCAAAGTGTGAGTTTTGGCTTGAGTTAGTTGCATTCCTAGGGCACGTGGTGTCTAAGGATGGGATTAGGGTTGGTCCGGGTAAGATTTATGCGGTTCATGATTGGCCTAGACCTACTACTCCTACTGATGTCCGTAGCTCTGTTGGGTTAGTCGAGTACTACAGACGATTTATTGAGGGATTTTTCTTCCATAGCAGCACCCTTGACTATGCTGACTAGGAAGGATGTTTCATTCCAATGGTCCGATCAGTGCGAGGATAGCTTCCTGAGGCTTAAGGACTTATTGACTTCATCTCCAGTTTTGACTTTGCCGATTGAGGGTCATAGTTTCTCCGTGTATTGTTGTTATGCTTCAGGTGTCAGTCTTGGTTATGTATTGATGCACCAAGGTTAAGTGATAGCATATGTGTCGAGGCAGCTGAAGGTTCAAGAGCGCAACTATACCGCTCATGACTTGGAGTAGGCGGCGGTAGTTTTTGTGCTCAAGATCTAGAGGCACTACTTATATGGAGTTCACTGTGAGATATTCACCAACCACTGAAGTCTTCAGTACATTACGAGTCAGCGAGAGTTGAACTCGAGATAGAGGAGATAGGTTGAGTTGTTGAAGGACTATGATTTCACTATTATGTACCATCTGGGCAAGGCAAACGTGGTAGCGGATTCCTTGAGTAAGAAGGCGGTGAGTATAGGCAGCCTAGCTTCATTTTCAGTTTCTGAGCAACCGTTGGCCTTGGACATCCAGTCCTTGGCTAACTGATTGGTTAGACTTGACTTGTCAGATCCTAGCAGTGTTTTTTCCAGTGTTGAGGTCCGTTCTACTATAGTTGATGAGATTCAGAGCTGACAGTTTGAGGATCAGAATTTGTGTGACCTTTGTGATCAGGTAGTTTGGGTTGAGGCCAGCCGGGCTACTTTGGGTTCTGATGGTTTTCTGAGGTATGATGGTCAACCTTGTGTTCCGAGGGTCGGTGATTTGATTCAGTTGATACTCTGTGAGGCACATTGTTCTAGATACTCCATTCATCTTGGCGCGATGAAGATGTAAACATATTTAACACAGCTTTACTGGTGGTGTGGTATGAAGCGGGATGTAGCTGAGTTTGTATCTCGGTGCTTGAACTGTCAGTAGGTGAAGTTCGAGCATATGAGACTGGGTGGCTTGATACAGCGACTTCCCATTCCTGAGTGGAAGTGGGAAGGTATTACTATGGACTTCGTTGTTGGTTTGCCTCATACTTCTCGGGGGTTTGATTCCATCTGGGTGATTGTTGATAGGCTAACTAAGTCAGCACACTTCTTGCCGGTTCAGACTTCTTATGGTGCGGAGAGGTTAGCCTAGATCTACCTTCGTGAGATTGTTTGGTTACATGGGGTCCCATCTTCTAGCATTTCAGACCGTGGCACTCAGTTTACCTCTCAGTTCTGGAGAGCTATAAAGAGGAATTTAGGTACAGAGGTTCAGCTTAGTAGTGCTTTTCACCCTCAGATGGATGGCCAGTATGAGAGGACTATTTAGGTCCTAGAGGACACGCTTCGGGCCTGTGTTATTGACTTTGGAGGTTCATGGGATCAGTTTGTGCCCTTAGCCAATTTTGCTTATAATAATATCTTCCATTCGAGCATCGGTATGGCACCTTTCGAGGCATTGTATGGTAGGAGTTGCAGATCGTCGATTGGCTGGTTTGATGTGTTAGAGTCCAGGCCGCAGAGTAAAAATTTGATTAGAGATTCCTTAGACCAAGTCCGTTTGATTCAGGATAGACTTAGAGAAGCCCAAAGTAGGCAGAAGAGCTACGTTGATCATAGACTTTGTGCCTTGGAGTTCGGTTTTGGTGACTTGATTTTCCTTCGAGTATCGCCCATGAAGGGCGTGATGAGATTTGGTCGGTGGGGCAAGCTTAACCCCAGGTTTATTGGGCCATTTGATATTCTTGTCACGACCTGATTTGTCGGTCATGATGGCACCTACAACCCCCCAGTAGGCAAACTAATCCCCGTAGCCCGGAATAGTTAGTAATCGGTTACAATCTAACAAATTAGCGGAAGAACAATTTATTAAGCAAAAGTAAGGGAACAAGATAAAGAGAATAGATAACAGGAATATATATATACACATATGTGGAAGCTAAACCAAACCCCAAAAACCTGGTATCATAGTATAGAGCCAGAACTACATATATGGAGTGCAAACGATCCAAAACAATATATACAAATTTCACTGAATGTAATAGAGTACATAAAGCAAAAGATAAACTAAAGCTAGATCCGGTCTCCAAGAGCTCACCCTCAGTCTGAAGTAGTCCCCAACAGATCTCCAAGCACGAATCACAGCAATCTAGCGGCCATGGCCGACGCTAGGATCTACACCAAAAGATGCAGGGGGTAGGGAGAGCACCAAATGCGAACCATAAGGTACCCAGTAGGTATCATAGGCCGACTGGGAATATATTAGATAAAAGTGTAGTAACAGATAGAATATAAGCAAGTAGTCACGAAAATCAAGGAAAAATGTACACAGAAACTAGCACAGTGGGAAGGCAACAAAAATAGCATGTAAGGCCAGCAAGTAGAATATATACATAACAGGCACAGGTGAAAGTAAGAAAAGATGCACCTGGGATCCTTATGATAACAGTATATACATAATAAGTTCTAGAAATGGACGGTATACTGGTAACCTCAAGCATAAGGAAAAGGGAGTGAAGAGTAGAGATATACATGCTCGGGAAAATAGAAATCAAAGATCGAACTAATCATGTCAATCTCAAATCCAGAAACCAACAACTTAGCCATAACAGGGAACAATTCCATAAATAAATAACAAGAGTCTACCTACAGTCCCCCGGCCTCCCATACAGCCGAGGAACACAAACAAGTGAAAACAAACCCTCCGGCATCCCATACTACCGGAGCGTACAATCAACATATAGCAAACAAGGGTGGAGCCTCAAACAATGAATGGTATGATGCATGAAGATCTCAAGTGAAATGGTATCTCTGTATGTACCTCCTCTAGTGTCGATCCGGCCCAGCAGGTAGGTTTCATGGAAGAACACTGCTCATATACCTCTACTCCGTCGTATACCCTTCCTCTGGCACACGCAGCCCGAAGCCCCAGGCCCGAATGGCAAGGTCCATGGAGGCCCCCGACCCCATACTAAAACTCAGTATCAAAATATGTCATCCAAAAGCAAGTCAGGATTCAAGATAGAGACCCAGTCTCGAATATGCATGCCCAGACCCTGTCCAGGACTAAAGTAGTGGGAAAATATCTCAAAAACCCCTCCAAGGGTTCCCGGTCATAACCGGGTCTAAATAATAGAAAGTCATCTCAGGTTCTCGATCCGACCGAGGCTAAAATCATCTCAAGTAGTAAGAAAACACAGCTAGTACCCCAGCCCTGCCGAGTCTAGCGTTGATCGTAAAACTTGTGATATAAATAAATATTTTACCTTCTTTTACCCAAGAATATTCACAAGTTAAATCAAACCATTTCCAATTCATTTTTGTCAAAAATGGACCCCCGGGGCCATGCAAGGTTTAGAAAATAGTGCCAGTAGGACCGAAGCCAAAATTGTAGTAAATCATGGATAAAACCTCTTTATATGCATGGAAATGGTATGACCAAACAAAATACAATCAACCTATCGACCC